>OW569403.1:100609437-100655135 GCA_937654795.1 Cistogaster globosa | reverse complement strand
TTAGTTTTCTGTTCGCCCTCTTTTGTGGGCAGTGACATTAAATACAAATAAAAAATAATGATGTTATTAAAAAAAAATGGGAAAGACACGTCTTACTACCATTTAAATAAAATTTTTTAGTTTTTATTGGCTGGCACTAAAACATCACTGTGATTTTTTATTTATATTTTGTTTTATTAATTTCCAAAAAATATTTATTTCTAAGTTTTTATGTCGAGGCTAAGCTATCTTTACATAAACGCAAATTAATGTACCCAAGTGGTCTGTGCCTATCTTATCGCCACCATCCAAGAAAATAAATAATTACTTTCAGTATAAACTTTTTATAAAAAACAAATAATTTATTATTAATAATAGCTGATTGGCAATAGTAGCAATTAATTTAATTTAAAACAACTTCTATTTTGAATGATTTTGAGTGGATGGTTCTTCTTTGTCTCTTTCTTAAAACACTTCTTCCAAATCATAGTCCTCTTCAAAGCCAAGTACAGGCGGCAGAAATTGCTTTTTTTGTAAAAGGTACTGGTAGCACTGGAAAACAGCACGTCCGTTGCATGAGATTTTTAAAATGAATCTAAATAGTTTTTTTACGCTAATTTAAAAAAATATATGCCGTTTTAATGTAGCAGCTCTAGTTTTGGAGTTATGAAGTGACAGGATTTTTCATTGAAAATGCACATAGTTTAAGTTTAAAAAATTTATTAAGTGTATTTATGCTGAATAAAACTTCCTTTTTTGGATATTCTGCAGTGAGATGTTAAATGAGTACTATTTTGAACGCTCCAACAATAATCAGCCATCATATGTTTATTCCAGTGTCCCTAATACCTCTCCTCCATAGTGCGAATATCCTGGTGAATGCGCCCTCCGAGATTTTCAGGAAAATAGTCTAGATGACTGTGAAGGTAGTAAAGCTTAATATTCATGGTGCATCCAAGCCGCTGGAAGTGGGTCAACAACTGTTCAACGTGCTGAACGTAGCCGTCACATTTCCTATTTCCAAAAAATTTCCTCACTACTCATACAAACTCTTCCCATGCACATTTCTCGAGAGCTGTCATATGGTTGATAAAAATTTTTCATCTATAACCTTTCTGATTTGTTGGCCATCGAAAATACCACCTTTGATTTTCTCACTACTAAATTTTGGAAATACTTTTACGACGTATTTGAAACATTTTACGAATTGTTTTTAATAATTCCAGCTTTATATGCAAAGGAGGCAACATAATTCGGTCTCTGGATACTAGTGGAACATTAATTACATTTTGCTTACCGGAAATCAAAGCATCCCTAGAAGGCCGGTCTCTTTTGTCCAGTGCTCAACTTTAGCTCGGCTGTGTCATAAGCATAGGAAACGAATATTTTGTGTAGCCACTTTGTAGGCCCAGGAGAAAATTTACCATTTTCAAATCAACACATACAACCCAGGCATGTTCCTTGTTTTTGATTTTGTTGAGAACTAAAGATATTGTAGGATATTCTTCTTTAACTTTTGTAGAATGATCAAGGCTGTTACCATTATGCAAAAGTACACATTTCAAACTTCGTTTTGACGAATCAACGGACAACTACCACTGACTTGGATTATACTCTTTTAATCCCATTGCATTAATGAGGCCCGGATTATCAGTACAAAATACAATTATATCTTTTTGAGCAAGGAAGGGAAGTAAATTCTTCGCTCCTTTGGTCAACAAGTTTCTTGCTTTCAATAGGGAAGCTAAAATTTCTGATGCCGTTTTAGAAAGTCCAAGGTCCCTAATCCAGGATTTTTTAAACACGTCCTTTTTGAGAAATACATACTGAAATTTATAAAGCAAATAGTTAAGTAACACCGCTATTGATAGAAAATATCGACTACTTACATGTGGTGCAAAAATGAAGCAATGTTTCAATGATTTTAGTTATTTTCATCTTAATATTTTTTTAAGTGTAATCTGAAAAAACTACCGTAATAATATATTATTGCTGGAAGTATTACAACAATTAATGTAAAAACAAAAATTATTCCTCTTCTTCTTCACTTAAATATTGCCGTTTTCTAAGTATAGTCACTGCCTCGGTTTTGCACCAACGTAACTTTTTAAAAAATTATGCTTAGTTGTTTTTCTATACTTAAAGAGTGAATTACAAATGTAAAATTTTTATTAACTATAACATTCTAAGAAAAAAAAATCTGGAATGCGTCCAATACCTGCAAGTTTAAAAAAACAAGCGATAGAAAGTTCTAAAAATTGCGATTCCAGTAGAAAAATTGCAGATATTCTTAATATAAGCCAACGCTCTGTGCTAAGAATATTAAAAAGAGATTTAAGCATTGAAAGCAATGGTTATAAAGCTAAAAAAAGTGAAAGGCTAAAAAACATTTCGGATAAAGAGCCAAGAACAATTGGACGTGGCTTCAGCTCAAACAGCATTAAAGGCAGAAAAGAGCCTATTTCTCTTTGCAAAAAGTGGTTAGCAGATGGATGGTTCAAAGAGCGATTAAAACAATTGGTTAAAGATCCAAAAACCAAGCAGAAGAAAACCATATTATATATTAAAAATATTACAGCCCTAAAATCCTTTATGATAAAGTATGCAGATTGGACACTAACCGATTGGGAAATGGTAAAAACTATTTTTTTTTTCAATCATAAAATATCTCATATGTGTTTAGGTTTTATGGTCTGATGAGACGAAAATGAACAGATATCAATCTGACGGAAAAGTGTGGTATTGGGCGAAACCAACCGCAACTGCCAACCCATGCTACATACAGCAAACCGTTAAACATGGAGGTGGCTCAATAATGGTTTGGGGGTGCATAATACCAAATGGGGTTGACCCTTTAATTAAGGTAGGTGGCATAATGCGCAAGGGAGATTATTTTCGTATTTTAATGCAAAATTTACCAACAGCATTAAATAAAATTCCACAATCTTCTGGAGAGGTTATTTCCCTACACGAAAATGATCCAAAGCTCTTGGCAAAAATAGTAACAGAATGGTTAAGTGCTCAAGGTTTTAACGTGATGGAGTGGCCAGCGCAAAGCCCGGATCTCAATCCAATTGAGAACGTAGGGCTTTTTTGAAATCTTAGCTAGCACGATTTGAAAATCCTCCAAACAGCATAAATTCACTTTGAAGCAGAATTACGTGGGAATAGAACAAAATTCTTTCAATTTTTATTTCAAATTTGTATGAATCGATGCCAAATAGGGTAAAAGAGTTGAAAAAAGCTAAAGGATATTTGACCTGATATTAAATAAGGGTAGATTGCCGCACTTTGGTGAGGCAATTCCCTATACAATTTTTTTATTTATCTCGGAAACTTGCTGGATTTTTCATCAATTCTCTCTTTGTAAGAAACTTTGTATAGAAGTTAATTATAAAAAAATAATGTTTGAAAATACTATCTTCATGAATACATTGCCTAATTTTTGCTCCACAGTGTATGTAAATTTAAGGCAGTACGTGTATCTCACTAACTAGAGCTGCTACAAAAAAACAAAGGGTAGATTTGAAATCAGCGCAACCAAATTAATTAACAACAGTAGAAAAACTTAATACAAAAAAAAAAATTGTTATTTTGTTTTTATGTGTAATCTGACTCACTGAAAATCAAAGCAAAATCCTTTTAATAATGTCTATGTTGCACCGAACCCTTGAGAAATTTCCAGCGTTATTGTTCCCGTAAGACCGAAAATATTTTTTAGGCCTCAGCCACTTCTTCTGATAATAGCCTAATAGGCAACAATACCTCATTTACAGCAGTTGCGCCGTGTACTTAAATTATGTGTCTAAGCAATAATCGCATGCCCCTGCAGACCTGTGACCACTTGATATTACTTCGATACTAACTTTGATTCAGTAGGCAAAATCAAAATTAGTTCCAACTATTTCTGCAGCTAATTTAGTAAAAGGACAAAACTTTTCGCTAGAGTTACCATCTCCAGTTTTCGGTACATCGAATATTAGCCCTAATTCACTTCTAAATCTTTCTAGGATATTTTGCTTACTCGCCTTAACAATGGCTTTTTCCGCATAAGAATTTATTTGCCACTTTTATACTGTGAGTTAATACGACAGTTACAATATGCTGTCAAATAGACGAATTCTGGCGTGCAAAGCAGATAGTCCGAAAAAAGGTGCATCTACATATCTATATCTATATATATCTCTTTTAATTTAAATTGTTAAACATTTTTGAAGTACACCACACAGGACGTCGTTAAAGTAGCGGCATTGCATACTTTTGCATCTGTCATTGTATATACCATTGTGCTTTATGGAATCCTTATAGTAAAAAATTATTGTTAAGTAAAATTTGATTTATAACTGTTACTTTATTTTTATATTAAATATTTCTTTAGAACAAAAGTATATGCATATAAACATAAATTTTTAATTAAAATTTATATTTATTAATGAGTATTTAAAGTGATTAATTACATATAGAGAGTAAAATACATATGTTCGATCATAGACAAAAAACAGGTAAATATGCCAACTATTTTATGTTTCGTTTAAAGTGAGATAAGTTATCTTCAATTTGAAAAAACGGAGCAAATTTGTATGATAAATGAAGTCCTTTTGAATATGAAAAAGTAGTGTAATTAGTAATTGTAGTTGTAAGAATTTCCACATATTTGGAAGGTCCTTGACAATAAACAGGAAAAAAATACTCATATGTTGTATTACAATAAAACAAAAAATAAAAGCAAAAATGTTGTTTGCAAAGTAAATGAAATGTGAAAAGAGTGATAATTGCTGTTGTAAAAAAATCTGTTGAAATACGTATGTTGTAAAAATAAATAGTACTGCAATTAAACAACACTATTTTTTCTTTTAGAAATAAATAGTAAAATATAAATAATTATTAAACACATTTGTATAAAAATACTAGATAATAATTTTAAGATCAGCTAAAAGTTCATTTGATTAAACTCAACTATTGGTTAATTAGCTTAAGTGCGATTTATTTAATTATTATAAAAATCGGCACGTATTTAAAAATTTTACCTATTTATTTCCTTCTTTAGTAGAACAATTGTGTATCTGCGTAATTATTATTTTGAAAATAAAAATAAAAGAAAGAAAAAATGTTTTTTATGACTAAAATATATACATATATATATATGATTTAAATTTTTTTTACAAAGCATCTAATAGTACATATGTTACACACATAAGAACAACAGAAGCATTAAAAAACACAAATTAGTAGTAAAAATATTGGTATTCAGTTGTATTTTTTCAAATACTTTGACTATTTGATCTTTTTTTCTACTGTCACAAAAGGCTTTGTTACAAACAAATACTGTCTTGACAGCAGTGTCGTCAGTTTTTACAATTTCTCGCCAAACTTGGCGATAAAAGATCCTTTTTGGCTATAAAAATTTTGAGGCTACTGTAGCCATCGTTATAAAAGCGTTGACTACAAACCTGGCTGACAAGGGTTCAACCCCAGCGGCAACCTAAAATTAAAATGTAAATGACGCTTAAGGAAAAAGGCATGTCTATTTTTCAATATTGTTATCAATTTTTAATTTGAAAATGCTGTCACTCTGTATTTCGATATAATTCTTTGCAGTTAAAGAAGTTTTTAAAGGATTTAAGAGTCAGTTACGCACTTGATATATATGAGTGAGAAGAACTTCCTTCTGTAAATTGGAGTTATCGTTGGCCATTCTTAATATGTTGATAGTTTCAACAAATAATAATTGTGTCAAATACCTTTCCTTAATAAATTCTATGAAAAATTAATTGAGAAATAAAATGAAATATAAAGTTCATATTAAGAACGTCACAATTCTTCTTTTAGTTGACCAGCAATGCATGCATAGAAAATTTCATTTCTTTTACTTAATTTGCATTGTTTTTGCAATAATTTTTTGAAATTTTCGGAGAGCAGTAACAAATATTAAAATGTTGTTCTATAATTTTATTTATTTTACTATATGCAAATAGACAACGCAATTACCAATCAACAAAAAAGAAAGGAATCACCTCAATAGCATTCTTACGTACAAAACTATGTGTTCTCCAAAATCTACCTCAATTTTATACATTTACATTAAGGAAAATAAAAAATTGTATGTTCATGTGAAAAGTTCATAAAAAAAATTTTATTATATGTACATATACAAATATCCCCATGAATCCATCAGAAATCATAACCAAAGAAACATCATTCCGATCACAATGAAGTTAAGGATATTGTGTTCTTTTTTATGGACTGATACTACAAAGGGATCTGTTAGAATAAGGACCATGCAGATATATATTAAGGTTACATACAACTTCAAAGTCGATGTCATTGGTACTGCAAAACTTGTAAAATTTTTAAACTTGTTTAATAAAAAAATGATTTCAGCGCGCATAACAAAAAGTAAATTAAGTTAAGTATTTTACCTGAATCGATACTGTTCCGACCTTCGCATTAGGTGAAGTTTCTTGCAAATCTTATGATGATTTATGTTCAGTTAAACAGAGTTATTTACTAGCAAACAAAAATGTGTCTAATGCGACCATAATATGAATACTGAGTGTCAAATATTTGATTCGTTTTTGGATAAATAAATATTTAGACTTACAGGGATCAATCAGACGCAATTACATATATGGAAGCAGAGCTGTAACTCAGTTCAAAAACAAATACGTTCAAAATACCGTTGAAATAATTATTAAATGGAAATAATAATAATAATAATAATAATAATAATAATAATAATAATAATAATAATTTAAAAATTATAAACGACAATTTTGGAAAAAATTATATAATATTATATATATATATACATATTAGTTTTGGTGTTTCGTCCTCCTCCCAGTGTCAAATACCTTTGTTGATTCTTGTGGGGATGGAGAATTGCAGTTTATATTAAATACAAATGCGTATTTATTTTTTATTAATTATAGATTTTATTAAATTTTCTTCCTAAAAATTTTTAAATTAACAGAGGTTCATTTTTGTTTTGTTTATTGCACACTCGCTTTATTAAAAGATGATTAAAGAATGTATAAATATATATTTATATGTTTATATTATTGTATTATATTATATAATATAATATAATATTATATTATATTATATTATATTATATTATATTATATTATATTATATTATATTATATTATATTATATTATATTATATTATATTATATTATATTATTTTTTATTATATTATATTATATTATATTATATTATATTATATTATATTATATTATATTATATTATATTATACTATATTATATTATATTATATTATATTATATTATATTATATTATATTATATTATATTATATTATATTATATTATATTATATTATATTATATTATATTATATTAAATTATATTATATTATATTATATTATATTATATTATATTATATTATATTATATTATATTATATTATATTATATTATATTATATTATATTATATTATATTATATTATATTATATTATATTATATTATATTATATTATATTATATTATATTATATTATATTATATTATATTATATTATATTATATTATATTATATTATATTATATTATATTATATTATATTATATTATATTATATTATATTATATTATATTATATTATATTATATTATAGTATAGTATAGTATAGTATAGTATAGTATAGTATAGTATAGTATAGTATAGTATAGTATAGTATAGTATAGTATAGTATAGTATAGTATAGTATAGTATAGTATAGTATAGTATAGTATAGTATAGTATAGTATAGTATAGTATAGTATAGTATAGTATAGTATAGTATAGTATAGTATAGTATAGTATAGTATAGTATAGTATAGTATATTATATTATATTATATTATATTATATTATATTATATTATATTATATTATATTATATTATATTATATTATATTATATTATATTATATCAGCAAAATATATATCAGAAAAACATCAAAATAAAAGAAATATCACCAAACGCGTTTTTAGTAACTCGCCTAGCGTCAATGCGAAGGCATCGTTAGCAAAAACAACATTTGGAACCGGTAATGTTCTCGATGGTAGTGGTGTTGGATTTGGCAAGTTAGGTCGGTTGTTAGTTAAAACTTTAATAAATGAGCTTTTGCGAAAAATACCATTATCAGATATTCGGTCATTTGAACCCATATCAACGTATATAAATTTGTACCAAGCATCGGAAATACCTACTAGCAAAATAATATGAGTTCCATTACGCCAGGGGTTCTCGTTAAATTCCTGCGCCGGACCCTTAGTAAACTAATAATTTTTTCAAGTTCAAAATAAAGCTTTTATTACTTCTGAGAGCACTGTTTTTTCGGTTCTTGACCCGCGCCGCTTGGATAGGTGCTACGGACTCCTAGGGGTCCACGGACCCCCATTTGAGAACCGTTGCTTTACGCAATATAAAAATTGAAGATTCGCAACTAAGTAAATTTACTAACAATTAATACCTGTATAGGTAGATCCAGAGTCAGTCGGTGCAGACATCACTACATGTTTTCCATCTAATGTTCCAATGCAGTTGGAAAAATTCTACAATTGCAAAAATTGATATCATTTTTTATACCAAAATTGTAGAAGTAAAGTTTAAAGCCATAAAATCAAAAGTCGGCACTAGTGAAGACTAGGTAAGCTTACTTTTTTAATCTTTGATATGCAAAGCAGTGATTGCCGATTGGTTGCAGGAGAGTGGTAAATTCTCTTTTTAAGGTTACGCATCTTCGCCAAGCAATTTACGCAGTAGCGGCCCTTCTCTACTTCTGCTTCTCTCCGAACATATGGAAATTTGGCAATCTAGCCGGACATTACTTCCGAAATTTTTATACTGGCTCTAAAAAAACAATTTACGCAGTAGCGGCCCTTCTCTACTTCTGCTTCTCTCCGTACATATGGAAATTTGGCAATTTGGCTCTAAAAATTATTGAACTTTCCTTAGTCAACAAAATTAGGCAGAAACATGTGTTATGGTCATATGCTGTTATACCTTGACATTAAAAAAAGAAATCCGACCAAGTACAAAAAATTTTTCCTTAGAAGAACTAATCCTACCACTGAATTTTCCCATACTTTTGTTTAGCAAACAGATTAGCGAAGGCTCAAAAACCTAAACTTAGGCTCAAAAACCTTAACTTAGACCCAGGAGATTCTAAAATTTAGTTTTCTGTCCGCCCTCTTTTGTGGGCAGTGACATTAAATACAAATAAAAAATAATGATGTTATTAAAAAAAATGGGAAAGACACGTCTTACTACCATTTAAATAAAATTTTTTAGTTTTTATTGGCTGGCACTAAAACATCACTGTGATTTTTTTATTTATATTTTGTTTTATTAATTTCCAAAAAATATTTATTTCTAAGTTTTTATGTCGAGGCTAAGCTATCTTTACATAAACGCAAATTAATGTACCCAAGTGGTCTGTGCCTATCTTATCGCCACCATCCAAGAAAATAAATAATTACTTTCAGTATAAACTTTTTATAAAAAACAAATAATTTATTATTAATAATAGCTGATTGGCAATAGTAGCAATTAATTTTATTTAAAACAACTTCTATTTTGAATGATTTTGAGTGGATGGTTCTTCTTTGTCACTTTCTTAAAACACTTCTTCCAAATCATAGTCCTCTTCAAAGCCAAGTACAGGCGGCAGAAATTGCTTTTTTTGTAAAAGGTACTGGTAGCACTGGAAAACAGCACGTCCGTTGCATGAGATTTTTAAAATGAATCTAAATAGTTTTTTTTACGCTAATTTAAAAAATATATGCCGTTTTAATGTAGCAGCTCTAGTTTTGGAGTTATGAAGTGACAGGATTTTTCATTAAAAATGCACATAGTTTAAGTTTAAAAAATTTATTAAGTGTATTTATGCTGAATAAAACTTCCTTTTTTGGATATTCTGCAGTGAGATGTTAAATGAGTACTATTTTGAACGCTCCAACAATAATCAGCCATCATATGTTTATTCCAGTGTCCCTAATACCTCTCCTCCATAGTGCGAATATCCTGGTGAATGCGCTCTCCGAGATTTTCAGGAAAATAGTCTAGATGACTGTGAAGGTAGTAAAGCTTAATATTCATGGTGCATCCAAGCCGCTGGAAGTGAGTCAACAACTGTTCAACGTGCTGAACGTAGCCGTCACATTTCCTATTTCCAAAAAATTTCCTCACTACTCATACAAACTCTTCCCATGCACATTTCTCGAGAGCTGTCATATGGTTGATAAAAATTTTTCATCTATAACCTTTCTGATTTGTTGGCCATCGAAAATACCACCTTTGATTTTCTCACTACTAAATTTTGGAAATACTTTTACGACGTATTTGAAACATTTTACGAATTGTTTTAATAATTCCAGCTTTATATGCAAAGGAGGCAACATAATTCGGTCTCTGGATACTAGTGGAACATTAATTACATTTTGCTTACCGGAAATCAAAGCATCCCTAGAAGGCCGGTCTCTTTTGTCCAGTGCTCAACTTTAGCTCGGCTGTGTCATAAGCATAGGAAACGAATATTTTGTGTAGCCACTTTGTAGGCCCAGGAGAAAATTTACCATTTTCAAATCAACACATACAACCCAGGCATGTTCCTTGTTTTTGATTTTGTTGAGAACTAAAGATATTGTAGGATATTCTTCTTTTACTTTTGTAGAATGAGCCATAGGTAAGGAATCAAGGCTGTTACCATTATGCAAAAGTACACATTTCAAACTTCGTTTTGACGAATCAACGGACAACTACCACTTACTTGGATTATACTCTTTTAATCCCATTAATGAGGCCCGGATTATCAGTACAAAATACAATATTATCTTTTTGAGCAAGGAAGGGAAGTAAATTCTTCGCTCTTTTGGTCAACAAGTTTCTTGCTTTCAATAGGGAAGCTAAAATTTCTGATGCCGTTTTAGAAAGTCCAAGGTCCCTAATCCAGGATTTTTTAAACACGTCCTTTTTGAGAAATACATACGGAAATTTATAAAGCAAATAGTTAAGTAACACCGCTATTGATAGAAAATATCGACTACTTACATGTGGTGCAAAAATGAAGCAATGTTTCAATGATTTTAGTTATTTTCATCTTAATATTTTTTTAAGTGTAATCTGAAAAAACTACCATAATAATATTTTATTGCTGAAAGTATTACAACAATTAATGCAAAAACAAAAATGTTTCTTCTTCTTCACTTAAATATTGCCGTTTTTTAAGTATAGTCACTGCCTCGGTTTTGCACCAACGTAACTTTTTAAAAAATTATGCTTTATTAGTTGTTTATCTATACTTAAAGAGTGAATGACAAATGTAAAATTTTCATTAACTATAACATTCTTAGAAAAAAAAAAATTCTGGAATGCGTCCAATACCTGCAAGTTTAAAAAAACAAGCGATAGAAAGTTCTAAAAATTGCGATTCCAGTAGAAAAATTGCAGATATTCTTAATATAAGCCAACGCTCTGTGCTAAGAATATTAAAAAGAGATTTAAGCATTGAAAGCAATGGTTATAAAGCTAAAAAAAGTGAAAGGCTAAAAAACATTTCGGATAAAGAGGCAAGAGCAATTGGACGTGGCTTCAGCTCAAACAGCATTAAAGGCACAAAAGAGCCTATTTCTCTTTGCAAAAAGAGGTTAGCAGATGGATGGTTCAAAGAGCGATTAAAACAATTGGTTAAAGATCCAAAAACCCAGCAGAAGAAAACCATATTATATATTAAAAATATTACAGCCCTAAAATCCTTTATGATAAAGTATGCAGATTGGACACTAACCGATTGGGAAATGGTAAAAACTATTTTTGTTTCAATCATAAAATATCTCATATGTTTTTAGGTTTTATGGTCTGATGAGACGAAAATGAACAGATATAAATCTGACGGAAAAGTGTGGTATTGGGCAAACCAACCGCAACTGCCAACCCATGCTACATACAGCAAACCGTAAAACATGGAGTTGGCTCAATAATGGTTTGGGGGTGCATAATACCAAATGGGGTTGACCCTTTAATTAAGGTAGGTGGCATAATGCGCAAGGGAGATTATTTTCGTATTTTAATGCAAAATTTACCAACAGCATTAAATAAAATTCCACAATCTTCTGGAGAGGTTATTTCCCTACACGAAAATGATCCAAAGCTCTTGGCAAAAATAGTAAAAGAATGGTTAAGTGCTCAAAGTTTTAACGTGATGAAGTGGCCAGCGCAAAGCCCGGATCTCAATCCAATTGAGAACGTATGGGCTTTTTTGAAATCTTAGCTAGCACGATTTGAAAATCCTCCAAACAGCATAAATTCACTTTGAAGCAGAATTACGTGGGAATAGAACATAATTCCTTCAGGTTTTATTTCAAATTTGTATGAATCGATGCCAAATAGGGTAAAAGAGTTGAAAAAAGCTAAAGGATATTTGACCTGATATTAAATAAGGATAGATTGCCGCACTTTGGTGAGGCAATTCCCTATATAATTTTTTTATTTATCTCGGAAACTTGCTGGATTTTTCATCAATTCTCTCTTTGTAAGAAACTTTGTATAGAAGTTAATTATAAAAAAATAATGTTTGAAAATACTATCTTCATGAATATATTGCCTAATTTTTGCTCCACAGTGTATGTAAATTTAAGGCAATACGTGTATCTCACTAACTAGAGCTGCTACAAAAAATCAAAGGGTAGATTTGAAATCAGCGCACCCAAATTAATTAACAACAGTAGAAAAACTTTATACAAAAAGAAAAGAAAAAAATTGTTATTTTGTTTTTATGTGTAATCTGACTCATTGAAAATCAAAGCAAAATCCTTTTAATAATATCTATGTTGCACCGAACCCTTGAGAACTTTTTAGCGTTATTGTTCCCGTAAAGCCGAAAATATTTCTTTTGGGCCTCAGCCACTTCTTCTGATAATAGCCTAATAGGCAATAATACCTCATTTACAGCAGTTGCTCGGTGTACTTAAATCATGTGTCTAAGCAATAATCTGCATGCCCCTGCAGACCTTTGACCACTTGATATTACTTCGATACTAACTTTGATTCGGTAGACAAAATCAAAATTAGTTTCAACTATTTCTGCAGGTAATTTAGTATAAGAACAAAACCTTTCGCTAGAGTTACCATCTTCAGTTTTCGGTACATCGATTATTAGCCCTAATTCACTTCTAAATCTTTCTAGGATATTTTGCTTACTCGCCTTAACAATGGATTCTCCGCATAAGATTTTATTTGCCACTTTTTTACTGTGAGTTAATACGACAGTTATAATATGCTGTCAAATAGACTAATTCTTGCGTGCAAAGCAGATAATCCGAAAAAAGGTGCATCTACGTCTATATCTGTTTTAATTTAAATTGTTAAACATTTTTAAAGTACACCACACAGGACGTCGTTTAAGTAGCGCCATTGCATACTTTTGCATCTGTCATTGTATATCCCATGTTGCTAATGGAATCCTTCTAGTAAAAAAATAATTTTTTTGTAATTTCCTAATAGCATCTTGTACATAGTCAATTTCATTTTGGATACATCCATAGTTTCTTTAAAAAATCTGGTGCAAATAGGTCGACAATATCGTGGTGATGATTCGTTTGGCTTTATCTTTTGTACCGTATGTCAGTCAAAGTGGGACAAAACTGCTCTGAAAAATATGAGAATCTAAGGCATCATTCTTCGTCTGTTGCATAAATTTTGCCTGCTGTGATCCATCACAGCCCCATTTGCTAATATGTTCTAAAGAGCTGCATGCTTCAATTCTTGAGTTACATATAACTTCTTTAAAGTTTGTTATTAATCTTCTTGTAGTATGATTAAACAGATCTTGGATATTTATTTGAGTACTTGTTTCCATTTTTTCATTTTCTTCTTTTGGATGTTAGCATTTGCTGTTTTACTCTGCAGAATACCGTAGCTAGGATAGTATTTCTTATCGGCACTTCAAATTATTTCATATTAATTTCGCGAAAAATCAGCTTCCAAAAATATAAAAAAGCCTTAAGGGGTGCCAGCTTTTTTACTTTATCCACTGGTAAAGATTTGTATGCTTTTTTAACTTTGTAGCTCTTGTCGGAGAACACACAATTTCATTAAGCAGACTGGAGACATATTTTTAAAAAAGATTTGTAGTTGTGTTCGGGCAGCATGCAAAAAGATATTAGCATCAAACTGATTTTTTTGGTTAACTCAACAAACGGTTTTCAAAGTCGTTCGGAAGACGAACTGTCAATTGTCACTGTTTCTTCTTGCTATTTGGCATGCATGATTAAAAGTAGGTCCTTTTTCGTTCGTGATAAATGCCAATATATTTTGAAGAAAAATGTTTTCTTTAAACAGTTTTTTACTGGTTATATATCACCACTCTCTTCAACGGGCTTTGTATCAGATTCCTGTGATTTAAAAAAAATTTAATCTCGTGTATACTCTTTCCATTTTACTCTTGAAGCTCCAAAGGGATCTCAAAACAATTTTACGCCATAAGCACTGATCATTTATTAACTGCATGTCATGACTTTTTGACATATTATTTTCTTTACTAATTTAAATATTAATTTAATAAGGTACATTTTTTTTGTTCTTTGTCAACGGTTTAATTTAAGTTCAGTTGCATAGCTAGGTTTTACTGACAATAAGTTTTCCACTCGTATCTACCTATACAAAACATTTTTATCGCGACAACCTTTACTCTCGAAAACTTTTTTACTTTTTTTCCAAAAAGTAAACAAAAAAAATATTATTTTTTAATTTTAAACATGTTTTTATCATAAAACTTTAAAATAACATTTTTCTAAAAATATCTATGAAAAACTTCAATTCAATACAAAATTTTTATTCGTTTAGCCACAAAACATATTTTTAAAACCTCTTAAAACCTCTAATGCAAAAGCGTTAAAATTCTCAATTCCATGCAGAATTTTGTAGCCTGTCGAGCTGCGTACTTAAATTATTATATTTATTTATTTAAATTTTGGCTACATGACCGGCTAAATTGGCAAAGTATCCCTATGTGCGCCGCATAACAGCCATTTCCTTTAATTCGTCTTAATGTTGCTTTTTAATTTATGTGCCCATAGAACTTAGTCATTTCTAAATCGATTTTAGTTGGTTCCGTATACACAGTTCATTACATATTTTAAGAATAAAAGGGTGTCCCCATAAAATAAAAATGATTTTTACGGATATACGAGCCATAAAGAGCACCACTTTAAGATTGCAAAAATCTGCTTATCAATGTAGCTCCCTATAGTATAACTTTAAAACAAAAATAAATCTTACAATTAAAGGGTGTTCCTCTAGGTAACGTAATTTCACCTAAATTAGCTTATCTTTTAAGACCTTATAGACAAACGTTTGAAAATTTAACAAGGTTTCGACTATTATGACCGGTATAACAATATAAATAATTAAAATTATGAATTAAGGGGTGCCCCAATAGGTCATTTAATTGGATATATATGGCCACACTTATGAAGAGTTGTAGACAGAAGGTTGAAGTTTAAAAAGAATATATATTGCTAAGTTCGCTGTAACAAGTATTAAATTTAGATATAAAAAAGAATGTCCGAATAATTGATGTAATTTGATGCATGTGGCCAAAATTTTGAACCGATATAGACAAAAAGCTAAAACTTACATGACTAAGTCCAATATAGAAACAAGTACACAATTCGAATTTAGAAATTAAAGGGTTTTCCCATAATTAATGTAACTTGGCCTATATGACATTATATTTTAAGCCGTAATACGCAAGCAGTTAAAAATCAGAGAGAATAAATTCCTAACGGAATATAAATATTTAAAATTATACAATATTTTATATAATTTGTAATATATATACATACACAAACTGTTGAGCCGTTATAGACAGGTGGTTAAAATGCACAAACAGCCGGCATTGCTAAGTCCGCTACAATAGCAAGTTTAATAAATGAATTTGGTTGAAGATACAAAAAATTTTCAGGTTTAAATTAAGTGCCATCATTATATCAATGGGTTTAGTAATCCATTAATGAATCATGCAGATCACAGGACTAACTGGCAGTTTGAAGATAGCACCATTTACTTATAAATAGAGAACTTAAGTGTAGAGTATTCTGAAAGACATACGTTCGACATAGCAAAATGTTAATTTTTCATTAAAATGCTCCCAGTCGGTAATAAAAGTTAAGTAATTTAACATCGTATACCACTTAAAAGCGACGATAGCGAAAGGAGATTTGTGGTTTTTGCAACTTTTTGAACTGCAGTTAGTAGGATGCGTTTACGTGTAAATAGGAGCTTGCCACATTTCGGCATGTTAATATCAATAAAAATAAAATTCTATTACTAAAACTTCTTGATGGAGGATTGGAAGGTCTCCGAAGACTGTTCCTTCTCTGATCATCGTTACATTGCCTTTTCTATTGTGAACGAAAGGAGTACTACTGCTGTGTCTGTTAAGAGACGCAAGACGAACTGGGGCGATCAGAATACGATCCTTCTGGATGCATCGGACTATCCCATGGTCTTCAAGGACACGGGGGATTTTAAAAATGGCGTGAGCAGACTTACCAGCGATTTTAAGAATGCAATCGAAGGGTCTTGCACACCATCAGTGCAACGCACAATCCGCAGACCACCGTGGTGGTCCAAGCCGAGGCTCGTAGAGCTTGCTGCAGACTCTTTAATGAAGCAACGTGGTCGGAAAACTGGTCACTTTACAAGACTTAATTGAACAAGTTTAAAAATCAGGTAAGGAATGCAAAGCGCAGATCCTGGAAGGCCTTCTGCAGTGGGATAGAGGGCTCTTCAGAGACGAGCAGGCTGTGTTAAATACTTGCAAATCATCCGTCAATTCCGGGGTACATTCGGAAAGCTGACGGCACAATTCCTTTGTAAAGATTAAATATATAAAGGAAAAGATGTATAAAAAATATATAAATGAGTAAAATATCTATGAATATATTTACAATAGAAGCATTTCCAAGTTTTCGTATAAATATTTTTTAACTTTTTGCTTGAAATACGTTGTATAGTTTTTATTTCTCGTAGTAGATTATTATACTCAAAACTACCTACATATTCCACACGTTGCTTCGTTTTTTCTAAGCGACATCGCGCCATTCTTAAATTCATAGCATTTCTTGTATTAAACAGATATTGATTTCTAGGAAACAAGATGGTATGATGGCCAATATTGTGTAATGATTTATAGACATATAGTAAAAGCTGGAGCTTGTATATACCATGTACAGGAAGAGTACTATCTGATATATCTCTGTAAAAAGATAGTGTTGAAAAGTTGAGTGGGAGATCGAAAACGGTTCTTAGGGCTTTATTTTGACATCGTTAAAGATATCACAATTCATTGTTTTTTTCCAACCGTATACGATAGTTAAGTAATTTAGGTGGCTTTGAAATAATGCCTGGTAAATTATTAGTTTGGTTTTAGTATTGAACTTATTCTTAAACTTATATAGTAAACCCGTAGCGCACACAATTTTAGACTTTAAGACTCTTATGTGTAAATCCCATGATAAGTTGCTTTGTTAGCAAATTCTAAGATATTTTGTCGAAAAAGACTCATTAATTAATTTTCCGTCCACAAAAATATTGAAATCTTGATTATGTTGCAATTTTTGTCTAAACCTTATAAGTTTTGTTTTTTCGGCATCAAGACACAATTTATTTATTCTGGCATACCCTGTAATCATTGCTGCATCACATTCCATAAGAGCTTTTAGTACAGTTTTGTGCTTATAAGAATAAAAAACACTAATATCATCAGCAAATACAAACATTTTTCCAAACAGTTTAATATTCTTTATGTCGTTGATATAGATGCTGAAAAGCAAGGGACCCAGCACGCTTCTTTGAGGAACACCATACTCAACAACACCAATAAAACTTTTATGATAAAGCTTGGCCTTGCACACGGTAATAAGATAGTTTTTCAAATAAAATCGTATGATCAACAAGATCAAACGCCTTTGAAAAATCATAAAAAATTCCAGCAACTCCACAGTTACCGTCATCCAGACCTTTGCAAATGTGATTCGTCACGTTGACAACAGCTTCCTCTGTGCCACAACCTTTTTTAAAGCCGTACTGACATTGTTAAAAAAATTGTTTTCATTCAAATATGCAGATAGTTGTTGACAAAGGATTTTTTCAAAAATTTTATCAATGGTTGGCAGCAAAGCTATAGGCCTAAATTTTTCGATTTGCATAGCATGATTTTCCTTTGGTATTGGTATAACTTTGGCAATTTTTAAAGTGTTAGGATATACAGTAATACTAATCATATTATTAAAAATAGTTGAAAGATAGGTAGAAATCATTTCTTTGCAATTAAAAATTTTTTTTTTTGTGAAATATCATCGTATCCACAGCTCTTTTTTAAGTTCAAATTCGAAATTGTATCTAAAATCAGGTAAAGTTAAAGACAGATTGACATCTTTGAAAAGTTCTTAAATTGTTACATGGATATTGAAGGGGCCTTCAACAACATCGACTCGACTGCGATCACTCAGGTTCTCAGAGAGCTGGGGGTCGACCAGTCGATAATCGGGTTCGAAACACGCCTGCTGAATTGCAGAATAATAACATCCACTTCTGGCACAGCAAGTGTCAGAATGGCGGTAAGGGGCACACCATAGGGCGGAGTTTTGTCTCCGCTGTTATGGAATGTCGCGATTAATAGAGTGCTTGTGAAACTAGATTCCATGTGCTTTAAGACTATCGCCTACGCGGATGACGCGGCGGTGGATACACGCCGATACGGTATCACAAAGTTTGGATACAGCGCTCAGGGCAATCTGCACCTGGGGGCGGCGGAGCGGACTGAGTATTAATCCAACCAAAACGGAACTTGTTCTCTTCTCTAGGAAATATAAACTTCCTTCTTTTGGTTTACCTAGACCGAATGGGGTTCCACTTAATCTAACCAATTGCTCGAAGTTTCTGGGCGTCATCTTGGATTGTAAGCTATCTTGGAAAATGAATATGCAAGCCAGGGCGTCAAAGGCCATTACGGCAATATACGTTTGCAGGAGGGCAATTGGTAAAATCTGAGGCATCAACCCAAGGGGTGTAAATTGGTTTCTTGAGGCGGTGATTAGGCTGATTCTGCTCTACGAAGCTCTTGTCTGGCGGAAGGTACTGGACTCTACAGCGAATGTCTCTATCTTGAAGAAGGTGCTGCACAGCATGGCGATCTTAATGACTGGGCACTTTGATCAACGCCAACAAGGGTGCTTTTCGCCATGCTTAATTGGCTGCCCGTGGATCTTCAGGCCAAAAGAGTAGCACTGAGGATGGCAGTCAGACAGAATGTTATAGCTGCATGAAACCATACATCATGGGGACATGCTAGCGTACTACGGATCACGGATGTTATTCCTGATCTTGTGGATTACCGCACCCCAGAACGCTCCCTCACAAGGAGATTTCTCTTTGACCTGACGGAGGGCCACTCTCTTCCATCCCGAGCACTCTTTGTATACACGGATGGCTCGAAAAGAGGGACGAGAGTTGGGGGTGGGGTATATATTGAGGAATTTGGAATAAGGATGATTATCAGACTCCCAAGTGATTGTAGTATTTTACAGGCGGAAATATCTGCTATTAGAAAGGCGGTATGCTGGTTGAGGTACTATAACATATCCAAAAGGGATATTTTTATCTGTACCGACAGTAAAGCCGCAACTACGTCCCTCGAAGATGTGTTCACCGCATCTGAACTTGTCTATAAATGCCGGACATCCCTTAACCGGATGGTGGAGGTTTCGACAGTCACCCTAAAGTGGATGAGGGGACGTGGGACCGTTTTGGGCAACCTTGTTGCCGATGAACTAGCGAAGAGGGCGGCAATGCTTAACGAAGGTGACATTGCCATTTTCTGTGGCATACCCCTCTTTGCTTGCGGACGACGCATTGACGCTGCTATCTACGAACTGGCCCAGACCCGGTGGTCTTACGAGTCGACATGTTCGACCGCTAAAACAATCTGGCCCTCTTTGGACCAAGGCAGGGCGGCTGCACTATTGCAGCTACCGAGGGTTCGACTGCGTGACTTGGTGACAGCGGTCACTGGGAAGTCTATTCGGGATCCATGCTAGGAGAATGGGTATCCTTTTTAACGTTTTTTGCAGAAATTGTCAGGTCGAGAAGGAGGAGGAGACGGTATAACACCTCCTCTGTCAATGCCCGGACTCATTCAGGGGATGAGCGCACACTTTGGTCACACTTTGGACCCGCGGTTCTTTCTTCTCTCCTCCTTCTTTCTGCCCTTCTCTCTTCCTTAAAACAGCAGGTAACACAAGGGGACCAATCAGTGGACCCAAGTGGGCTGTGGCAACACGGCTGCCTGCCTGACCTAATCTTACCTACTAAAACTGCTTATGGCAGTGAACACGTTTTTATTTCGTTAATTGGTTGGCTTATTGTATGATTTTTAAATAGATTTTGTTTCTTCCTTTAATTACGGATTTGTATCTTGATTCTAGAAACAGTGATTTTTTTTTTTTTTGTATAAAACCAATCAAGTTACAATACATAATGTGATATTTTTCATTTATGTACTAAACAATATTTAGTATTTCTACCCATCAATTTTAGTAAAATCTAGTTTTATTATACTGATTTTTTATGTTATTTATGTCTACCTACCAAAGAGAGAAAATTGAAACTCCGATTTTTCATAACAAAAGTGAGTTATTTGTCTTTTAATATTTGCGCAACATTTTTAGACCCAAAATAAACAATACTGAGAATTGATCTGGAGATTATGAAGTTACTGTAAATAGCTTAGTGCAAAAGAAAATTACGTTGCGGATGATTTAGTGCCGTATAAAGAAATATAACCTTAGAGAAATGAAAAAAAAAATATTTTACTGTCTCTTGACAGCAGTCAATGAGATTGAAGACTGAAATCCATGAAGATGAACACAAGAAAGACCTTTAATTGAGGTATGAGGAAGAAGTTTTACTTACAAAAAAAAACTGTCAAGAACAAAACATCCTCTAAAATGGAGTAGATTAAGGAAATTCTTTTCTAACATGAGAGGTAAATCTAAAGTATGAAACGTACAGAAGATACTCTTTAAGGGCCGTCCCTGAGATTGGACTATTTGAAAGAGTCATGGTCGCATGACTAGAACTGTGAAGGAGGTTAATTTTCCTGGAATCTTCTTTTCTAATGGCTCATAGAATCTTGTTAATAGGAAAGCCACTGGGAGAAAAAGAGATAACTCTGAAAGAAAAATGGCACTACTATTTTTTTTGTTAGGAGAAGAGCACTTCGGGTAATAATTCATATTAAATTATTTTTGTTACCGTGCGACATTTTTTCGGAAGTTGATAAAGGGGAAATGAGAGAGGTGGTGAAAGAGAAAAGCTTCTTATTTATGCAACACTGCCCGCCATCTGTTGTTGATTAGGCAAATGAAACAAATAGTAATTTTATTAATTATTTTACTTAGCGAAAAATGTGCTATGTAGATGTATTGACAAAGAAGACTACGTGCTGAAATGTTCAATTCTGGATAAATATTTATACCATTAAACAGAAGAAAGCATATATTTTAATTTTAGGTTGCCTCAGGGGTGAAATCCTGGCTAACCCTGTGTGTAGTCAACGTGCTTACTACTTTGACCACAGTGAAGCGGCTGGAATGAAGAAATTTTCCCTGTATGATTGCAGGGGAATATAAATACTTTGCTTAAGATGACTAAGAAAAAAGGTGGCTTGAGAAGAAACTAAGGTTGTTGCTATGCCTAAGCCGGATAACAAGAACTTTGGTCTAGTAAGCTTTGCGACTTTTCTATTGAAAACAATGCAGACTTCCTGGAAGACCATACGCTACGCAAAGGGTTGGAATTTTTTAAAAGTGAGAACTAAAGCAAAAGCTGAACTTTTAAAAGTAATAATATAATGGATCCACGAACTTACATCTTTTCAGTACATAATTAATTAAAATTTTTTAGATAAATATTTCGGGTATATCTATCTTCTTCTTATATATCTTCGACACGTATGTAGAGTTTCATCAAGTTTCATTTTAAGATTAAGGAGATTATGTTGATGCAGATGAAATTTTAGCTTATATACTCCACGCATGCAGATTACTGACTTTTGATTAATATATATTAGTGTGAAAGAACACCAAATGCTAAATACTTTTTTTTGTAATATTTTTGTAATATTTATTTATTTGCGATCTATTTTCCACAGAAACATTAAGCAAATTTTATAAATTTAAAAATGACTTAACTTATTGAGCTCCAGTGAACTCAATAAAAATATATAAACACATACATATATACATAAACTTAAAACTATTTTTTGAAAGGGATATCAAGTACGTGATGTCTCTTGAGCCTTCTAATTGCATCTAAATCATTTAAAAGTTTTATGGCTAAAATATTTGGATGATGACTGAATCTATAAAGATATCTATCACTATATTTATATATTTTCTCTTTGATCGTAGTTATACCAAGATCTCGATGTATTACTTCGTTTTTGACAAACCATGGAGCATTAACAATAATTCTTAACGTTTTAGATTGAAACCTTTGAAGAATCTCTATATTTGAGTTACTAGCAGTTCCCCAAAGCTAAATACCGTACGTCCAAACTGGTTTTAGTGTCCTTTTGTATAACAACAATTTATTTTCCAATGTTAATGTTGATTTATGCCCTGTTTCCGCTTTGCTTTGACGTGTTCACTCCATGTTAATCGTCTATCTAAAAGAAGTCCTAGATATTTTACATTTTTAGTTTGTGGAAGAGTTATTCCGTTAAGTGTTATTGGAGGGCAATCGCCTTTTCTCAATGTAAATGTTATGTGAGAAGATTTTTCTGTATTTATCTTTATGTTCCATTTGTTCAACCATTCTTGAATAAGATTCAATCCACTTTGTATCAAAAGGGAGGCTTCCAAAGGGGTATCTCTAGAAGTCATTATAGCTGTGCGATCAGCATACGTCGCTATAGTCAAACCATACACAGCTGGCATATCTGAGGTATAAATTGTGTAAAGTACCCTTCCTAAAACGCTACCTTGTGGAACACCTGATTGAATCAATCCAAAGGAAGATTGATCATTGTTAACTCTAACATAGAATTTTCTTTCACTTAAATAGGACTTCAAAAGAATGTAAACAGAAGCTGGAAGTAACTTTTTAAGTTTATACAATAGACCTGAATGCCACACTCGATCAAAGGCTTGTTTATGTCCATAAAAACTGGCGAGCAGTATTTGTTTTGTTTCTAATGTATTTGATAGGACGTCTACAATCCTGTGACATTGTTTTCGAGTACCTTGCTTATGTCTGAATCCAAACTGATGTTCTGGAATTATGTTTTTGATCCTAAAACAGGCAACATCTTTTCCAACAATAATTTTTCAAACATTTAAAAAAAATTGGTAGTAAACTTATAGGTCTGTATGAAGTAACTAAATGTTCATTTTTGTTTGGTTTTGGAATCATAATGAGTTCTGCGTACTTGCACTGAGAAGGAAAATAACTTAATCTTAAAACAGAATTAAATAATGTGGTTAAAAATAGATTGGTTTTTTTAGGTAATGATTTTATCATTTTGGAGGAAATACCATCATATCCAGGACTTTTTTTGTTACTAATATTAATAATAACTTTTTCAACATCGGCGGGGGAAATATGTTTAATTGGAAAACTCATTTGACAAGCAATATCTTGAAATTTATCAATTTCATCTTTATCTGTTTCTTGGTTTAAGCTAAATGGTTGGAAAACGTTTTCTAGATATATATAGATCAGATCTAAACCACTTTCCATTATAATCTTTCACATCTACATTTCTCTTGGTTGGGTGCTTAAGATATTTTGTTGCTTTCCAAAGATTAAACTTTTCACTTCGCGTCGAATCTAATTTTTTTAAGAAATAACATACGGACTCATTTTTAATTTCTTTTATACGCCTTTTTAAATAATTCGATGCATTATTGAAATTCGTCTTATCCGAAGGATTTCTGGTAGTGTGGTATATTCAGCGCAATTATCTTTTGTTTCTTAAAAGGTGCCTGATTTCATTGGATAACCTTACATTATTCTCATTTGGTTATAAATTCAATGGTGTAGATACGAATGCTGCTGCCTCACAGAGTAGCTTAGAAAAGGTTTCTATGGCGTCTTCCAATTCATATGCCGTTTTTATTGAAATATTGAGATTAATATTATTTTCTATGTAAGATGCAAATTGCTGGATGTCATTTTTTATGTAAATAGTTTATGTTTTGCAGCCTGAAGCTCTATATGAGTATCGTATTAAACTATGAATGGGGTATGATCTGAACTTATATCGTCACTATCCAAAATATCTAGTAGAGATCTTGATATGCCTTAATGGCAAAAATACAAAATACAAAAGATCTGCAATTTTGTTGTGTCACTTGGCCAATACGTGGGATTACCAGTTGAAAGAGATGAGTAGTGATTCTGTGGATGTTTAGCATTAAAGTCTTCATCAACGATGCATTTTTAACAAATTTGACTAAAAAAGTCTTCATATTGGTGACATTTTACACTATGGCGTGGTGGAAAGTAAATATCAAAGACATTAAGAAAGTAATTATCACATCTAACTTCGATACCAGCTGCTTATAAATATGGTTTTTCAAATGGTCCCAATACTTCATATTTTATAGTAGATTTTACTAAAATTGAAGCACCCCCATTAGCTTTATTAGCGGGATGGTAAGCTAAAATGATATCAAATCCATTTAATTTAAAGTAAGTTTTTATTGTAAAATTTGTTTCTCATATTAAAAATATATCAATGTTGTTACTTTTAAAAAATAATTCAGTTTCGTTTTTATGATTAGAAAGCCCATTAGCATTCCATATTGCTATCCTAAAATTTATTTGCATAATTTAGTCATTATAACTGTCATCATATTCACAAGATTTTCAATCATCTTTTCTAATTTCTCCAGTCGAGTTATATAATTAGAATCAGGACTTTTAACTGATTCGGAATATGACACATTGAAATGTTTGTTGGGTTGGCTCGTAAAATTACTATTTTAATTTGGATAATCATTTGATTTATGGTGAATTGGTTCAGATTTTGCGATGTTGAAAAACGATTTTGTCTTGACGGTCTCTTTAAGATAAGATCTTTATATACTTTGCATCCTTTGTAATTTGCGGTATGATTATTTAAACAATGAACACAACGCGGAGGTGTTTCAAGAGGTTTTGTGCACTGGAAGTTGGATGATCCATACCACATTAAACACATCTATAAGGCTTTTTGCAATAAGATTTAGTGTGCCCAAATTGTTAACAGCGGTGACATTGAACTAAATCGTTTGACCTTAATGGTGGCTAGATTTTGACTAGAGAATCGTTTAAATGTTTAATATCATAAATTGTTTTATTATTTGTATTTGGCTCAAAATCCACGAAAAACATTGATAAAGGTTCTTTTCTCACACGAATTTTAGCATTAACTACAGCTCTAACTTGATGACCTAATAATAATAATTCTGCTTTTATATATGCTGTTGGTGTTGTATGGTGTAGACCCTTAATTACAACTCTATAAGCTACTTCTTGCTTAAGCTGATAGGTATAAAAGCTAATTTTTGACTCTGGTAGTGTTTTTCGTTTTTACACATTAGATAAAAAAAAGCACTTGTAATGAGTGTTATAATTTTTGTATGCAAAAATAATAGCAAATCTTTTGTGTGCAAATACACTTTAGTATTGTAAAATACCTCTTTTGTTGCACTTTTATTTAATTTTGTTTTTTATGTTTTAATATTTACAAAAAAATGTTATTGAATGTTTGTTTGTTTTTTTTTTATGGAATAGTATATATCCCTTAATGGAATTTTAATTCCTTTGTTTTAACTTTCAACAACTGATGTGTTTTTTTTTTAATATTTTATTTTTGTTTTTATTTATTTGCAATTTCAAAATTAATGCACAATTAGTATGTCTGATCACAACCACGGCTGAACAAAGACTTGCTAAAAACTTGTGATGAAAAAACAAAAAACAAAAAGAAACAACTTCTTTTTTTGTTTTTATCAATGAGTTAATGAGTTTAAGTTAGAAATACCGACTTTGCCGAGTAGGCAGAAATTTATTCACACACTTGCCAAATTGTATGCAGCCGAAATTTTATGCTTTTCAAGTGTCACCTGTGAAACTGCATTAATAGCAGTTCCCATCAAATTGCAATGTCGGCACACACATGGTTGTGCAACGTGATCTGCGAACAAGCGTGGGTGAAGTCAGTCTTAGTCGTGTATCGGAGTAGTTAAGTTTGGAAAAAAATTAAGTTCTTTAAACTAAATAAAATTGTACTAATTATCAAAATTAAGAATAATGAAATAAAATTGTTTCAAATATTAAAGTTAAGATAATGACAATAAAATAACTGTGAATAAAGAAAAATCTGTGATTCAATTCGGCGCATTTGGAGCGCCCTAAAAATTATTTTTGAATTTACTCCGCGTAAAAAATTTAACTAGCGCCCGAGCAGGGACCCGATTAAAGTGTGTTGCCTTAATAAATTTTAATAATTATGTTTCTTCGATTCCCACGGGACCCTCCAGGAACGATAATTACATAAAACATTATAATAATAACAAAGGAAAAATCTCTTAGAGACCACAGTGCTCCGACAACCGGTATACCTCGATAATTAAACTAACATAACCATTGTCAGAAGGTTAGCGGCTTGTAAGTTTTCGTTCCATGCTACGAGTAGGCTATATATAAAAAAAAAGACGCCAAAAAACATGGATGACACGTTATCCTGACCTTTGGAAGGCAAAAAGATGATAACCGAAATAATTGTGTGAGTAAAAAAAAGTTCGAAAAGTTTAATTAGAATAAAACGCGACCCACTATAATCGGGCTGAAAAAAAGGCTAAGACTCATTAGAGTAAAATAAAATAAAAAGAAGGGAAAAAATATATAAATATTAGAATATAGAATGAATAAAGAAAGAAAAAAATATAAGAAAAGCAGAATATAATATATATATATATATATATATATATATATATATATATATATATATATATATATATATATATATATATATATATATATATATATATAAAAGAAAAAGAAACTGAAAAGTAAAATTATATGCAATAAAGAAAAGCAAAAATATAGCAAGCAAATAAAAAATAAGGAAAAAAAATTTTCTCAATAAAAAAAAAAATAGGAAAAATATTGCAAAAAGTGCAACAGTGCCAAAAGTGAAATTTTACAGCACAATTATTCTGAACATAAATAAATTGACAGGTAGCCAGGTAAGTGAATTTGTTTCTTCCCTCTGGCTGTTATAAAATTTTCGTGCTGATATATATATATATATATATATATATATATATATATATATATATAAAGAAAGAAAGAGAATACATAGATAAAGGAGGAATTGAGGGCGAACTTGACTAACAGGACAGAAGCCGTCAACATGCTCGTCAGTCAGTTGCAGGATACGGAAGATAGGCTCAAGAGGATTAAAGGACCTAACGGTCAGGAGCGGTGAGCTTAGCCGCAGGTTAGAGGCGTTGGAAGCACCAGTTGTACCTTTGGGAAGTGTAGTTGAGGAGGAGGTGTTTTACAACCTCCTAGAAACGAGATATAGTTAAAAGATATCCAAAGACTGCCCGACTCTGTAAAAGAATTAAGAGTATTTTACACAAATCCGGTGCAATATGTATCCTGGATACACTCGGTAGAAACAGTTCAAAAGGATTTCGTAATTATAAGAAATAAACCAATATATAGGGCCATTATGCTAAGCATTAGACAAAAGGTGATAGGAGCCGCCGATACGAACCTGATTTCATACAGTGTTTTCGAAAACAATTGGCAGAAAATAAAAAGGATCCTATCTTTCATTACGCGGACACAGGGGATATACAAACTCTCGAGCACCAGCTCAAACCGTTATCTCAAGGTTCATCGAAGGCCGATTAATTCTGTGCATCCGTCAATCACCAACTTTCCTTGATAATTAGCAAACTGAAGACTGAGACATACAGCCAGGAAACCGTAATTGCCCTGGTAGAAACTCATAGAAATCGAGCTTTAGATGGGTTCATTAGGGGACTCAGGGAAAACTTATCCCAAATGTTGATTATACAAAAGCCTAGAAAAATCTGGCAATGCGTAATATCATATTGCAATCAGGATCACCGAATCGCATTTCAATACCAGTTGGACTGGGTAACCCAACTAGCAACCAGGCGCCTAAGAGACCTACTAGGATAAATCTATACAATCCTCACAGATTCCCCAGTTATCAAGGAAATCACTGGACCAATAAACACCAAGGACCGTACAACCACATAGAAAACCAAGCCCCCATCCACCACCACGTATGCTTTAAAGCATGAGCTTATGGAAGTAGACGAATCTCGGCAACTTCAGTGTATGAACAGGCAAAAATAGGAAATTACAAGGAGCGGATCTGAGCCTATTTCAGACACACGCAGCCTCGAAAAAACTGCAAAAGCAATTTTTGACGAGACCATTAATGAGGTAAATTTTATGGAAGGCAGTCGTCAAGCCTTCTTTACATAAGATATACTGCAAATAACGGCTTGAAAGTAGAATTTTTAACTGACACGGGCTCCAATAAAAATTTTTTGCAGCCCCAAGCTAGCAGCAGTTAGTATTACTTTAGGAAAATCGTTGTTCGTCCGTTCAGCAGGAGGAAAAATAGAAATCGTTAAGAAAATAGTAGGAAAATTTTTGCAAACTTAGGAATAGACACATTATTGACCTTTTATATTCTTCCCGGCCTTAATACGTTTGATGGAATAATAGGCGACGACAGTCTCAAGGATGTAGGAGCAATAGTGGACCGTAAAAACAACCTTTTACTGATAACAAAAAATGTGGAAGTGACGATCGAGGAGAAATATTGTATGAATGTCAATTATCTTACCGATGATACAATATCTGTGAAAACCAAAGGTAGGAAATTATTAGGAGATACGCGGAGCTATTCGGACAACAAACAAACAATAACGACCAGTGTCCACGCAGAGATCAGAACCATCACCGATGAGCTTATCTACGTTAAGAGCTATCCATATCCAACACCGATGCGTGAAGGAATTATTGTCTGAAGGAATAATCCAACCATCGAAAAGCCCAAATAATTCTCCGAATCCCAGATACATAACCCATTACTGACATAAATACAACACTAGCTTGCCTAGGTTATGCAAAATATTTTACAGCTGTAGATCTTACATCCGAAAACTGCATTTTCGACCATGTAGGGGAAATTTGACTTTTTGAGACTTCCTTTTGGTCTCAAAAATGCCCCCGCTATCTTCCAAAGAATGATAGACGACGTATTGAAAGAGTTCATAGAAAAAATCTGTTATGTATACATCGACGAAATAATCATCTTTGGGAAAAGTGAATAAGGCCATTGGAATAATGTTATACCTATCTTCGATGTACTAGAAACAGCAGGGCTGAAAGTTAATTTACAAGAAACACATTTTTTGCGCACCGAAGTGGAATATCTGCGTTATCTTGTAGGAGCCAGAGGCATTAGTCCAGACAGTAAAAAAGTTTCGGCAATTGAAAAATTATCGCGAAGCACTACCTTAAAACAACTAAAGGGATTTCTGGGCATAACATCGTACTATCGCCGTTTTAACAGAGACTATGCAAAATTGGCGAAACCACTTTCGGGCCTTATAAGAGATACCAATGCCCAGGTCAAGGCTTCGCAGTCAAAAAAGTTACCTGTAACGCTTGACGAGGAAGCAATTTTAGCATTTGAGAAATTGAAAATTCCGCTTACAACTGCCGAAATATTGTCCTTTCCCGACTTAAATGAACCATTTGACCCTACGACAGATGCGTCTTATTTCGCTATCGGCACTGTTCTCTCCCAGGGAGTAATTGGTAAGGATAAGCCAATCGCATTCACCTCTCGTTCATTGAGTAAGACGGAGGAGAAGAATGCCACGAATGAGAAAGAAATGCTGGCAATAGTGTGGGCACTGGATAATCTTCGAAACTATCTGTATGACGCAAAAAAATAAAAATCTACACAGACCCTAGGTAACACGAACTTCAATACCAAATTGAAGAGATGGAACGCGCGCATAGAGCAGTACAATCACGAATTATTCTATTAACAAGGTGGAACAAACTTGGTGGCAGATACTCTCTCTAGACTGCATTCGTCCTTGACTCAGCGGATCGACCACCGAAACAGCCAGCGAATGCGCAACAGAAGGTAAAAGAACTGCATCGGAAGGAAAATTTTCAGCTGACAGCGCTTCATCTAGTGAAACCATGCACAGTGCCGACCAGAATTCGTCCGATCTCATCACATCCATTGACGGTTTCAAATATCAGACAGTGATCAGAAATGCGAATTATCTGGAATTATATAAAACCCCACACGATGGGGTTACAAGAAGACATTATGTTTCATTTTCCAGTTGGGACGAGGGAAATATGACAGAAATTTTTAAGACAAAATTAAACCCAAATGTAATCAATGGAATAAAGATGCCTGAATGTTATCTTATTCTCCTCCAGAACCACTATGTTAACAGTTTTTCTAATCAATGGACTACTGAAAAGACTTCATTCTACTATAGTTATAATATAATGGCTGCTGTGGTCAAGGTGGTAAGCACGTTGACTACAAATCTGGTTGGCCAGCGTTCAACCCCTGCGACAACCAAATAATAAAAATGTTTTTTTCTTTCTGTTAATTCGTATAAATATATATTCCGAATTAACATTAAAACATGCAGCCTCCTTTGCCGGTACTTCTTCATAGCATATTCGCCGGCGAAGTAAAATAACTAATAAATTGGTTATACTTTCACCACCTGTTCTTTTCTCTCCTCTATCCCTTTTCTAAAGAATGTAGCACGGTTACACACTAATTAAATAGGCATTGTTGCCTGAAGTGCTACTTCTCTTGAAAACAAAAAAATAATAATAATAGACATATACCGCTGCCTGAAGACGGAAAACAATGAGTTGAGTGTACGTGAACTGATATATGTTTCGGTCGACAAGTATAACAATACGATACACTTAGTCACCGGAAAAAGACCAAGCGACATATTCTCCAATCGCGTTGAGACTGCTGACTATGATAGCTTACTGACAGCGCGCTCGAAAATTAATAAAGATCTAAGGGGTCTAACCAGGAAAAATGTCATTGAAAGGAATAACAGAAATAATAGGCACAGGAATTCCCCTAGAAAATATAAAAAAGGGATGTCGTATTCATAATTGATAAAAAGATTAAGGGAAAAAGCAAACCCCTATATAAAAAAGAGTAAGTAGGAAAAGATAACAGGGTTACATTGTTAACGGCCAGCGGGAGAAGAATTTACAAAGCACATGTAAAAAATATTAAACTCTTGACACCACAAAAAGAGCACTGAAGTATTTGGTCAGTTTGTCGGATGCAGAATTATACATAAAAAAAAATTATAATGAACTAAAAACCTTATAAATTATAAAAAGAATGGCAAAAAAGAAAAAAGGCTGTTAACCAGCACATGAGAAATGATTATTAAAAAATAATACAGATTTTTGCTATGGGAAAAAAGATAAGACAAGAAAGAAAACAAAATATTATAAAACTAATACTTATTACTAACACTATCACAATAAGTGCAATTTTTTGTTTTCATATGTAAAGATTAATTGACTTAACCTAAAACGCAAGCAATTAATTTTCATAACACACTTATAACAATATTCGCGCTAAGCGCCTCTGGAGCCAAGATCTACCGCTATGAAACACCAATTGTTACGCTGAAGGTGGGAAATACATGGATTGTTAACGGCAACTTTAAACTGGTACACATTATTGAGCTTGACGAGTATGCTACCGCGGCCAAAAATATTTTGTCTGCAATCCACAACCTTGTGCCCCTGAGTGAAGCCAAAGAAATATTGCAACATTACATGACACAAATTGAGCAACATTTATATGAACTAAGAAACCCCAGGGTACGACCACCTCGATCAATCGACTGAATCAGTTTAGCCTGGAAATGCGTTGCTGGAAACCCAGATGCGGTTGAGTAGAGCAGGATTGGCAAAGGCCAAGAAGGAATAATCACTAACAACAACGAACAGTATAAGGTGAATAGAGAAATCCAACGTGCTGTGAACGACTTGGTAAAAAAACGAACAACGTAATAAACAGAAAGAATAACATAACCAGTGGAAAATAAGCTAACCGAATAGAATAGAATGCTATAAACCATGTTATGATCTTGAAAGATGAGGTAAACGAGATTATTAGAACATGTCAAATGGCGAAGAGCGGCATCATCAACACAAACTTATTGAATCAAGCCGAGGTTAGCAGACTCACCGATGAGCTAGAAACAGTACCCTATGGCAATGCAGTAGAAGCCAAAGAATGCGGTACCCCATCCGGATATATACGAATCTACATCCATCAATGCCTACATTTTATCAATGCCGACACTAAAAAACAGAAATTTTAAACCTACTCATAACAAAAGCCGCTATTTTTAACAAGAGACAAATCGATCTAAACTTTGGCAAGGTGCTGATCAACGAACTCGGATAGTTTTCAGTAACCAAGAACTGTTTTTCCACCCTTGCCAAGGGTCATCTCTACCATCACTAGCAGAAGATAGTTGCGTTCCGCAAATTCTAAAGGTCGGAGCGGCAAAATGCAAGTACCGCATAAGAAAGGAGACTATAGTCGATGCAATAACTGACTACACGATCTATCTGACGAATTTTCACGGGTCTGTCGAGCATGATGGTCAAGTTGATTATTTAAATGGTACATACATTCTCCAACTTTTCAATGAAACTATAGTGATCGATAACCAGGCATATGCAGGTACTTCTCTGAAAAACTGCAGGCATTACTACCAGTGCCGCCTAATATACCTTCAAGGGACCTATCGGTCGACATAGAGTACGTTCATGAAATCAGCCTAAGCAATTCGGACCGTCTGAAGCATCTCACGACTGCACTTGATAGCACTCTCCTGATTAACTTAGGAACTGCATCTTTAATAGGACTCTGTGCTGGAATTCTGTGGCACAGATTCATCAAGAAATTAAATCTTCCTACAGTCATGATATCACCAACCTTACCATCATCCTCTAATCTCTCAGTCAGCGGGTCGCAGTCATTTAAAGAGGGGGGAGTTAGAAACACAGACTTTGCTGAGTAGGCAGAAATTTATTTACACACTTGCCAAAATGTATAGAGCCCAAATAAAAAATACATAGACAAAATTTGATGCATCTTACGTGTCACCTGTGGAACTGCATCAATAGCAGTTCCTATTAAATTGCAATGTCGGCACACATATGGGTATGAAACGTGATCTGCGAACATGCCTCGGTTTGCTGTTTTGGCCAGAGCGTGCGTGAAGTCAGTCTTAGTCGTGTGTCGGAGTAGTTAAGTTTGGAAAAAAAAATTCTGTAAACTAAATAAAATTGTACTAAATATCAAAGTGAAGAATAATAAAATAAAATTGTTTCAAATATTAAAGTTAAGATTAACAAAATAAAATAACTGTGAATAAAGAAAAACCTTTGTGATTCAATTCGGAGCAGTTGGAGCGCCCTAAAAATTATTTTTCTGATTTTACTCCGCATAAAAAAATTTACTTTTACTGCCTTTCAAAGAGTTCATTTTGACTCAAAAGTACTTACGGAAAAAATTACTACTTTTTAATGAGCAAAGATTATTGCACATATTTATTATATTCGTCTTTTTCTGTATTAACAATTTTTTTTTTCATTCTCAGTTAATATAAATAAAAAACAAATGCTAAAAACTTCAAGTCAATCGGTAAAGATAAAGGTGTAGTAACTAACTTAGTAAATAATAGTTTTACCAAAAAAAATCTTTGCTTTAAATTTTCCTATGCAAGAAAAGTTTTCTGTGAAACGAATATATAACAATGTATTGTTGCGAAGATGCTTAGTTGAAGTCATAAAATGATATATTAATAATTATACGAAACTTCTTGACTACGACACAAAAATAGCTAATACAGGTCGAGAAGTAAACAAAGTATTTACAACCAAACACATGATTTGACTAGAGTCAGCGAATTTGATTAGAAATCGTTTGACCTAGAGAGAGAAATAAACAATGAATTACACGAACTAAAAGTGCAAATTTGCGGTCTTTAAATTTAAGAGGTAACGGTGGCAGTTATATCTGAGCACTCTAGCAAGGTAACCACTCCAAGCTTTGACGGTATAGCAAACTTCAATTATAATTTACTTTAATCGTGGTTGATTTCTTCAAACATAAATATTTCATGATATTCTTATGAGATATTTATTATTTAAAACTACAAAATGAAATGTATCATATAGCTCATCAGTGGATTTTACTCAAATTTTGTATTCAAGACTAGAAAGTCTTATATCCATTGCCAAGTTGATTAAATAAGAACTATATTGAATCAGCAAAGCAAAAAACAATAAAAACTCATCAGGTCTTATACACAGTACACATTTAGTAACTAGTTTTATTCCTTCTTGCATTTTTCTACATAAAGGTTTCCTTTGGAAACCATTCATATGTATTTGATGTATTTAATGAAAAAATAAAAAATATAAACAATTTTTACAAATAAGCAATGTGCACATGCAAATACAATATAAAAATTTATTATTCGGAATATTTTTATAATAATTTACTTTAATCGTGCTTCATTCCTTCAAATAAAAATATTTCATGACATTCTCATGAAATATTTATTATTTAAGGCTACAAAATGAAATGTATTACTGCGGGGAAAGCATATCTATATGGCCATTTCATCAGTCATCAGGGGATTTTACCCAAATTTCGTATTCAGAACTAAAAAGTCTTATATCTATTGCCATGTTGATTAAATGAGAACTATCCTATCTAGGAAAATTCATACTGGATCTGGCTGACCTTACGGGTACGCTCAGGTATTTACCAAAAAAAGATCTGTAGTTCAACTGGGGTCAGCGAGAAAATGAAGCTTTTGTAAAGCTGAAAAAGCAACTGGCCAGAATTCCAACATTATCATACTTCGACCCAAAAAAGCGTACTCGCTTAATAGCTGGCGCGAGCCCAGTAGCCCTCGGAGCGGTTCTGCTGCAATTAAGCGACCACATGCCACAAGTAATATCGTTCGCGAGCAAAAGTTTATCCGAGACTTAACGTAGATACTTATAAAGAGAAAAGTCTTGCTTTGGTGCGTCGAATGGTTCTACTATTATTCGGTGGGTATCGAGTTTGAATTGGTAACGGACCACAAACTTTTGAAAACAATTTTCAAACCTACATCAAAGCCACCTGCTCGGATCGAGCGATGGGTGTTACGTCTTCAGTCATTCAGGTTTAAAATCATTTATCAGTCTGTAAACACAACATGGCCGATTCATTATCCAGATTATGCTAAATCGAATAAAATACGTCTTTCGATCAACATACTGAAAGCAGTATATGCTTAATAACTGAAGAAGCTGTCCGGCGAGCAGTTTCAATTCTTGAGATCATGGAGGATAACTGGTCCGATCTTGAACTAATAGAAGCGCTTGAATACATAAAACATAATTCATGATCATTGGCTACATCCAATAGATACTTCCCGTTTCGACTTGAACTATGTACGTTGGGAAATATTCTTCTGCGAGATACCAAAATCATAAAACCCGGTTAGCTAAGAACAAGAGTTTTTCATTGGCACATGAAGGTCATCCAGGCGTGACGGTGATGAAGGGCTGGTACGATCAAAAGTATGGTGGCCACTAATAGATCGAGATGTTAAGAAACATATAAAAAACTGCCGTGAATGTTTGTTAGTGTCAAGGCCGTCCCAACCGGCACCCATGACCCGACGCGCTTTACCAGAAGGACCATGGTTATCCCAAGCAATTCTAAAGAAAATAACATCAAGAGCAATAATCGATTTTTTGGATAAGATGTTTTCTCGACTGGGTTACCCCAGGTCAGTCACAACAGATAATGGTCGTCAGTTTGTCAGTGACGAGCTTAGGATATATTGAGCAAACAAAATATCGAAATCATGACGTTTCCAACATACTGGCTGCAAGCGAATGGCAAAGTAGAGAACATGAATCGTTCACTTATCAAGCGCCTGCGAATATCTCATAGTAATGGAGCAGCCTAAAAAAAGGAAATCCAAATTTACTGCTTATCTATAATGTCACCCCTAATGGAACGACTAGAAAAGCTCCAACGAAACTACTGTTCAAACACGTGATTCGGGTCACAATACCGTCTATCTTTGATGTCGATGAAATCGTTTTAAATGCGGAGGCTAGAGACTTGGATGCTATCAGTAAAGAAAAAGGAAGAGAAGCGCAACGTTAGCCACCTAAAGAAATTGCCTATAACGTCGGAACCGGGCGGTAAAAATTCAATGCGATGCGCTGAAGCTGAAAAATATTGGAGGGATGTGGAGATCTGACAATGCTAGGAAATTAGGTTGTGGGAAGGGGGATAGAGGGAGTAGTGCTTGTGGACGTTTGATTTGAATTTTTGTACATTGAAAGTGTTAGGAAAGACCTCTGCAGGGAGTTTTTTTCACACACAAACAGTTCGCCTAAAAGACAAATTTTCTCTGTAATGCGTAGTGCGATTCACTGGCCAATCGATCACAAATGAATGGGCTCTTGATTTAGAGCGCATTGCGCATATGAAATTACGGTTTTCAGAACGGGTTCCCTGATTTCATAAGAGCGCATTCCGTTGTAGTATCAATAAAACAGTGAAACATACCCCACATTTCGTCGATGCTCCAGTGAGTCAATAGAGCTGGATACCCTACTGTCACCGATAAGCTACTTCGCTCCCTCCTGTAGAGTTTGAAGCACCGACCCATACATGAGAGTTGATTTCAATTTTCGGTTTGATAAAGATGATATAGATAGTAAGGAGATCAGATTCTTACACCGTTTCAGAAAACATAGGCTCTTGAATGCTTTTTTTTGCGACATGAAAAATATGCTTGCTCCAAAGAACATCGCATTGAATTTTCATGCCAAGAACATCGAAAGCTTCTGATTCTTTAATATATATATATAACCCATGATTACAGATGAGGTAGCAGTACGCCTGTGCGAAAACACACAGCATTGGGTCTTATGAGCGTTAAACTGAACCCAGTTCGCCAGGCCTGGTTCGAAAATTATGAAGAGGTCGCGATTAAGGGTATCGTCCATGTGCTTTCTCATAGCCTCAATTTCCCGAATGCTTGGTCTACTGCGAAACGAAAATGAATGGCATACGCTACTATCATCTGCAAAAGAATAGATAGGGTAGGAAGTCTGACGTAGAAGGTCATTAAGAAAAATAAGAAATAGTGAAGGGGAAAGGGCGGAACCTTGCGGTACCCCTGAATTTACTCTGAACTCGCTTTATGAGATCCCATCTATAACAACTCGTATAGTGCGATCACTGAGAAAGCTCCATATAACTCGAGTGATGCTATTACCGACAACAAAAACAATAAGTTTAGATATGAGTGCCTTATGTCACACTCTATCAAACGTTTTGGAAATGTCTAAAGCCACCACCTTACTTTCGCCGCAATGGTGAATGGGTTACCAATAAGTAACCCGCAGAGCGTGCCCTACGGAAGCCGTGTTGCCGGTCACAAAGTAAGCTGTTGAACCCCAGATATTTCACAAGATGAAGGTTAAGCATACTTTCCATTACTTTGAAGAGCGCAGATTAAATTGCGATTGCTAGCCTTTCCCTTTTTGGGGATGGGTGTAACATTAGCAACCTTCCAACATAATGGGAACTCACCAACATGGTGCAATACGTTGAAAAGTTTTGCTAATGGACGCGCTAACGTCGAAGAGCACTGCTTCAAGAGCAGTACAGGAATTCCATCCAGACTAGGGGACTTGTATATGTTGAGATCCGCTAAAACCTTTTTAACTGCACGTGCTCGAAAGAATATATCTGGCATAATTACTGATACTCTTTCCAGTGCGGGCAGAGGTTGATTGCTTTCCGGTAAGTAGGAGTTAATTGCAAAAATTTCGGCCAAGAGGTTAGCTTTATCAACCGTGTTAATAATTATTTGATCATTCCTTGAAAGAGGCGGAATTGAAGAACTAGCATTATCCTTCACCTTCTTATCGAATGACCAAAAGCTTTTGCTACCCTGAGGAGTAGTAAGAACTTTAGCACGAAGGCGCTGCTCGTATAAAGCTTTTTTGCACCTAAGTACTTTGGCACACGAAGATCTCGCCTTTTTGCGTAACAGATCAGTACCGGCATTTTTTTACACCGCCATATACTGAATGTTTCCTCTCTGGATCTTAATGCACTTTTGTATGTCATATTAAACCAAGAATTCTTTCTTGGTTTAACGCGGATTTGCTTTGATGGAATGAAGGTTATCATTCCAAGCCAAATAATGTTCACAACTATTTCCGCCATAGCATCGACTTTATTGTCCAGAAAACAAAATTTCCAATTTAAATGCCGAAAAGATTCGTAGAGCTCAGCCCAACGAGCCTTTTCGTGCATATATTTTGAACGTTCCGTAGGCATTTTTGAAAAGTTGTGAAGATCAGCGACCGAATAGGAGGCAGAAATGGTGCAGTGATACGAGTTACCAAGAGACGCAAGAACACTTACCTCATACTTATCAGGGTGTGAGGTAAGGAAAAGGCCTATCAACGGTTGACCAACTTCACAAGCACAGAAAAATTTATTTGATTAACGTAATTTTTAAAAATTTTATTGCTATTTAATATTTTACTTATCTCAAATTGGATCGTTTTTACCGATATTATTCGAAATTTTCGAATATCAGCAACAAATATTAGAATTTCGTTCTCTTACTTTATTTTTTTATGCCTATGAATACAGGTGACGCAATTTCCTATCAAACCAAAAAAGATTCATCTCAATATCATTCTTACGTGCAAAACTATAGGTTCTTATATATGAGTGTTCCAATATGCATCTCACCTTTATAAACTTATGTTAAAGAAGATAAAAATTTGTACCTCCCGTTCAAAAATTTCTTTAAGTGGACAAAGGGTTAGAAATGCAGCTGCTTAGCTGCTTTAATTATTTACGTTCCAAAATTTTTGAAGACCTGAACACGCATATAAATATCCGCATGAATCCATTACATATCATTACTAAAGAAACATCATTCCGAGCACATTTAAGTATGACACATTGTATTTGTTGTTGTGGACTGATACTACAAAGGAATCTGATTGAATTAGGGCCATACAGAAACTTGTTAAGACTACATATAATTCCGAAATTGATGTCATTTGTACTGCAAACTTGAAAAGTGTTAAAAATTGTTTGATAAAAAAATGAAATCAGTAAACGGAAAAAAATAAATTTAAAGCGATCTTTTTTTCTTGGACGGAAATATCAACATATATCGCATTAGATGGAGCTCCCTGCAACTCTTATGATGATTTATGTTCGAAGTCCAAGAAAAAATGGATGGCCGAAAAAAAGACTTCTTCTACCCATTCGAAATACCAGTCGAAATATACGGAGGAGGAAGCTATTCCCCTGGTTTTAGAAATAAGAACCGAACCAAGTACCAAATTTTGAGAAAAGCTTCACTTGAGAAAATATGCAAGATGACCATTAAGAAAAATTTAGAACACAAACGGGGTTAATAATCTTTGTAGTGAGGGAACACTTATAATAAAAACACTGCAAGAAATCTTTTTGAGGATTTTAAAACTTATTCAAGCATTACCTGCATTGACAAGGAGTTGGTTAGCATGGTTAACGCAGTTTAAATGGAGTTAATCCCAAAACTAAAAAAATTCTTCTAGATTTGGAGAATATACAACAAACATTTTTCAGATACTCACCTCCCTATATCCATGGAGGGATATGTCGCCCACGGTACATAAAGTATTATGCTATGGTCAAACAATTATAGAATTAAATATTCTTGCTCTAGAAGAATTAGCAGAAGCAACCCAAAAAGCAATAAATTGCGATTTCAAGTACATTCAATTATTCAGTTCTAAAAACTTTTTTGCCAGCCTTAAAATGAAGACACTTTCTATAGACTATTGTTAATTTATGATCCTGTACTCTTATTGATGGGAAAATGTTCGCTTAGTTATGCGGCTTCTTCACTTTCTAACAAATAACAATTAAAGGATTTACTTTATTATTTAAACATGCTCCATGATATTAGGGGTTATTTTATAGAAAATAAATAATACTTTGCGGAAAAAAAATTTTTAAGGCATTTTCGTGAATAAAAAATGACCGAAAAGGCTAATTCTTAGCAGAAATTCCCAAAACCAAAAACTAAAATTTCCAAAATTTGAGTTTTTTACACTTTGACCATAAAGTCCACATATGGACTAGGGATCATAATATACTTTCAGCAACAATTCGAAGGTTATATAGCTATTTAAAAGTAGTTTTCTTTTTCCCATCGCAGCTTTAGAATTAAGAAAATATGGGGTAAAGTCAAAACTTCGATGTAAAATAGGTTAAATTGAAGGACATCTATCTTCTCCAAGGCTGATCAATTTTATACGAAATTTTGTTTAAACGTACACACATACAGCAAGCTTAAAAAAGAATACAAAATTTTGATATATTCCTTAAAAAAATTTTTCAATTTAAAAAATTCGATTGGTTGCCGTTTTTAGGCTAGAATATTTAAAATTTTGCTCGCTAACAATGAAAAAAACTCTAATAAATTTGCTGAAAACTCTATCCAGTACCTCGTTTCTGTATTTCTCGCATCGTAAAAGTTTTCACATCAAGTGTGAAACAAAAAATTTCATCGTTTCTCGATTTGCGAGTAAAAATTGTTTCTGGTTCTTAATGCGAAAACAGACAACACTGATTCTGTTTTTACTGGAATAATTCCAGTACTAGTGTCAAAAACAAAACGTCAAAATAAAGAAATAAATTATCAGACAATATAAGTAGAAAAATAGTGAAAGTATAGAAAAAAGTTAATAAATAAAATAAGTTTTAAATAACAAAGCAAAAAAAATGTATAGTGCGGCCTTAATAAAAGCTGAGCAGAATGATCGGCGAAATATGTTGCGGCTTTATCGTCAACAGTTAAGGGATACAACTAACCCTTTCAGTATTCCGGAGCAGCGATTCAGGGATCTGTATCGTTTGAGTATGGACGCAGCTCTTGTCCTATTCAATGAAATAAGTCCGTTCATATCAAAGGGGGTGAAAAAAACATTTATACCCCAACCCCTCCGAATGTGTACAGCCTTGCATTATTTTGCGACTGGTTATTTTTACAGAGACATTGGACAGGATTTTACTCCTTCTATAAGCAAAAGTGTTGTCTGTCGCAGCGTTCATAAAGTATCTAATATTTTGGAACGAAAACTGATGGCTAAATGGATTAGGTTTCCAGAAGTTTCCGAATATGAATCTATAAAACAAAAGTAAGTAGTTTTTACATACATACATATTGTAAATAAAATAAAAACAATTTAATTCAATCAGGTTCCAGATTTTATGAAGAGACTGGCTTTCCCGGAGTGATAGGGGCCATAGACTGTACACATGTGCGTATTAAAAAGCCAAAACAAGAGGTTGAGAGCTGCTATTTAAAAGAAAAGGCTATCACTCGAAAAATGTTCAGCTAGTAAGTTTATTGCAGACATTATTATTTCTATAACAATTACATCATAAAACACACATTTTTAGATTTGCGACTACAATTTAAAAATTCTTGGGGGTTTTGCGAGGTTTGGAGGAGCTGCGCACGATTCTTATATTTGGGAAGCTTCGCGCATTAACGTTTTGTTGCAACAGCGGTATCAAAGTGACAGAAGCAATCATTCTTGGCTGCTAGGTACGTACAAATGTACATATGTACATACATATGTAAATATTTTTTGTTATTTCAGTTAAAAATTAAAGATAATTTTATTATTTTTATTAAATTAAGGTTTTAACTTAAAAAGTTATTCGGAATCTATTTTCTACTTTAATTTTTCTATTCGTGATTAATTCCGCTCACAAATTATTTTATAAAATAATTTTTTTAATTAATCACGAATAGGATAATTAAAGTTTTAGGTTTAACTTTTATTTTTACAAGCAATTTATAATTTTGTACCCATTTGGTATCCATTCAATCAGGCGATTCTGGCTATCCTTTGCGCCCATGGCTAATAACACCATATAGGTCCTCAAATGAGGATGAAAGGCGATTTAACGCAGTCCATGCTAAAGCCTGAAATTGTGTCGAACGTCTAAATGGTGTGTTAAAGGGCGTTTTCAGATGTTTACAGGTTGGATTGCACACCACACCACAAATGGCAGGAAAAATCATTAATAGTTGCACAGAACTCCATAATTTTAGGAGGGAGCATGGTTTAGTAAGAGAGGACTTTGTAATAGTTCCACAAGAAGATGAAAATATCATTAATAATAATGATGAGATTGAAACACCTCTACGTGAAGCTTATCGCCTTCGCGATAGACTAAAAGTGAGAATTTGTAGCTAGTTTTAAATGTATTTTATTGACGTATTTTTTATTTAAAAAAAAAAGAACTTTTCAATACAGTTCCACTACATATGTATTTATTGTTATATACATACATAAATAAAATAAATTTAATATAGTATAACAAAACAAAACAAATTAATTTCAATTTTAACAAAAGGGTCTTCAAGGTACAGTGTAGTGTTTTAAAAATATTTTTTAAAAATTAATAATTAAGAATAAAAAAAGCAATTCAACACTTATAATAATAATAAAAAATGGAAGTAATATTTAGGAAGGAGTAGTATTCGCACCTAAAAGTTTGTCAAGTTTCTGTAATATTTCCTTATTTTGCATTTCAATTCTAGTGGGTTGTAGCAATGCTTTTTTAGCTGGCGGGACAAACATTTCGTCGCATTCTAAATATTCCACGGATTCGAAATCCTAAAAAAAATTTATAACGGAATGTCACATTATTAAATTATAAATAAGTACCTCAACTGATTCTTCCAATTGAACTCCTGATTCTGGAGTGCATGAGTCACCATCAACAGCATCCACAGTCATGATTTGAAGAATTTGTTCTTCTTGCGGACTTAAGTCTCGTGGTGCATCCGCCCAGCTCCCACCACCGGTTTTATTCATAAATTTTCGCCTTGCATTAATGGTCTTTTTAACGCCTGATTTTAGATCTATCCAGCACTAAAAAAAGAACAAAGTTACCTACATTTTAAGAATATATGTATAATTTTTTTTACCTTTTTCCATTGATCTACCGATTTTTCACTCCCACCTAACGAGTTCAAAGAAACTCTGAGCGACTCCCATTGTTCTTTATATCTGCAATTTGAATTTATCCCGCCAAATTGACCTCTAGCGAATTCCAAGTTGGAGGACATGTAGTCAATTAGCTTTTGCTTTTGCTGTTTGGAAATTCTTTCTATTTTCTAAATAAAAACATAAACATAAATAAAAGCATGAATACTTATTGATAATACTTTTTTATTATTAATTTAATTTGCTTTTTACCTTTTCGGCTGATTTAGATTCCATGTTTACACAAATTTAAAAATATATTTTTAATCTTATTTGTTTTCGCGCTGTTTTAAAATGTAAGTTGTTTTGACAGTTCTTGCGTAAAACTTTTCACAAAATATTGGTACAGAAACACTTTTTCTCGCATACTTCCAATAACTGTTGGAAACTAACTTAAATGACATAAAGTTCTCGCATTTTAAAGATACAGAAACACTTGTGTGAGAAAACCCAGTTTTTGTTTCAATTTACATCGTTTTTCTAAAAATTCACTTGTTCCATGCGAACACTTTTGCGATGCTAGAAATACAGAAACGAGGTACAGTATTTTAAAAAACAAAGGACCAGAGTATCGAAAAATACAAAATTTTAATTATAAAATGATTATAGCTCGATTATTTTTAAACATAAACATTCAGATTAAAGCAATAATTTGATGAGCTCTTTAGGACCGTGTATAAAAAACCAGACAAAAATTGAAGAAATAACAACCGTTAGAAATATTTTCAGGTGCAAGGCACCTATGTATATATACATATATATGTAGGGAATCAACCACAGTCGACTAATGTTAGAGACATGAGGAATAACGGGATGAAAGATATAACGGACTGATCATTTACCAGGACAAAATTGAAATGAAGCAATAGTAGCAAACAGACCGGCAAGAAGTAAGCTAAGAAGTATGTAAGAAAAACTCAATTGCCTTAATCAGATTTAAATAATAAACTGTTAAATAGAAAAGAGTTTCATCATAAAGGTAGTATTTCTGCATATTTATTTGGGGGCTCAACCAAGATGTGAATATTTTATATTTCATCAAGAAATAATATTTATATAAAAAAAAAAAACAGTGAAAACGTAAAAAAAGAGAGAAATAAAAAACAAAAACCCACCACCAAAAACAGATAACAATATGAACAAGTGATCATCTAGAAACAATAAGAATAGGCTCGTGTGTGTTAAGTGATTTGCATTTGAAAAAAAGTACAAAAAAAAAAAAACAATCAGTTTGCCTTAACAATGTAAAAACATATGTACATAGTTGAGCAAATGCTGTAGAGCAAAACAGATGAGAAGTTTGTTGTTGCTCGCTTATGAAGAAGTGGATTATTGAAGAAGAGAACAGCAATGTTGTTGTGAAGCAAAACAAATATAATCGTTGTTGTTAAAAAAAAAAGTTTGAACAATACTAAGTGGAACAAACCAAAACTCGTTGTGTTTTATGTAAAGTGGAGTAAGTGCATTGGTTGCTAGGTTTAATTCTGCGTAGTAATTTTTTTTGAGAAAAAACAGAAAAAGCTGTTATAAAAATTCAATTGCTTTGTGGAGAGCGTGTTGTTGTTTTTATCCTAAACAAGACAAAACTAAGAAAGGAAGACAACAGCAGATATTTCCTAGAGAAGTGTAAGCTGTGTGTTTGCCTAAGAACAGAATTTTATATGCTGTATCGTGCGGTTGCGTTGCGGTTGTATGGTTGAGAGGTTTTATGGTGTATGCAGCAGAGTTGTCAGCAGATAAGTAAAGACTGCTTTCATAAATTATATTAAATATTATGTATATTTTATTTAAATAACTTTTAAAGCACAAGATTTATATTGATTGATATGAATTGAATAATTAATATTTGTAATCAAAATTCGAAATTTTTATATTAACGTAGTTATCTTCTAATAATTTGATAAATATTAGAAGCTGGATATTATTTTTAATTTGCTTTACATTATTAAAGTAACTTAAGCCCAACTTTCATTCATTTTAAAATTATCTACGTATCTTATTTTCTAATTGAATTACTGTTGCAATAAAAACAATTTTTGCTTAAAATTTTATTATGAAAATGAACAAACTATATTAGGGTTGAGTGTAAGCGCACTTAAGGACGAGCTAGATAAATTAAAACTAGATAGACGTGGACTGAAGGTGGATTTGCAGGAAGACTTTTAGGGTATTACGAACTGGTTTTTTGTGACGCTAGGGATGACGATGCCGGCAGTGCGGCCGTGTCCAATGCCAGTGATGTGGGAAAAGTTTCTGCACCGAAGAGCATGTACACTCTAAAAGACATTGAAGACAGTTTATCTACGTTCAGCGGAACAAATTCACCTGATGTTAATCAGTGGATTACAGAGTTCGAAGAGATGGCAAAAAAAGTGAATTGGAACTCACTACAGATGTTTGTGTA
>OW569403.1:100293778-100604237 GCA_937654795.1 Cistogaster globosa | reverse complement strand
CTCCTAACTAACTAACTAACAATGTATATATATATATATATATATATATATTTATGTATATATATATATTTTTTTTAGTTAGTTCTAATAAACATTCTTATTGTGATTTAGATGTCAAAGTTATTGCATTAAAAACAATATAAACTTCATACATTTGTATAACTTGTTTATACTTCTATATAAAAAATGTATTACTTTTATTTAAATTGTACTTGTTTACTTTTAATTCTTAAAAACACCAAAACACTTACCAGGCTAGAAGATTATAGACCAAAATTCTGTTATTATAAGCTTTTTACTGTAAACTCCTTTCGCTAAATTAAACAAAAGTAAAATTAAAATAAAATTTCTTTCAGACATTTTTTAATTTTTTTTAATTAAATTCTTTAATTTTTTTTAATTTTTTTGTAACCAAAAGTTAAAAGCAGCTGTTTAAAGAAAAATAACAAAATAATATTTTTTTATATTCTTTTGATTAAATACTTGCATTTTTTCAATGTTACAAATATTTCTTTTATTAGACACCTTTTAGGCAAATTATTTTGTAACCAAGAGCGAAATACAACTGTTTTACTAATTTTTCTTTATTCTTACTAATTCTTTACTAGCCATTCTTGCAACAAATTTTTTTCTCACATTTTTACGCTCTTTGTTTACTTTCTCCTTGCAAGTTTTTTGACTGCCTGATCACGTTCTTGTAAAAATTAGTAATAATTTTTAGTTACTGAACAAACCTATATTATTGTTCCTTACTTCGCTATCACGAAGCAGATAATTTCTTAATCTATGAAAATGCATACACTGTTGTAGATAAAAACCAAAACTGTTGAATCAAATTACGACAAATTTTTCCGCTTATAAAGTAAAATCTTTACGGCTATTCAAAATATGAGGTATAGACTTCTGCGGCCTTATTAGCGTTACATTGAGAATCCGTAATCCCTTAACTCTTAAAATGTATATAGCTGTTTCTTTATTTCACTTCAAAGGCCGAGCTTTTAGAAGTAGTATCCAACCTGACTCTGTACACACGGTTGTCACATCTTACAATATTGTCAGACATAACAATGTACCGACAATGACAAGGCAAAAAAAATTGTCACCACAATTTAGATTGTCAGTTCACACGATTGCAAGGCATTTGCCAGAAAACTGGAAATTACATTGTAAGGCAATTATCTGACAATAACTTTATCTGACAATATTGTCAGACAAAAAATGGTTAGTTCATAAGGTAGTAAAAATTGCCAAGTGGCAAAAATTTACAGCTCTATTGTCAGAATTAAAAGAATCCAAAAGACATTTTTTTATAAAAACAAATGGAAATTAATCAAAACGTTGAAATTGCAACGTGGACATTTTGTCTAACTTTCAATTGTTTGTATAAAACGGTTTAAAAGATAGAGCTTTATATGTCTAATTCAGAGTTTGAAAAAAAAACAGTACACTATCATAGCGTACTGTTTGAACAACACAAACACTAAATTTGTTTTTATTGTTTATGAATCTGTACACTACGATTGCAGGCTGATGAATACAATGGTATATTGTTTGTGTATGCATACGCAGACGCTAAGGAATTTTTTTTGCATTTTGTATTTTTTGTAAAAATAATTTTGTGTACTGATCTTAATAAAATTCGGTACAGACCACTAACGTAGTAGACTTTAGTGTTTGTTTTCAAACACTGGTCTAATTACATCAGTCATGAGCACACGTTTTAACTTAAAAATTCAATTGTTATACTTGCTCTTATAGCGGACATATACACGTTTTTTGTAAATATCAACAGTCTCTTTACAACCATCATATACATAATCTATTCGGTCACCCTTAAATTTATAATATTTATAATTGTTATTATAATGGTCAGAGTTATCGACATTCTGTGCAATTTTCAAACGTTTGTGTATAACGGTTCAAAAGATGAGACCATATAGGTCAATTTACAAGAAAAATTTCGGACACTAAAATACTTGTTACGTATTCTAGTTTCAACTATTCGAGTTTTGTTCCTGAACCACCTATATGCCATTTACTAAATGCTTGTACACAGCTGAATTCCTTTCAACAATTAAAATAGACCCGTGAACTACCGTTGCTGTCCATTTTTTCTTAATTTAAGCTTTCTTTTTTCTGTTCTAGTATTAATTGGCTGTTTATTTTAAGTTTTTTAAAGCTGTTTTTTCACTTTTTTGTATTTACTTTTATCTGACAATGCTTTCGTTGTCAGACGTTTGAAATTTCCAACATATTAAAATATATTTTGAACTAGCAATGTCTTACAATGTTCTGACAATGCAAATAAAAGTGCTCAAACAATTGTAAGGTATCTGACAATATTATTGTCAGATAAAAGTCTGACAATTATCTGACAATGGTTTGTCAGACAACAACTGTAAGTTCACAGGATTGTTAGGCGTTTTCTGTTCATTTTTCTGACAATATTGTAAGATCTGACAACCGTCTGTACAGAGCTTAATAGTTGCAAGTATTTTCTTAGCCCAGGTACACTTATTTTACTAGGTAATAGCGGATCTCAACATTTGCAAAAACAACATTTTATCTTATTGTTGCTTTGTGCGTGGAAATAACAAACATAGAAAGAGAAAATAAAAGATAAAAACTCTTAAAACAAAGCTTGCTTTGTTGTGCATATGCTTGTTGTTGGTATTTTTTAAATTCGTAAACAAAAGTAGGCGGACGACACTACCTAGTAAAATAAATGTACCTTGTTCTTAGCACTTCTGCCGCATTAGTTCAACATAAATATGCCCTTTTGAGAGAATTGAAAAATACAGCTTATTGTTCAAATCAATACTTTAATTCAATAAAATCATTAGCTTATATATTAAATTATTGTATAAGTCAGCATTTTTGGTTAAAGCAATTTAATGCATACCTTGAAATTTTATTAATAAACAATTTAAAAGCATTGAATTGTTTTTATGCTGACTAACAAAATTCCTTAAACATTCGGTGCAATAAACAAAGTTCTTATATTACATTACAATGGTAAGCATAAGTGCCTTTAAAAGCTTCATAGCAAGGAGACGGTATACGCCAACAACGCCACCAATCTCGTCGGTGCCAGCCAAGAGCTGACATTCGCTGCTAGCAGAATGATAGAACTTGTTCTAATGCCAACCACGCCATTTTTTAAATGACATTAGGTCTGTCTGCGTACACATATTTTGCATCACTTTTTGCAAAATGTTGTCTGCGTACTCCAAATCTCTTGCAGCGAGAGAGCCAGAAAGAAATTTTTTTTTAAAGTTGGCAGTTGGAGAACTTGCAAAATGTTGCTGGAGAAATTTCTGCTTACAAGATTTTGCAACTAGTTTGAACAGCTGTTTTATTTACTTTTTTAATTAAATAATTTTTGTGAAAAAAATAAAAATTGAAATTTAACAATGGCAGAGGTAAGTAGTTAGAATTGTGTTGAGTTTTAATGTTAATAATAAATAATAATAAACAAAACATTTTATTTCATGCTAGAAACGTCCAAATATACAGTGCGACTGTGATGTTAGTGAATTGGAGATGACAGAACCGATAGAACCAGCAGAACTTTCTGGGACAAACTTTGCAATTGAAGAGGCGAGTATTTGGAATTGTGTTATATGTAAGTGTTATCAAAGTATTATTAACATTACTTTATTTTAGATGCTAGAATCCTCCAAAGAAACAGTGCGTTCGTCATGAAAACAGTGACATGAGGAAGAACATATTAGTTACTGCCATGATGTTGCTGGATTCTTCGTCCTCCGAGAGTGAAGATCATGAAAACAGTGACATGAGGAAAAACATATTAGTTACTGCCATGATGTTGCTGGATTCTTTGTCGTCCGAGAGTGAAGAAGATGATTCAGAGCCAATTTTAAGTATAATACAAAATAGATGTATAGATGATATATTTTCCAGTATAAAGCATTTTCTTATGAAGCCAAAAGAAAGAAATTCTGTAAAGCTGTATATGAAAGAAATAGTGCCCAATTACTGCGAAGAGGAATTTCGAAGACATTTCCGGATATCAAAGCAACTGTTTGAAATCCTATGCGATCGGTTTTCAAACTGGGAAATTTAAAAAAAAATGCGTTGCGACAAAAGGCTACCCGAAAGTGATCACATGTTGGTATTCTTATGGTTTGCTGGGCACGACGCATGCAGCTTTAGATATGTATCAGATCGCTTTGACATGAGTTTCTTTGCAGTAGGTTCAATAATAGAAAGAGTGTCAATGTTTCTAAGTTCCCTTAGTCCGGAAGTCATACGGTGGCCAAGCGAACAAAAAAATGAAATGTCCAGTAATTTCTTCTCCGAGGAATGTTCATTTCCAAAGGCTATTGGTAGGTGCCATGACTGATATACACAAAACCACAAATAATGAATATACTAAACAATATCTTTATTTAGGATGCACTGATGGTACGCACATAGTCATCGATCCTCCGTCTACTTCTAAAGATGACTATATCGACCGGAAAGGCAATACAACAATTTGCATGCAAGGAATCTGTGACGAAAACAGAAAATTTATAAACGTTTTTGTTGGATACCCTGGGTCGTGTCACCACAGTTGGGTGTTGAAGAACTCACCTATCTATGAATATTTAACATCGTATTGTAAAGGTAAAATTGATTGTAAAAGATTAAAAAGTGTTGTTATTAATTTAACTTTTTTATGCTTTCAGATTATTATTTGCTGGGGGATTCTGCTTATCCATGCAATAAATATTTGATAACTCCATACAAAGACAACGGACATCTGACAAGAGCTCAGATACAGTTAAATATAAAACTAAGCTCTGGTCGTGTCCGTATCCAACATACGTTCGGTATTTTAAAACAGAGGCTTAGGCAGTTATACTACTGCAAATTACGAGGAATAAAAAATTATGCCACTTCATTAGAGTCTGTTGTGTTTTACACAACATTGCAAATGGAGATGACCTAAACTTTACATCCGAGATTTCATCAGATGTTGAAAGTAGAATTTCTAAATCATGACCAGGTTTCTCGAGGAAATAGTGTGCGAGATGAAATTTGCCAAGCTATGCAAATTCTGTCAGATAATAATTAAAACTTATTTCATTATTTTTAAAGAAAATTTTTTTAATTTTTAATTCAATATATACATACATAGTTAGTTTAACCCTTCAACATCCCTTGGATATGTGCCCTTCCTATGATCCTTTGGGTTAATATGACCCAACAATAAAATGTAAACAATATTTCATACTTAATATAGGAAATTTATCTGTTCTTTTATTCAGTATAATAAAAAGAATGAAAACTAATATAAATAAGCCCTTCCTGAGCAATGATTAAAAAAAGTACATACATATATAAAATAAAATTAAATTTGAAATTCAGTCTAATGGATTTGTGTGACAATTTATACACAATGTGACCATGTGCTCTTTGCAAATAAATTTTTTACAAGAATCAAATTTAGTGGAATACTTATTTGAATTCCTTCCATGTGGACAAAAGAAACACCGCTGTCGTTTATTTGGAAAATTACTGGATAATGTATAGAAAAGTATATGACGTTTTTCAAACCTTGATAATTTTCGTTTATTCCAGCATGACCACTTTCATGTTTGTGATATTTTTGAATATATCTAAAGGCTTCTTTTTCATTTCTCATATCTTTAGCGTGATATGAGCATCTATAGAATTTTTTTTGTATAATATAATTCTATTGGCTTTTGTTGCACTATACTGTAATCAGAATGTTAAATGCCTGAGTATATACCTGCTTTTCCTGTTTTTATGAATCTCCTAAAAATTTCTGACATAAATCCACTTTTGATATTGTCTTGGCTTAGAAAGATTTTACGTTTATTATCTATTATTTAAATTTCTTCTGTCTTAAATTCTGTTAAGATTATTTGGGTATAAAAGCGGTTAACGACGGAGGAAAGTGATCGTTTTGTTTCTCTTCTTGGGAATGAATGATAGTGGTGGTACTTAAGTTGTCCGGTTCCTACACACAGAAAAAAGACTGGTAAAAATTCCATCGATATGTTCAAGAATCAATTACCGATATAATAATTTGATTTTTATTATTAATAAATTATAATCTTGACTTATTTTTTATATTTAAAGCTAACATTTGATATTTGCCTCTAAAGATTAGTTGTAACACCTTTTAAAAAAGTTGACCTGACCGATTTGTATCTTCATTAAAATCTATTCTTTTTAATGGAAGATGCAACTAAACTTATGCAGCATATGAGTACTGAAAAATAAATTTTTATAGTTAGAATTATAAAAATCAATTGTATTTTCTAAAGTAGAAAATTTTTTGATGTATTAAAAATAAAATTTGTACACAATATACAGAAAAATCAATAATATTTCAGTTTAAAATTATAAAGATTTTTCAAAACTGGTGAAAAGCTCTCCAATATTGTTTAGTGGCAAGTTTGAAGTTATCGCACAAAGCCATATGTAAATTACAATTATTTTAAGATGTCTTCATAGAGGCAAAACGTGCGGTAGTGAACGGCAAGTTAAAAAAACTATGTGGAAAAGAAGATGTGAAAGATGATGATGTAAAAGAAGGAGTAGTTTATATTAAATGGTTTGAGTCATGAAAGTTATGATGTGAAATCTTATTTCTGTAATTTATTTTTTAAATAAAAATATATATTAAAAAAGTACGTATTTTTTTTTTTTAATTCACAATAATATGCTATAGTCACTCAAGAACCATAAAAGAAAATAGTTGTGAGTGCCATATTCATTCAGTTATTACAACCGAATTCAAGATAATACACACAACCGACAAAATTCGATTGGCAACGAATTCGGTTCCCACAAAGAATTTCTTTTCTCTGTGTACAAAGTTTATTAGTCCTCTTCGATGTCTAGTAGGGATGATAGTTAAAAGTTTTAATTTTGCTTTTTCTAACTCCGAGTTCATAACGTGTTTGTCGTTGGTATTGATATTACTCTTGTGTTTTCCTTCAGCCCTTCTGTAGCATTCTGGATTTCTTTAGGGTCAATGATGTGAAAATAGTATTGTAACTGTATGTTATATCTACGTCTTATAATGCAATTTCGGCGAAGCCATTGGTGCTATTGATGGTTTCTACAACTAAGGTGGCATTGCTGGCAGTAAAAAGCATCCATACGTATTACCTCGTATTACTATTATCAACATCGTTATATGTACCCGAAAATTTAGTAGTTCTTTATATATTTTTCGGGTGAATATCTTCTAGTTTCATTTTTATGTACCTAGGTTCGTTTTGATGACTAACAGCTTTTCAATTTTTTACCCTTCTTAATTGTGAATAGGTATTTCTCTCTTTTAATGTTTAGTTTTGTAATTTGCTTTTCTTTTTTGGTTTTTAGTAAATTAAAAATTTTATTTTTTTTAATTTTTCCATTTGCTATGTCTATTGGTCTTGATTTAGTAACACAGTGTATGGATTTTTTGTACCATTCAGTACATTTGTATACTTTTCATGGACTTACAAACCTGAATTTTCGATTTCTAACATTCTAAATTTTTCTCCTAAGGTATTGTGGAATCTTTCGATATCTGCATTTCCAGTATGGGAATTTGGTTTTGTAAAATGGATTTGTACTTCTTGTCAAGAAAGTCTTTAACATATGTTGAATTAAATTCGTTGTCGGCAAATATTCGTTTTGGTTTTGATTTGAGAAAATTACAAACAAATTTTTTCTATAAGTTTTATGCTGTTTCTGTTGTCTAAATAAATAGTAGTAGCTTGTTTCGAAACTTTATCTATAATTGTTAGAAAACTTTGTTTTTTAATAACGTAAGTGACTATGTGTATTATCTCGTTTGTGTCTATTGGTGTTTCTGTTATGAAATATTTTGGTTTGAATGGTTTTCTGCCATATTTTGCTTTACTTTACTGCAGACATTACAGTTAATAATATATTTCTGGATAAGTGTCTTAAGATTTTTAAAGTATATGACGTTTTTCAAACCTTGATAATTTTCGTTTATTCCAGCATGACCACTTTCATGTTTGTGATATTTTTGAATATATCTAAATGCTTTTTTTTCATTTCTCATATCTGTAGCGTGATATGAGCATCTATAGAATTTTACACTTGTATAATATAATTCTATTGGCTTTTGTTGCACTATACTGTAATCAGAATGTTAAATGCCTGAGTATATACCTGCTTTTCCTGTTTTTATGAATCTTCTAAAAAATTCTGACATAAATCCACTTTTGATATCGTCTTGGCTTAGAAAGATTTTACGTTTATTATCTATTATTTAAATTTCTTCTGTCTTAAATTCTGTTAAGATTATTTGGGTATAGAAGCGGTTAACGACGGAGGAAAGTGATCGTTTTGTTTCTCTTCTTTGGAATGAATGATAGTGGTGGTACTTAAGTTGTCCAGGTCAGTGTTTCCTGATTCTTCATCTATTGCACAAATTTCTCCTGTGTCTGCTTTTATTCAACTAAGGAAGTCAGCCAGAGTCACTGGCATCTGTTGCTAATTTGAATTTACTCTTAAAGTCTTGGTATTTGAGAATGGGTGTGTCGATTAGTAATCGCTTAAGTTTGTGATATGCATCTATATACTGACGATCGTTTTTATTTATATTTGTATCTTTTTTTAAAAACTTTGTCAAACCGTAGGCTATTTTGGCGTAACCCTTTATAAATTTTCTGCAATAGCCAGTTATGCCTAGAAGTGATTTTATTTATTTCTGGATTTCGGGAAGTTCTAGTTTTTGAATAATTTAGATTTTGCAAAAAATTCGCACTTATTAACTTGAATCTAAAGATTATGTTTTCTAAGAGCATTGAAATATATTTGAATACTTTCCTTATGTTCTTGTACTGTACTGCTAAAAATTAAAATATCGTCGGGATATACAACACATATTTTATTGATATATTCTCTGAGTACCGAATTTATGAGTCTTTGAAAGATAGCAGGGGCATTTTTTTTATCTAACGAACGAATTCATAATGTGGTGAGAATTTGATGAAAGCCTTTGGCTAGGACGAGTGTAGTTAAATAATGTGCTCGACCTAATTTCTTTAATATGGTGTCAATATTTGGGATAGGTTATAGTTATTTCATTTAAAGCTCTGTAATCGATCATTATTATCCACTTTTTTTCCTGAATTGTCCCACTTCTTGGTTACAATCCATAACGGAGAATTATATGGAGATACACTTTCCCTAATTATTTATTGTTCTAGCATTTCTCGCATCTGCCTAATGATTTTTTCTTTATGAATCTGAGGGTACCTGTATATTTTTTAATATACTGGTTTGTTGATTGTTGTCGGAATCTCATGCTATACTTCATGAGTGTGGGTAAGTAAGATACCTTTCTGAGAAAATAGGTCAGAATTCTTGGAAATGAATTATGCTAAAAATGCTTCTTCCTCTTCGTTCATGTCTTCATGTTTTAATTTAGTTAAAATATTTTCTATTTGTGCTTCTAAGGTTTGTATTTCTTTTAAATTATATGGACAGGAGTCTATAAATTTGATTTTATTTCCATTAATTTGAAGAAAGTATTTTTCGAGATTTATAATTGCTGAAAAGTCTTTTAATACATTTTGTCCTATTAACACATCGAAGTTTTTACCCTTAAAATTTGTTACTTTACAACACATTAAATTACCTTCTTTAAATTCTTTTGGAGGAGGTGTAATAACTTCTTCTTAAATACAAAAGTTCCCATTTATTGTATTAAAAAATATTGGTTTTTTAATTTCGTTCTTTTAAATTCAGGTAATAAGACTCTGAGGTTTTCTTTACAAAATTTGTGTAAAATCCTCTGATGAGCTATGGATATGCTTTCCCCGCAGTAATACATGATAATAATAAATATTTCATGAGAATATCATTAAATATTAATATTTGAAGGAATCAAGCACAATTAAAGTAAATTAACGTAGTAAATTATAATTATATAAAAGTTCTGTTTAAATATTGGCTACATCTGGATTGCTGACAACTCTTTGTGAAAAAATTTTGACGAGATTGGGTTGAGTTGTTAATTTGACGAATTGGAGAAATGCTATTTTTGTATGTGTTCTAGGATGACTGCCTTTAAAATGGCTATTTTTGTTAATATGTCCTGTTTTGTCCCCTCTCATTATAGTTTCTTTGTTGTTGGTTTTGGTGATGTGTATATGTGTATTTTGGAAGTCTATTGTCGTATTGTCTAAGTACTCCTGTCCCTACTAAAACGTGATAGGCTTTCCTAAGCGTGGATATATTTCTACTAAAAATTATGCTAGATTTGGATAATACCATTTAAAAACGTTTTCAGAATAATTGACTCATCAATAGAAGGTGAAAACTCTTGAGGTTTATTCGTATCGGATTCATATGTACTATTTAGCTTATCTAGTATATATCGAAGGTTTTTATTCACTTACATTCACTTACATTATTATTTTTCATATTTATAGCCTGGTGATAGAGATTATAATAACTTTCCTTAACTCCGAAATTCTTGATAAGTTCTTTCTTTATAGGGATCCACGTTGCTTCGGCTCCTAAAGTTCTCACTACCTGTACTGCTGAGACTTGAATTCTGTTCTTGATGTATCTTTCGAACACAAACCGTTGTAGGGTGGAATTTTGTTGAAACAATGGCAATATTATTTCCACTTCGCTTATGAAGGATGACAGGTCGTACTCTTTTGTACCATGGAACTCCTTAATACGGGCCGCTTCCTTCAGAAGACTGTACGGCGGGTTTATTAATGTTGTTGTTTTCAATGGACATATTTTTATTGTCTGGATTTTTTCTTTTGTTTTTAGTATATATATTGTCCTTAGATACAATTGAAAAAACCGAATTTATTTCGTGTTTTTTTCTTCTTAAAGTACGGCAGTGTTTACTTGACATTTGATACTAAATTCATTATTTTTTTATCTTATTATAATATTTTTGACTAATTTTTGTATTATATTTAATTAATTTAATTTTTTAGCTTTAAAATATATTTTAAATAAATAAATAAATCTATATATGTACATATTTTGTTTGTTAGGTTACTAAATTTTGAAATCGGCTTCAGTGCCTTTTATGCAATATTTTTATTTCGATTTTATTAGTCACTGTAAAGAAAAAAATAAAATAAAATAAACTACTCAAGTTCATTTAACAGAAACGACAAAAGTATTCACTCTTTTTTTAAAAGCAGAACCAATGATTCCAATAATGCTATTTTCCTGGCATCATTTGCTTCCTTTCTCTCTGCCCTTTCTTTCCTTTCTGCCCTTGCCTTCCTCTGCTCCTCTATATTAGCTTCTAATAGTTTGTAGAGTTTCTCTTCATTGGCTTCCTTCTTCTCCGCATGCCTCTCTGCATTTTCTACGTACTGTTGTAAAGACGTTTTCCTTCGCTTAGAGCATGAAGCCGTCATATCCAGATTTTCTTTAAACGCAAATTTAAAATATACACATGTCAATAAGTAAGTAAAAAATAAATAACCACCTTGAAAAAAATTCGGGGGTTCAGATACGCTGCAGTTGTTTGAGTTGAACTCCGTTTCACTATCCAAAACGTATTCAGGATTCACCGATCTTTTCTCCTGAAGCAGGTCATCCAATTCGCTACAAAAATGCAAACAAAATAACTAAAATAATCATTAAATATTTACTTATCTTTATTTACCTTTGGAAAGGGCACGCTTGTCTACTTCTTCCAGTTTTCTTATTATTAAGCTGCGCCCTTTTATATTGGCGCTCCAACGTAAAATATATCCCCTCCACCTGGGAGGCGTTGAAATTGTTTCCATTTGCACAAAGCTTTGCAGCAATGGCCACCCACATTTGCCGGTTGTTTTTTAGGTGCATTGACTTACCCACTTTTGGACGCAACTCCTTTTCCAAACTAATTAACAATTTGGTGGATGCATCCAGCCAAATTGTTTTTTGAGCTTCCATCTCACTGTCATCGTTTGGTGAAAATATTATTTCATTGTATTCATGCATGCCCGCCATTTGGGCTGCCTGAGCTTGTCTATATTCTTCGTCTGTAAGCATAAAATATATTTTTAAATACTTAAATTGTAATTTCATTATACTTACCATCTTCAACCCTTTTACACGTTCCTGGCGAGCACTTCACTTCCAAATTATTTTTTTCCGTCGTCAAGCTGTTGGAGGGCAATGCATTGGGCATTTCATTATTTTTTCCCATTGTTAAGCTGGCACTATGTTGGGCAATGTAAGCAAAAGAAGTTATATAAAAAATCCGACAAATAAAACTAAGAACTAAGAAGAAATAAAACCTTTCAAATTAATAAGAGTGTAATAAACAAGTTTTTTTTGATTTACAACACTTTTTAGGCGCACTTTAATTAAAGTACCCAGACGGACCTATTAACTTAAAAACTGAAAAAATTTCGTTAGCGTAGGTTTTTGAGATATAAAATGTGGGATTAAGATTATCAATCAAAATGCATCAAGATATTCCTACAGAATTTTGGAATTTTATCGATAGAAGAGCCTTTAATCAAATGGTGAAATAAAATTTACTTTGTTTTTATTTTAACATATAAGTACCGGGAGCGGGGAAAATTATTCCAAAAAATTGTTTTTTTACGAAATAGGATACCTTGCCGTTATTAATCACAAGGCCGTCAAATCCTTTTTCAGATATGCAGCCAACAATTAGAGACTTAAAACCCGGTTACCTTTCTTAATCTGGGCCTTGCACTTCAAAGAATTTTACAATAATTCATAAGTTTTGTTTCAAAATTGGCCATTTTTGTAAAGAGCTAGAGAGAGAATCGTTACAGTTTTGACCTAGTTTTTATTTTATTTAAATTTGCTATAAGTTGCCTTTTAATTGGTAAAAAATTTTGCTAGTGCCGTTGTAAATGAACAATATGTAAACAATCATGATTAAAGCTAATGTGCCAAAATCATTGTGGGGTGAAGCAGTATATACAAGTACATATTTAATCAATAGAAGCCCAACTAAGTCTTTATTGTGTCCTAAGACTCCAGCAGAAATGTGGTTAAATGAAAAACCTGAGTTGACAAAACTTAAGGTTTTTGGCTGTTCTGCATATGCCTGGATTTAAAATCAAAAACGAAACAAGTTAGATCCCAAAAGTATGAAATATACTATGGTTGGTTATTGCCCAAATAGTTATAGACTATGGGACAAAGCAAAAAGAGTTGTAGTACTCTCTCGAAATTGCAAGTTTGATGAATCGTCCTTTCCATTTGGACAAATGGAAAATAATACTAAAATGACAAAATTAATAGTGCGTAATGATAAAATTGGCCTAGATTCGCAAATTGAAGAGCTTAACATGATTCACATGATTAGAGTTCTTTCTAGGCTAAGACATTCATTCATTCATTCATTCAGCTAAATCCTCGTATTACCAAAGGAAATTTTCATTCGCAATTGACAGCAAAGCTAAATGGAAGGAAATACGTAAAATTGGTATTGGACGTGAAAAATTGAATAGTGATTGTGATGTCGACGTTAATTTTCAACAATTAGTTTGTTAATATAAATGTCCCTATTGTGGATCAACTTGAAGTCCTTGAGAGTTTCTCCGCAGTTAAATCTAATGTAGTTGGTATGGATGGTATCAACCCAACCTTTTTAAAAATATTAATCCCTAAGATTCTGCCCTTTATAACACTCTTGTTTAATAATATTCTTACGAAATCGATTTTTCCAAAAGCGTGGAAAATATCACGAATAATTCTTATCCCCCAAGGCAATAATGAATTTCGCCCGATATCTGTCCTACCGTTTTTGTCTAAGGTGTTTGAAAATATTAATTGCAAACAAGTAAACGAGTATCTGTCTAGTAAAAATTTAATTTCTAACAAACAATCTGGTTTCAGGAGGAGCAGAAGTTGTACAACAGCTCTAGCAGATGTAATTGAAGATCTTATGTCCAAACTTGACATAAATATGATTGCTCTTTTGGTTCTTTTGGATCATAGTAAGGCATTTGATACAGTTAATCATGCAGCCTTGGTGAAAAAACTCATTTATTTTTCTCGAACGGCCTGCAATTTAATATCCTCATACCTAGAAAACCGATTTCAAATAGTAACGTTGGTAGAGGTATTTCGCAAGGCTCAACACTAGGACCCCTTCTGTTTTGTCTTGACATCAATGACCTACCTGATATTGATATTAGCATTAAATTGCATATGTATGCAGATGATGTTTAAATCTATAACTATAGCTACTTTGAGAATATTACCCTATGTTTAAATTTAACAAAATTAACAGCTGGGAAATATCTAACTGTTTACAGATGAACCCATCGAAGTCAAAATGTTTTTCTTTCAAAATCTAGGAGAACTTTTGACAATTGTCAAAAAAAAATTAATGACAATGCTATTGAGTATGTAATTTCAGCGACTAAATTTAGGTAGCGCTGTCGTTGGAAGAGTTTATGGCAAGCTCCGTATTTTGTGGGTAATAAAAAACTCAACACCATTTGACATACATATGCTTCTGGCAAAATCATATCTGATCCCATTACTTATTTATGGGTGCCCTAATTGTGACTGTATAAGCCTACGTAAGCTTAAATTTTTATATAATAATGTTGCACGTAATATATTCCAGAATGGTCTACGTGATCATATTTCGTCCTATTCAAACATGATTTTCAAAATGACATTTGAAGATCTTTTAAAATACAGATGCCTCACTTTTCTTTACAAAATCATTATACCACAACAACTGCTTTATTTATATGAACGTTTTATTTTTGTTAGATCTCAACGTAGCAGGAACATCATTCAACAGAAATATAAAAGTTCATTAATTATATGAACGTATTATTTTTGTTAGATCTCAACGTAGCAGGAACATCATTCAACAGAAATATAAAAGTTTTTTATCTCAAAGACAGTTTCTGATTAACGCAACCAGTCTTTGGAACTCGTTCCCCAGTAATGTACAGAAAATAGGCAACGCAACTTTATTTAAAAAAGAGTTGGCTAACTTACTAATGTAAATTTCTTAAATTTGTTTGTCTTTGTTTTAACTAAATCTTTTCATATTAATGGTTTTTCACATTATTATGCTATTTTTAAAAACCTTTTTTTTAAGTTTTAAAACTATTTATTTATATTTTATTTATTACTGACAACTAAAATTATATCTCTGTTTTTATATCTCCATATGTATATTTGCTTGACCACTAGCACTGTCACTTATAAGATGTATTAATCTTGTTGTGCTAGATAAGAATGTAATAATAAAAAAAAATAACCAAAAAAGGGGGAAAATGATAGTGGCGTTGTGTCAGTTGAAGAAAACTCAAATCCTAGTTTGGAAATGATACAACAAAAAGCTGAAGAAGAAAACATACCGAGAAGAAGAACGCGAAATTCCTAAGTACCCTTACCGAGTTATATGAAACAATATTTGAAGCTATCTCCAATGATGATGTTTTCAAGTCATAGTAAGATATTGAAAAATCATTTAAGTGAATCGGACTCTATGGAAAAAAATATGGTTTGGAATGTTGTTGAAAATCCAAGTAACCACAAACTTCTTAAATCTAAGTGGGTGTTTGTTATTAAATCTGACTCGGATGCAAACCCATTTCGTTTCAAAGCAAGATAAGTTGCAAAAGGGTTCTTGCAAAAATTCGGCATTGAGTATGAAGAAAAAAAAATTAAGCACATTGCGTACAGTATTGGCTGTAGGTGATATAAAAAGGCTTTATGTTTCATCAATTAGATGTTATAACAGCATTCTTACATGGTGAACTAAATGAGGAAATTTACATAAAATTACCAGAAAAAATTAAAGCTAAGTCAGGGAAGGTATTACAGTTAATCAAATCCTTGTAAGGATTAAAGCAAAATCCACGGTATTGAAGAACTTAGCTTTAAAAGATCGCAACACGATTATTATGTAAAGTTTATTAAAAGTGAAATAATATTACTGTTAGTTTATGTAGATGATGTTTTGTTTGGAGGAAACGATTACTGTGAAATTGAACGTCTTAAAGAAAAATATCCTAAAGTTGGGAGACTTAATTAAAAATTGAATATGACATTCAAAAAGGGGAAAATTTGTCTGAGCCAAGCTTCAAGTATTGAAAGAATACTAACAAAATTTGGAATGACAGAATGTAACTTTATTCATACTTCTATGGAAAAAAGGTCTACAAATACCATGTGCTGAAGATAAAACTTGCAATAAACCATATCGAGAACTTGCGGCGAGTTTGATGTATTTAATGCTATGTGCGCGACCAGATATTTGTCGATATCAACAGAATTAGGGTGAGATGCATTGGTCCGTTCTGAAACTATTTTTAAGATATCTTAAAGGTACTAAATCACTTAAACAACAATTTGAGAACAGCAAAGAAAGCAATAATATTCTGGTTGGTTACGTAGATGCTGATTGGGCTTCTAACACAGATGATCGGAAATCTACCAGCGGGTACATATACTATGTATATGGATGTCCGGTAGCTTTCGACCTAATAGTTTTTCTTTTGTGTTGCGTTCTCGTTTTATATAAACACCATGCAACTAATTCCATATTTATAATTTTGCTTATCACTTAAACTATCAAATTTTAAAACTGGCACCTACCATTGTAAAAAAATATATAATGAATTTAAACAGTTTTTATTCTTCGTTTCAAAAACTCAAGGCTGTAGTTCAGAAATTTGCTTTTTATATCCTTTACTGTAAATTTTACTATTTCTGAAGATTCCTTTGCATATAGAAAAAATAATAACTTAAATTATTAAATTACTGAGTCTAGAAAAACGCGTGTTTGAAAAATTACCTGAAACAACTTGGCGAAACCCCACCGCCTGTTTATTCGCTATGGCGTGCAAGTTAAAATTTGAAGAGAGCAGTAAAATGTATGACTTTTTTTTTGAACTTTGACAGGAGGATGGACAAAAAATGACACTCAAAAAGATAGTTTACTTCTTAAAATTAAAAAATTGTTTTCACTTTCTATTCTACCGATACGTCCGAGTTTCTACCCGCGTGTGCTGCAGACGATAACTTAAAAAACAATTTTCTATTTAAACACTAAAAAAGCCCTTGCTAGGTATTGACAAAACAAGTTATAAGTTGCTGATAGAGCAATCAAAAAACTTGTTATTTTTAATGTAGTCTTCAACTTAAGTTTTACTGTGCAGAACGGAAAAGTTAACTGGTTACAATGATACATAAATACGATCATTATAGAAATAATTAGACAAGTTATCAGGCATTTCCATAGCAGCATAGGGAGCATTTTTAGATTCAATTAGCAAATTAATCTTTTGAGTAAATAGTTCTCGCGAAAACAACCGGCTTCAAAAACGAATTAAGCTGTCTGTTAATAAAAGTTCAAAATTTTGGCCTCATTCATCTAATAACGTTAACTACTTGGTCACCATTTAATTTCCAAATCCAAATTTCATAGGTTTTGTTATAGTGGACTTAGCAATACAGGTCCTTGAAAATTTCAACCGTCTGTTTTCATGTGTTCAAAAGTTCAGTCAGTCTTTTTTAAAATTAAAATGACAAATAAACGCATTTTTTAGACATTATATTCACAACTTATCTAATAAATTTATTAATTAATTTGGTATATTATATTATTACAATAAACATAACTATAATTTTAATTAAATGGTATACTAAATCTCGTTCTTCTCATTCGTTCGGGAAAACGATTAAACTCAAAAATATTAGATAATAAACGTACTAAAATTTTAAAGGCACGTATATTGCTTGCATACACATATGTATATGCGCCGTATATTTTGTAATATTGGACAAACTGGATTTATAGAAAACTGCAAATAACCAAACTATAGCAGAACTAAGGGTCCTCCAAGAAATATGAAGATTTGACAACTTGCGATTATGTGCATGCATATATTTACACATGTATATGCATATGGCCATCTCGACCTGATTAGAAACATTCTAAGCAAAAATATGATTCTTTACTTGAATATGTCTACCCAGATTCAGCGTAGCAAATAATTTTAAAAACAGAAAGTATTAATTGTGAGTGTATGAGTGTACGTGTGGGTTAATGAGTTGTGTGAGGATAACATTTTGTTGAACATAGATAACTACAAGGTTTGAACGCTATATTTATGTATATGTTACACGCATTAATGTTTTAACTTCTAGGATGCTTCTTAAGTCCTTTGCCTACCAGAATTACGTTTATACATTGCTGAAGAGTTAGAGGAAGCTTCACCAAAAACAATTTTATAAGGTGGGTAGGGGCATGTCTTGTTGGCCGGTTGTAGTGGTGGTTGTATAGAAGATGGTTAGTTCTAGTAGATAGTTAGTGATGAGAAATGAAATAGAATAGTAATAGTGCGTTAGAGTTTGGGACTAAAGTTTTAACGTTTGGGTAAATCAGATCTAAGTTGTTATGAATTTGCGTACATGTGTGGTTTGCTTGTGTATATTTAAGAAACGGCTTGTGTGTTTACATATAAATTACTATGTTTGTATGTATATATGGATGTTTAATTTCATGTATCCACGTGGGAATAAATGTGTGTATATATGAAATAGTATGTTTGAGTGTTAAAGAAGTCACGCATGGCATTGCAAATGTCCAGTCGGTTGAATTGTTTGCAAATTATTTTTTCTTACATTTTAAAACACTCTTTCGCTTCACCCTATTAATCATTCGCAGATAAACTACGTGTACTTTCATCCTTTTTACACACTTTACCTTAAACCAAATGTGATTTTTGTCTATGTGTATGTATCAACTTGTTTGGAGATGATGCTTTTCTAAAAATATGTACCTATATCTTTTGATGTTCTTTTTGCCATATACAAGTTTTCTTAACTATTGTCTAACGTTCTAACCTGCATGTATTTATTAAAAACATACAATTTTTGTATGTTTTTGCATTAACATTATTAAAATAAAAAATTGCGATCAAAAAAATTCGCTACGTCTTTATTATTCTTTTGTTATTTGCTTTTTAGTTCATTGCATTAATTTTTATGTACAAAACAACATTTTTTATTCAATTTTCTTTTTAAGTTTCAGTGAGTTTCATTGCGCCCTATAAAATTTTTCAAGACATCCTAATTTGTATATTTCTCTTTTAATTTGATATTCGTTATTTTAGTTCTTCATGTTATTTCAAATAATACACACAACAAATCGTATGCAGCAAAAGTACGCAAAACGAGTTGAAAACATCCTCTCAAAATTCCACACCTCTTGTCAACAAACAAAAATTTCGTGGTTGCTAAGATCAGGTAAATAAATTTTTATTACGCCTTTTAGAAACGAAGAAATAATTCTTCTTTTCAACCAGTTACGAGTACTACAAAACAAGTAGAATTTTTTGCAAAAATTAAAATTTTTGGTGAAATTTTCGTGAAAATTTTTTTATCGTTTAGTGAAATTCCAATTTTTTGGTAATCTTTCATATTGCACAATGAAGATATATGGGGTGAAGTTAAGTTGTGTCTACTCTGCACTGTCCTTCATTAAAGAATCTATTGATAAATAAGCGCCAAATTCAAGGCTCTTAGTAAGCTGAAAGTTTGCAGAAAGGAATATTCTGAAGATGGCAGATTGGGTTTTTTTTAAAAACTTTTAAATTGTTGATAGTGGTTAGTTATTTTTTGTACATTTCAGGTTTAACAGAAATATCAAATTTTTTATTGCAAGTATGGTTTTTTGAAAAACTTAAATTTTTTGGTGAAAAATTGATTTTTCTTGTTGCCAGTGTGGGGCTTTAGAAAACTTGTAATTTGTTGATAGTGTTAAGTTAGTTTTTTGCATTATCGGTTTTAAATGAAATTTTAAATTTTTTATTGCAAGTAAAAATATGTTAAATTTTTGTAAAAATAAATATTTTGGTAAAATTTTAATCGTTTAGTGAAATTCCAATTTTTTTGTAATCTAGAGCTTTTTTAGTTCAATTTTCAATTTTTAGGGAAATTTCCAATTTTTTATTTCAAAACAAATATTTAAGCAAAATTTAATATTTTTGGTGAAATGTACTATATAAAATTTTACATAAAAATGTTATTGGCTCTTAATGGGTTAAGCGTTTCTAAAAATTTTAAGTATTATCTGAAGGTTCTCTTCAAACCCTTTAAAATGATACCCATATAGATATTTTAAAAATTTGAAAACTTCAGAGCCCCGTAATTCGGATAATATGGGCAAGTGCCAATTTTTAAAATTGTTTTTTTTTCTAATTTTTTATTTCTCTAACTCCCTATGTATTTTATTTTTTGATTGGAGTTAGTTGGTTGTTCCAAATGGTATGAAAAAATAGAGGTAGTCGTGATGTTTTTTGCTAGCTGCCACAAATGACATATATCGATCATGCAGATTTCCAATAGCACCTCTTTCGACACTACGTCTAATCGATTGACATATTTATTTATTTTTCTAGCTGATCTAGTGCCTCGGCAAACTTGATTTCGCCACTAACGCGGACGGACACACAAACAGACATAAAAATGCAATCGGCTTTTAATTTTAAAAAAATTTTAGTATTTCCTTAAAGATCTATTCAAAACCTTCAAAAAAAATTAAAATTTCAGACCCCCACAACTCGGAAAATATAGACGAGCGCAAATTTTTTCACTTTTACTCTTATTTTTTAGTTCTCTAACGCCCCATATATTTATTTTTTTGATTGGAGTTAGTTTATTGTTCCAAATGACATGAAAAATTGGAGGTAGGCGTGGTGTTTTACCTACTGCCTCGAATGACATGGAACGACCGTGCTGATTTCCAATAGCACTACTTTCGACACTATGTCTGATCGAATGATAAACTTATTTTCTTTCTATCACATCTAGTGCTTCGGCAAGCTTAATTTCAACACTAACACGGACTTTATGGGGTCGGAAAATGATATTGTAGAAATTATACACTTTCCACTTTTTGTGGTAAAGGGTATAAAAAGTTAAAATCAAAACGATAGCACGGTGTTTGCTTGCATTAATTTTTATTAATGCCTTTCACACATGCATAAATCATGAATCACATTATGCATTTACGATTAGGCCTAATAATAATTTATGTGATATCTACACTTACAATATATTTATATATTTAATAATTCAACACAAAACTTTTTGATGGTAAGAGAATATTTTATTTAATTTTTATTCGTCGAAAATATTAAGATCGATTCGAAACAACATTTTCTTGAATTTATTAAGGTACCCAAACGTGTTTTTTAATTAATATTATTGCTAAATCAAAAAAAAAAAAATAAATGTATGTTAAAACACGCTTAAAAAATTTTTGTGCATAATTTAATAGTTACTTTAGAGCTCCATATATTTAAAAGTAGGTCACTCTATAGCGTGTGATTTGAAGTCCCCAGATTTCTTGAGCTTGTGAATTGCAGAACGCCTATAATCGCGACTGTTTTTCACAATGCGAATAACAACACATGCCTGTACAAAAATATACAGATACTTTCGCTCATATACATACCAAAGGTTTAATAAAAATTTCCCAATAAATCTACATGTATTGAAGCTAATAAATTATGATAAGCTCTGTACACTACACCACTCAGTTTAACCCAAACAGACCAAAAATACTATCACGATAATATGCTTTTCAGGCGACTGAACAACCAAATTAACAACTAAGCAGTTAAGTCTTTACCGATTTTTTATGATTTACGATAGTTTTTGTTCTTTAAAATCCAGTTGCTTAAAAATAAGCTATTCTATATTTTTTCGTCAGCATAATTTAATATCCTAGCTCATTTAATTTTACATCGGCGAATTAAGTTATCTCATAGTCCGTTTTGTATCTACTATTTTTTTTATTGTAATGTAGACAAACACATAAAAGCCAACATTCCTTTAATGAAAATTTTTAATGGGATTCTCGTATGTAAATATACTACAAGTACAATTCATGTTCACTTCAAAGACTGCTCATAAAATTCTGCAATTGACTAGAAATGTGTGATTTTGTGCTTCCCGTGGAATATGGAATGGTTTAAAGGAGCTGTGTTATTAAGAGACTGTATTCGATATTCTTTTTGTTATTTTTTAGCCGTCACTCGATATACGCGAAGCTTTTCTTTATTTCGGGTCATTTTATGAGTGTGAGCTCATCCTTTATTGTGATATATGTATGTACGTATGTATGTATGTAATGTGTATAAATAAAAGATTTTTTTTATGTTTGCTATACAAAAACAAATGCACTATGAAAAAATATACGCACATGTAAAATTGTATACTTCGTATGGTAAAAGCAGTACTACTAGTTCTTAAAGTGACAAGGACTAAGATGATTTGAGTAAATTATTGGGCAAATGTATATGTAAATTTACATTTTCTAGTCTTAGATGTGTAAATGGGTTGGTTGTGATGGTATTAAATGATGACCACGCCGACGAAGTTTTTCATTAGTAGCTACATATATTATATGTGTCCTAGATATAAGAGAACAGAGAAACGATGAACATAGCGAAACATACTATCGTACACACAAATTTTAGTGTTCATAACTACCTAGCGGGAAAAGATATTCAATAAGAATCCGGAAGGTAATACATTGCTTGTATAGTACATATGTTGATTCCATAATATATTTTTATAAACACAGAATGTCGAAAAAGTAATAATCGTACGAATTAAAGAATTCATTATTTTAAATGCAGTATTTAAATTATGGATTCAAATTATAATAATTTCCACAAAAAAATAAATATTGTGTTCTTTTATGTTTATTACTTATTTTTTATAACTTGAATATATTTTTTACTTAGATAAATTCTGATTTTTTTTTCTTAAGCTGTTGGTTTGTTATCAGTAGTCTTAAAACAGCATACAAGATTTATTTAATTCGTGCTTATGTTTCTAATTTAAGAACTGGCTGTATAATTGGTTTTATCGGCAAGCGCTTTCACATAATTAACATTATTTACTAGCGAAAGAAATCTTATAACCTAACATAAAATTTAGTCATTGCTGTTAAAAAATTGATACTAGTTAAAAGTTGAGTTAGTTTTTGGGCAAATTTAGAAAAAAATTAAATGCAAAATTTAAACAAATTTTATCATTAAAAACAGTGTCCACTGCTAAATTTCTTGCATAAATATTTTCTTATTTAAGGAATTTTTATTTTACTCCGAGTCTTATGCGCTTCAATCAGCTCTAGTAAGGAAATGAAAGTACATACACATGAACTATTGTAAATAAATAAAAATTTTCTAATTTACTTATTTTAGCTTCAGGCATTTTGACTTTCTTGCATTTCCATAAAAAAATCAGTTTTTTTTGTGTTTTCGAACATTTAGTAGGTTTATTTTGTCTTCTTATTTGTTTACTTGATGTTCGTCGGTATGTGTTTAAAGAAAATCTGAAAAAAAACAGTTTATCCACTACATAAATGTAAAGAAGATCAACGGATGTTTATTTTAACAAATTATAAGAAAAAAACTCTCACAATTGAAGTAGTGCATTTTTTTGCAGGTGATATTAATTCCATATTAATATCACCTTTTCAGGTTAAATAACCTTTTCGAGTCTAAAGCTTCATGAGTCACTTTATTTTTGTCTTTAAAAAATATATATTTTACCGCTGGGTAAACAAACGTATTTGCAGAGATGCTAAGCAGGGCTGCTACATTCACACAACACATTTCTTTAAGTTTAGCCAGAATTACTTAAATGCGATATGTTCTGAGAGTATATTGTTGGTTTGTTTGGTAGTGAATAGGTGGTACTGGTTTGAAAGTTAAGGAGTATTTTGGTTTTTATGTTGTAATACAAATTGCAAAAGAAAATATGGAAGAAGGTACTTAAGCCGACCAAAAGAAAAATATTGATTTCTGTGAGGTAAATGAGTGTAACAATGGGTGAGCAAATAGTATCCCAAATCGCAAAAAGAGATAAATACAAATTTCACTAGATGATTTCGAAATATATTAGTTATTCAATTACGAGACATTGATTCTAATTAAAAGTACATTATGGTAGTTGCGATTTGTATTGAGGCTGCTTTAGTCAAAGTGTTGAACACGTTGCTAAAAACCTGGTCGACCAAGGTTCAACCCCTGCGGCAACCAAAAAATAAAAATGTTTCTTTTTGTTTAATGGTATAAATACATATTCAGAATTAACATTAAACATGCAGCCTCCTTCGTCGGTACTTCTTCATAGCATATTTGCCGGCGAGGTAAAATAACTAATAAAATGGCTATATCTATCTTTCTCTTTTCACCACCTATCTTATCTATCCCTTTCCTAAAGAATGTAGCACGGTTACGAAAATAACTTAATAGGCATTATTGCCTGAAGTGCTACTTCTCTATATAAAAAAAAATATATATATATTACTGGCTTCTATTGCCCTTCTTAACATCGAGTGTTATGGGTAAAATTAGTTTAAAACAACTAACTGCCTATTTCTTAAGATTTCCTCCTATTAACTTTGCTTTAAATAATTGTTTGGCATTTAACAACACATTGAACACAAACACAGACTAATAATCTCTCGTGTATAGCAATGATTCTTTTTGGCATTAATTTTGATTGATACATCAAAACTTTTTGGATATTTCATCTTTCTCATTACGATGTTCCCTTTTCTGTATCCATGTTTACAGTTTTGCTTTCATTGCTTGATTAAGATCCTTTGTGATACGAGGGTTGATTTATACATTGCATTGCTCATTTTAATTTTTTCTTCCGCGTATGTGTGTAACGCTTAAAATAAACAAAGAATTAACATAGCAAAGGTTTTTCGTGAGCTCAGCTTGATTTATTTTACAGACAACATAATAAATTCAAATTGTTTTTAAACAATTCTTGAAATCATAAGCTTTTTTTAGTTATTACAAAATAATCAGGCATGTTCTAAAAATCATATTTTGTCAAAGTGATATGGTATCAAGAAATTGGAATTCCGTCCACATAAAACTTTAAGTCCTGTTATTTTAAATTAATTAGCTAATTTGATCTCAATTTCAAAGCACTTGTATATTGCATACAAGATTGTTTGCAATACTTAAAGTCTTTACCATTTAGTATGAAGAATCGTCCTGTGTGGAGGGCAACTGAATAGTAAAATTCTGAAAATTGCAATTCTTATTATCATGTAACGCAAGTATCGCTAACTTTGCAAAACAATATTTTATATAACCCGCACACTATACATAATTTATTGTTAATTAAGACAAGTGCAGAAGACTTTTTAAATACATTTTTTTGTTTTTCAGGTATCAGCGTTCATATACATATGTACATACGTATGTAAATAAATATTTAAATGACTTTATTTTGTAAACACTGTTGAATTACTGTCAAATACGTGAAAATATTGATGTACTTAGTTATGTATCGCAGGTACATCAACGTTTTAGAAACTTTCTTAAATGTTGTTTGTTTGCCGTTATTGTTGCTGCTGTGTTGTTATTAGAGCTCTTCCAACTAAAAATATTTTAGATATATACTTAAACTGAATTCGTGAGTATGTGCTAAAGACATTTGTATGTAGTAGTTGGCTGTCAACCTTAAAACTTTTCTTCGTCTTTGGTTCTTTGACACTATCAAAGTTGCTATTTCTAAAAACATGGAAGTTTCTTTTTTTGAAAGAAGGGAGAATTAATAATATCCTGCTGCGACGCGATAGATGGTCATTCTTATGTACGAGTTTATGCTGCTTAGCAACTTTGCATACGGTTTTCATTCTTTTGTTTTTATTTTGTCTGTTTAGTAGATGTACGTGTGAAGATTTAAGGTTGTTGTGTTTTTTATGACACACACACACTCTTTTGTATCTTTTTGCAGATAAGTATCCTTGTCGTTTACTTGGTGTCCGTCGTCTTAACGCTAGGTACATACATTTTAACGCAGTTATGTATTTGAATTTATTTTTTGTTGTTTTAATGTTATTTTGTTTGGATGTATAGTATGCATGTAGATACATATTTACTCTTCATGTAACTGTTATGTGTTGGTTTCTAATGTCCATCTAAATTTTATTTTAAAATTGAGAAAAAGAATCATGTTAACTACCCTTACATCTCAAAAATGCAAAAAACCCACACTAACACACTAGAAGATAAAAGGTAGAAATCAATTTTAATACAGGAGTAAGAGTAAAAGATGTATAAATGCGTCGATAATGACGGCATTTCCACGATGTTTGCATAAATTTAAAAATACTTTTGTATTTGTGCAAAACACCACTCTTAAATAAGTATCAAGCATGTATTCTGCAAATACAAATTAGTGATGCTGTTTATTTTAATTTTTATGCTTCTTGGTCATTTTTACCATTTTTCTCATGTTACTTTGTTTTTCCCTGTTTGTCGTTTAATGCTAATAATTCGTTTCTTTAATTCGGGCAGGATGTTTTGAACTTCCGTTTTAGAATCAGGCCAAAATTTCACAATTCGGCTTGTACATAACACACTCAACCCTGTACATCTTAATTTCTTATGAGCATATATTCACGCATTACATTCATATAATGCATATATGCGTGCATACTTTTTCAGCAATTAAAAAAAAAACATTTTTCTCAAGTAATATTAGGGTGCATATTCTTATTGTTCAAGCACAGGCAAAGAATGCTTTTGAATACGTAAAATAAGATTATTTTTCCAGATTTTTGATGAAGTTGCAAATTTTGACTCTTTAATCAATTTTTAAAGACGGCTTAGGTCGTCAAAAGCAATTATGGAAAGAGTTAGGGATAGGCGTGATCCTTGAGGAATGCCATTAACCAAAGGAAAAATATTTTCAAAGGTGTCATTGATACAAACGCAAAGTTATCTTTTTGTATGGAAAGATTTTATTAAGTTAATATATGTGGTCCAATTGACCATTCTGTAATTTTCAAGATACCATTAGATTTGTTTATCAGAAAGAAGTTCGAAAACTAAAAATTAATCACTATTTAGCCTTAAAATTGGCATTTTTTGGTTTTCAATTAAATAAGCAGTCATCTGCGAGTTGGCGTTTTTAAGCACCGACAAATAAGGGCAGGTTTTTGTTTTTAATAAAAAGCAGTACATGTGTCGCTATTGTGAAGGTCGTCTACAATATGACATTGACACATTGGTATAATATACAGAGATGAAATTGTGATGTTAGTATGCAAAAAAGTGTTATGTGTACAGAAATGTGTTAGTGACCCATCGTTAAGTACCGAAGGGTTTAAGTTTAACAAGCATTTGTCAGTTGAATAGCCTTTCGTTAAAATCACTGGTAATTATAACAGGTGTCTTTACTACCGCAATAGATTTCGCAAAGTCCGCAGTGGATATAGGATCTATGGGAGGCGAGTAAACACAAAAAATACAAAAGAGGATGATTTATTGTTAATATAATATTCCAGCAAAAACTCAACTTACTAAGAAGCTATTTAGTAATGAGAAATCGTTGTCGCAACTGCTTACAATTTGACTGAAGAACTAATTATTTTTGCTCTGAATGTCGCTAAAAGAATCCTTTAAAAATTAAATAATTATAACCCAAAAATTAGCCATTCTTTTATTACTTATCAAAATTCCAAAAGTCATGCCCTATTTTAAGTCATGTTATTTTTATAAAAGAATTTCGATTTTCATCAACACTGCATTTAAATATATTAAAATTTTAAATTATTCATTACAGTAATATGTTGGCATAATCCACCAGTATGTTTAAAAAAAATTGCTTACATCTTACAAAAAAGCATATTATTTGCAAGAATTATAATGTTAAACTGGAAATTTTATTAAAAATTAATATAATAGATTTAAAAAATAACTAGTAAAACGGAAAACATAATTTTCCATTTTTAAACGCAATTCATTATTGTTTTATAAGAAAATAATGAGTTATAGAATTTCTTGTAAGAAAGTTATTATTGAAAAGCTAATAAGTAATGCATTGAGTGGTAAATAAAACTACATACATTGCGAAAGTTCATTGAAGTTGTGAGTAAAAATTTTTCTGGGATATTCTGTACATTTTGTTTATTAGGCTTTTTTTTCGATATTAAAATTTGTAGACTAGTCTAATTTCTAATAAATCCTCGGATGTTCCGGTGCGTAATATTAATAACCATAACAAAATATAAGATAAAAATGTAAGAGAAAAATTGGAGAATTGTGAATTATCTACAAATGTAAGTACTTATTTATAAATTTTGCTACGTTGCATATTGATATTGGTGTTAATATTTGTTGTATTTTCTGTTTTTCTATTTTATAATTCGTTTTTGGAACGATATTTATGCCAGAGAATCTGACATATCATTGTCAGTTGCCATAAATTGTATTTGTATTACAGAAGTTTTGGGGTCGAAACTGGTCTCTGATAGATTGGATATACTGTGTGGAGACATATAAACGTTGTTGATAGTTAAATTGGATTGTAAATAAATCGATTAGATTTTTATCTTAATGTCTTTTTGTTTGTAGTAATATGTATTTATATGTAGCCATATATATATATATATATATATATATATATATATATATATATATATTTTTTTTTTTGTATTTTTTTAGTAATTTTTTTTAGTAATTTAAGAACCTTTTATTTTAATTTTTTTCTACACAGTAATAGTATACTAACAAAATTATAGGAAAACGTAAAATATGATTTAACTTATTTTGTTAACATTTTTGATAAGCAGAATATTTTTGAAAATAGAATCAAAAGTAATTTAAGAGCAAAAGACTTACTTTAATTCTCAAAACCAAAAGGGCATTTTAGTGCTCTTAGTAAATCGGTAGAATCGCTCGGCTCAGCTTAATCCTTTGTTTTGGCACTTACATACATTTTATCAAACTTTACATTGGCGATCCTTTTTACAATGGACCCTGCCAAAAATTTTGAATCCCACAAAACAAGAAAGATGGAAATCTTTTAGGAATGCTCAATCCTTTGTATTAACGATCCTGCCACTACATATTAATAGTCCCAGAACGATAATCTCGTATCTTTCATATTTAAATTCCTGACAGAGTATCCTGCCATAATTTTTTTTCTTCAATTCCTTCGAGTCAATCTACAAATCCTTACATTACATGAGCTCGCAGGAAAAAAAGCCGAAGTTTCCAAAAAGGGATAGAATCAACAGAATACATTCCAAGTAGTAGTACACCAGTACTACTACTTGGTCAAAACCTATAACCATCGAGGAATACAAAGACAGGCAAAAGCTAAAAGAAACAATAAGCCAATAGAGAAGGAAATCAAATTTAAAACCCCTAACAAAAGAGGAGGAAAGAAGCGAAAGTTCCAACAAGCCTGTGCTAACATAATCGAGGGCAAACAAAAGAGAATCTCACTGAAGAATTAAAAACTTTGATACAAAAAGGCTGGAAAAACAAAAAGTGAAAAAATTGTAAAAATGCAGATAGTGTAGTATGCAATAAAGAAAAAGAAAAAGGAGTTTTCGTTGCAAACACGATATACCAAAAAAAAGGTAATCGCCACATTAAAATTCTTAATATATTAGAAACACCAATGCGGCTGTCAAAACTTAAACTGGCTACAATACCTTTACAGTACTATATATTTATAGAACCACTCACTGGATGACGAACATTTCTTAGAAGACAGATTTCAGAAATTACTGAAAAAATTAAATTTGAATATTTGGTTCACGAAAAACAGTAAGTCTCATACAGCATATTTAAACAATATCAAGAAATATTTCATCTAGAGGAAGAACCCTTGATTTTTACAAACAAACCATAGAATTAACCGATACTGGGGTATTATCGGTTAAAATTATCGTTTACCGCAAACACAGTTGAATAGATAGACAAGTAAAAAGCTATTACAAGAAAATATAATAGAACTCTCAATTATTCCATACAACTCTCCTTTATTACACTATGCAACAAATAGAAAACAATTTTAAAACATTAAACGGCCACTGTATTTTTTAATTCGTTATGGTTACCTAACTGCAAAAATCATCAGTCTTTCAAATTCTATGGATACATTTTTTTAAATTTTATTTGTAAATTGCAGATTTTTAAAGAGGGAGCTTCGCACATATTATCATAACATTGAAACCACGCATTCGATTTTGTTGGGCGGTACATGAAAACATTCTGAATTATTTAAGCATTAAACGGTTCTCGGATAATTTTTTAGTGTAGTCATTACTTTCGCAGAAGTGGAAAAAAATTTTGTTTTTCTTAAAAATTTCAAAATTTTCGAATTCTAAAAATTCGCCTAAATTAGAAAGCCTCTAATATCTTCCACTTTTATTACATATACACTAAGGTACATATAATACAAATAAAACAAACCATGATTCATTAAATTCCATTGGCAAGTACTAATTTTATTCCACAAAGAGTAAAAGTACCCAATTTTGGATAAAACATACTTTTTGCTGTCATTGCCTAAATTCGCAGCAACAGTTTACCTTAGCAGAATGTATGGCAATAAATAAGGTAAAGAAGTAGTTTTAGTTTTTTTTGGTTAAAAATAATTTCTACTTTTGGTTTGCCTTGTATGATTTTCAGTATTTGATTCTCTTATAAGAAACCAAATAAAATCTCCCATCATGTTTTCATTCCATAGGCCCTGATAACGTTGCTCCATGTACTTAAGTTAAGTCGCAACACACTTTCCAATTGTAGATTTCATAATTGATATTTTTGAATAAACTGGTCATAACTATACGTTTCTTTCATATTCACGGCATGTGCAATAGTTATTGATGGTTTCTTGTTACCAATATGTAGTAAAACGACCTTAAGACTTGATTAACAGCTTTCAACGAATAGTCGTCGCTCACATACGTCATATTTTTGGCCGAGCTCTTCAAAAAGATCAGTAATGTTGTAGCAGAAGCACATTTTATCTTTGGTTGTATAAAACTTTGAATACGGCATATGTCGGCGCCGGTACACAGTTTTCTTAACATCACTTTCTAACATGTATCGCTCCCTTAAGCGTGATGCCAGAAGCTCAGATTTCTTTTTTGTTAGATCTAGGTCTCTGATAAGATCATTTTGATCTGACTGATTGAAAAGATTCGGTTTTTGGGCATCTGATGTACAGTACATGCTCTAATATATATATTGTGGTGACGATAAAACTACGTCACTACATACATCACAAGGATTTTCAGGATGTGGCATGGTAGGACGGTTTGCCCAGTTTACACTTATAAGAGTATAAATTATTTTTACATCATTATTAGATTTATATTTAAAACCAAATTTAGGTAATGACAGCAAAAATATGTTTTATCCAAAATTGGGTACTTTTGCTTTTTGTAGAATAAAATTAGTATTTGTCCATGGAATTTCATGAATTACGGTTTGTTTTATCTGTACAGGTACATATACCTTTGTGATATGTAATAAAAATGGAAAATATTTGAGGCTTTCTAATTTTTGTAAGTTTTTAGATATCGAAAATTTTGAAATTTTTAGGAAAAGCAAAATATTTTTCCACTTCTGTTCCAATAACTGCGAAAGTTATGATTATACTAAAAAATTATCTAGGATCCGTTTAATGGTGAAATAATTTAAAATGTTTTCATGGTCTGCCTAACAAAATCGAATGAGTGGTTTCAAAGTTATGATAAGATGTGTGAAGCTCCCTCTTTAAAAATCTGCAATTTGAGAAAAAAATTAAAAAAAAAAATGTATCCATAGAATTTGAAATACTGATGATTTTTGCAGTTAAGCAACCATAACGCATTAAAAAAATATAGTGTTTGTTCAATGTTTTTTTGCTTGTTGCATTGTGTTATTGGTTCCTAAAAAAGGACAAAATAACAAAAAGAACGGCGTTTGGTTGTACATTACAGATGCTTGTATGGTAAAGTCGTAAATGACAAATTCCCCCTAAAGCAATTAGAAGATGTTTTAGACAGACTATAACAAGCAAAATTTTTCTTAACTCTTGAAATGACGTATTCTTTTCATCATATAGTTCTTGTTACAACATCAAGACCAATTACAGCTTTTTCCACTAACACTATCAATACAACAGACTACCTTTTGGACTAAAAATATCATCAGCAGTTTTCAATGATGCTTACCATAGCATTATCGGGTTTGGAATCTGAAGCATTGCTGTATGAAGATGATATAATAATTTTCGGATGCAGCCTTAAGCACCACAATGAAAATCTCATAAAAATATTTGAAAGACTAAAACAATACAATTTGAAATTAAATGCAAAAAAATGTTTCTTTCTAAAGTTAGAAGTCCTATACTTACGACATCTTATCACAAAAGACTTCATAAAAACTGATTCAACAAAATATGAAATTATTGAAGAGTATCCTATTCCAAAAAATTCGGATGAAGTTAGAAGATTCATAGCTTTCTGTATTCACTATAGAAGATTCATTTTGGACTTTGCTAAAACAGCGAATTTCCTAAACAACTTACTGAAAAAGAAAGTCAAATTTGAATGGACAGAAGATTGTCAGAAATCATTTGATACATTAAGAGACAGACTAAGGAACCCACCAATATTATAATTACTTGATTTTGAGAAACTATATATACTGATTACAGTTACAACGTTGCTTTAGGAGCAATACTTTTGCAAGGTTAAATCGGTAACGACTTGCCTATATTATATGTAAGCAAATCTTTAAATAAACATGAAAGAGATATGCAAGTCGGTTATTGAGAAAGAATTATTAGGAATTCATTGGGGCATACAGTTTTTTAGACCATATTTACTTGGCAAAAAATTCACGGTAGTAACAGATCATCGAAATTGAAGAGAGTTCGACTTGAATAATTAGACAATGACTTTAATAGTATATATAAAAAGGGAGCAAGTAACGCTAATGCTGACGCTTTATATCGTATTGAAATGAACTTAAAAATATTAAGAGAAACGATTTCACTCTGTGTTAATGAAAATAAAGAAAAACTCTGGCAAAAATACGTAGCACGCTGAATAAAAATACTAAAAATAATAAACATGAAATTGTTAATAAAAATAAGAACAAGAACAAGAAATACATATCATAACAGGAGACTGATCACCTCCATATGAGGGAATCTATTTAAATGAACGATATAAAGAAGCTTCAAAGAAAACAATCTATATGAAAATAATGATAGTAACAATCTGCAGAATGAATATATTGGTAAAATTACACTCCTGATATAATTTGGATATTCACGAATGTTGTTCCCAAGGCATCATATTTTTGATGTTACTAAAATGTGCTGAAGGTTTGTTCCTTTAAGATTAACGACCACTGCGATATTGATCGGGCGGTTGAACTCTTAACCTTGCAGATCTGCTCAGCAGCAAAAGCGGCCTGCAATCCACCGAAGCTAGGGGTAAACCGAAACCCCCTTGGTGAATATGGAAATTGCGGAAAAAATGACAATAGCTACCCTATAAGGAAAAACAAAGGGAGTTTAAGTTTTCCATACGAAGATCCAAAAGAGCCTTATGGCGAAATATCTGTGGTAACATAGAAAATTCTTCCGAAACTAGCAGGCTACGCAGGATTCTTCGCACGTCCCTGAGAACTACTAAGAGTATTCAGAGGTCGGACGCGCCGGTTTGTCCACCCAATTTCTAGGTGACCAATGCTCACATAGAGTGGGTCATCATGTCGTTTGATGTCGTTAAGTCTCCTGGAACTGACAATATCATCCCAGCGGACTTGCAACATGGCATGGATTTCATAGCTATTGCGGATCTATAGTGCTTGCCTGGAATACACTTACATGCCGAAAAGTGGGCGTGTGGCTCTTGTTTTTTTCTTCCCTAAAGCGGGAAAGGCATCTCATATTAAACCTAAGGACTTTAGGCTAGTAAGCCTGTCGTCTTTCTTACTTAAAACGCTGGAAAGGGTTCTCGATCTTCAAATCAGAAACTCCATAAATCCCGTGCTTATCTCTGGTTCGCAGCACGCTTATACGAAAGAGAAATTTATGGAAACTGCACTGCACATGCTAATATTGATGTTGAAAAGTCCTCTTCAAATAAGGAATTTACGCTTGCAGTGTTTCTTGAAACAGAAAGAGCTTTCAATAACGCCTGCCCCAATGCTGTTATAAAGGCCCTCTTGAGTCTCAATCTTGATGTAAATCTGGTGGGATTCATTGAGTTACTACTAAAGACACGTATCATCCCGTTAACTCTGAGAAATGATCACGTGAAAAGGGTAGTGAAAAGAGAAACTCCACAAGGTGGTGTGTTGTCTCCCCTCGCCTGGAATCTGCTACGGCAACTGGACCAAACGGGTAATAAGGTGATTGCTTAGGCTGATAACATTGCTATCGCGGTTTCGGAGAAATATCTAACTACACTTACAGAACGGGTGAACTATTCACTCAAGGTTCTGTCTCAATGATGCCACCTAAGCTGAACGGAAGTGTGCTCAGTGTAAGTAAAAGTGTGGAATACCGTACCTAGATGGGGACTTTAGTCTTGAATCACCTCCTGGCTCTACAAGGCAGTCATCGAGCCAAACATTCTCCATGTGCTGCTTTTTGGTGGCCCGCTTCCGAGAAAGCGGTGAACCAAAACCTCTTGATAAAGTCAGGAGAACAGCCGCCATTTTTATTACTGGGGCTCTCGGAACTACCTCGACAAAAGCTCTGTATTCCCTTCTCCACTGGTTACCTACCAAACACCTTTTGTCGCAACAGGCCAAATGCTGTGCAACCAGACTAAGTGCCCTCTCACGCTGGCTTAGGTCGGATATGGGTCACTCAAAAATGATCGTTCGGGATGTGTCCATACCATCAATGGGGGCCTACATCTCTTCTACATATGCTCTGGATTACGGGTTTCAGATCCACATTCCCAGTAGGGAGGCTCTAAACTGGACGGCAGGGTCGGTTGCGGAATCTTCTCAATTAACCTTGGTCTGAGACTCTCCTTAGACCCCCTGACTACCGCAGCGTCTTCCAAGCCAAGGTAATGGTTATTCTGAAAACATCCGAAATAGTGTTTGAGGGCAAACACTTCGGCCTTGCCCTTAGGATCAGTCAGGCGGCAAACAGGGCGCTTGCTTGATCATATTGTACATCTAAGTTGATCTGGAGATGTCGCTTCTTACTAAACACATTATCGGGGCGATCACAGAATGACCTGATTTGGGTCCCTGGTTACAGGAATATCCAAGGAAACTTTGAGGCCGATGATCTCGCCAAACGGGGCACATTGCTTCCTAGCATCTCCTCATTACCCGAGGTTGGAATTTTTCTGGCAATGGTTAAAATGGCAATAAAGAACCACTTCCTCAATTTGGCTTGCAAATAAGGGGTGGAGGAAAGTCCCTGCTGTATCTCCAGACAACTGTAGACTACACTGGACCTCAAGCGAACCTGGCAACTGCTCGGACTGAACACGAAATCCATAAGTATTACGGTCCCGATACTTACTAGTCACTGTCTAATAGGCAGGCACGCTGAAAGACTGTGTTTATCCTATAATAATTTCTGTCGCAGCTGTGGTTTGGAGGTTGCGCAAGAGACCGTTCTGCACCTCCTGTGCCATTTGCCATCCCTAGCTCAAAGAAGATTTAGAATTCTGGGCTCTCCTTTCTACAAGATGTCATATCACTCTATAGGGGACATAGCGAAGTTCATCCGGGAATCTTTATGGTTCTCAATTGAGTTGAGGGAGTCGCGCCGCCTTCCTCGTAGTATCACAACGGACCCAGTTGTGCTCAATGTAGCTTCATCGTGAGAGGCTGCCACTCCTAACTAAGAGCAAAAAGAAACGTTTGTTTTATTTTAATTCTCAAAACCAAAAAGGGCACTTAGATGCTCGTAGTAGATCGGCAGAAGTGCTCAGTAAATAATTAATCCTATTTTTTGACACTTACATTTTATCAAACATTACATTGGCGATCCTTTTTTCAATGGCCGCTGCCACTCCTTTTTTTTTAGAAATATATTACTATTTGCTTGTTTCAATTTTTTTTCTAATTGTTCCGATTGTTTATTAATTTCTGATCTGAGATTTTTTTGTAATTAGTGCGTAAGGTGAACCGATTTTTGATTGTTTTTGTAGTTTGTTGTGCATTGGAATTTGGAGATAAGTTTATTGTGTGCCCTAATAGTTGACATTTTTAACACTCATAGCATTTGGATTGCACTCACGCACTTTTACATTGAACCATGAAATTCCTAACGGAATTTTTTCCATCCACTAATCTTTCATATTTATAAATATTTATTACTGCCGGCTAGTTAAGCTCCTCTATGATTTCCTTACAAGGATTTTTTGTTAGAAATGGTACATAGATGGTACCCTTAGTGTTCATGTAACTTGCACACAATTAGACATACGACAAACAATTCTTTAAATGCGAGGATCTTACTTGCAGTTAGGTTATACTTTACATTTCCTAGTTGAGAAATAGAAATAATTTCTTTACTTATAAGATGAAGTGATCTGTGTATAGCAAAACACGAATAAACGGACAAGGGTTTTTGTCATCAATTGCAGCAACAAATATATATTTTGGGTTGTTTGTTTTTAAAGTTAGAATAGGAAGATTTTCTTTTTTCCCTTTGCTTTAAATACAACGGTCAGCTAGCAATGCAAACCTGTTATCCTAAGAGGGGGTCCGGGGGCCTTTATGAATAACTAATACAGTCAGAACAAAAAATTAATTTTAGTGCACTTTTTTTGTTAATACCCGTGATGCGCTTTAATAATACTTAAAAATTTATGAACTGTTCAGTGCTAGTCGGAGAATATATTAAGTATAAAATTATAGTCAAATAGATAAATTAAATATTCAGCAATATTGTAAAAAAAATAACTGAAACCTAAACTTTTTTAGTAATAACACCACTTCTTAAATATCAGTTTTTTGTCAAGACGGGAAGTAATTGCCTTTATCGCCTTTGGTTTCGATGTTTGTAATAGATAGATATTGAGAGAAAACGTTTTGTAATGAAGTTTTGCAAATAAAATTATACTTGTGAATTCCGAAGCAAGAAAAAGAAGATTAGAACGTTGCCTTAAAAAAATATATTTAACATTCTTATGTATGTATATAACATAGAAAATAAAAATATCTTCATGAGATGTTTTGCCAAACTCATACAGCTGAATAAAGCAATAGCTTAAAAATCCAAAATTAAATAACTTCTATAAGTTATTGAATTTAGTTTATGTACATATTTTAATATGTAGAAATGTCTAAATAAAGCTTACCTATACAGAGACAGTACACAATTTTGACATTACAATATTTATTAGCAGACCATTTTTTCTTTAGCTCCAATTTTTCTTTGCCTAATTTAAATTGCAGCTTTTCTAGCTGCAGTTTTTCTTTTAAATTATAATGCTTTCTATCGTAGTGTTCAGACTCCGAAATGATAACAAAATTTTAATTCTTGATGACAAGAATTGCATCTTTGGTGGTTATTATTTCATTGAACACATTATATTCCTCACGCGTCTTCAAGTTTTGACAGACAATTTAATAAAAAAAATAACATCACCGGCAATGTTGTCAGTACTTTTATGTAAAAAATCTGCGAGATCCAACAATATTTCTCGAAAACATTTCTAATATCTACACTTTATTTTAAAAATCTTTAATAAATCTTCAAATTAATTTTTCCTTTTTCTTTTTGAGCATTTAATTAACAAAAAAAAAAACGATTTGTTTTTTTACAGTATATCTGAATATTTATAAAAATAATTAAAAATACACAAAAATAATAACAAAACAATTATTTTCAGGTAATAATAAAGAATAAATAAACTTTGTTAAAGTTACATACTTACATATGAAAAAGTTTTATAAGATTATATAAACTTTACATTAAAATTAATTAATTTTTTTATGTTTAGTTCATAAATATCAGATGATACAATTTTAATCAAATCTGCAAATATTTGCGTGTCAAAAGATTGGACATTTTTAAGTCTTAAATAATCTTTTGTAAGCAATATCTCTACTAAAGATTCATTTTGTAAGCGCCTGCAAAATTCTGTTTTATTTAAATTTACCTGACTAAATATTCAATCGACATTTTCAGAAATTAACTAAAGTCATTTCTATTTCATTTAGTATATCATTAAAATTTAATAATTTTAACTCTATCAACTCCAATTCTAAGTCCTTAATTTTCTTTAAATAATCTAGTGAAATCTTTAGTTAAGTCCCGAACTGCGTATGTGTCACCATGTTAAATTTGCAGGCATTGTTCGAGTTGTTGTGTAAAAAAAAGAAGAACGCGGTTTGATTTTATGTTTTATTAATTTTATTTATTTATTTATATGACCTGCAGGGTCCCGTAGGAATTTCAAGTTATGATCAATATTAATTTAGTTTAATTATAACCTGCAGGGTCCCGTAGGAATTTCAGGTTAAACCTATTTGTTTAAACTTCTAATTTATAACCCCCTTTCCTAACAATTCTTAATCCCTATTTATACTAAACTCTTAACGCTAAAATGCTGAATAAACAGAATCGACAGTTCCAAAAATAAATATTTTAAATAAATAAAGTGCTGACTTGCCAAAAAAAGAGTCAGCACTTTTCAATTAAAATTTATTACATATTTATTAATTTTGATAAATAAAGCTTAAAAATACGAGGGTACCACTCAACATCCTTCCCCCTTATCGGATACTGCGTCCTTACGTGTGGTGTTGATGTTGCTGCTGATGGAGAGCCAACGTTCGTATATAAATGATGCGTGTTTTACTGCTTATTTCAGGTGCGTTGTTTTTGTTATGTCACCTTCTTTCCGGAAAACTAACTGGATTTGTATAAATTGGTGGGGATATAGGTTTATATGATTTGTTGTGCTCAACTCGGAAAGCTTCAAAGCATAGACATACTTGATTCTAATTCATAATTTGAGCTTCCTTTTCTGTTTGTTTTATCAACCCCTGATCTTCTTTAATTGTTAAAAAGTCACGTCCTAAACATTGTCGCTTCTTTTTAAATAACTCCTTTTTAGCCGTATGTATAATACCCATGTTTTTAAATTCTGCAAAATAGCCAACATCTTGTGACTATTTTTAATCATGTGGATCACATTTATCATGATCATCTTTTCGTACAACCAACTGATGCGAATGTGGACAATCAATGTTGGTCTGAAATAGACTGCATGTTATTATGGCCGGTCCTTTATAGCCAACTAATTCAACTTCGGGAAAAGTTTTAGTATAAGTTTTAGTATTTCTTTTATAGTCAATGCCATTAAAAGAACCATGTGAACCAAGCATATCGGACTTGTATCGAAACGAACTTTTTCCACCGGCTGCTCTCTTATGCACAAATTTGCTTCATATTCATATTTCATCTGCGTATTCGGAGGTGTTGTGATAAAGGTGGCAGTACTTTCGGTAATTTCCAGGATTTTGAAAATAAGCATTATTTAGCACGTTATTAAATAAGGTCGAATACTTAAAGTTTAAAATGATAGATTCGTATTAAATTTAGCAAATATATATAAAATGTCATCTTGTCTTATAAAATAACCGATAGTTCGAACGAATTACACTGTTTACTTTCTATTATAATTTAAGTGTATTAAACCTGTCTGTCCTTTAAAAAATCTATTTTTTGAATCTAAAAAAATGAAAAGTGATTATTGACTTGTAAATGGATATTATTGTTTTGATGTCTCTCTGTGCAACAGGGTTCCCAGATTTCTTTCGAATAGTATTCCCGATTAGGTAAATTTTTTAATACGATCTCGGCCAAGTTTTGAAACGGCCTTGATCCAGCGGAATCTTTTAATGTATAAATGTTTGTCCCAAATTCTTTCAAGTTGCTTGTTATTTGTTTGTCAAACAAATCATTTCACCTTACGAATGGCATTTTTCCTCATTGCGACTTATTAATTTCTTCTGGCACTTTCCTTCTTGTTTGCTGGCTGTAAAATTTTAATAATTTAACCAGACTTTTCCCAATGGATAACAATAAGATTTGACGGAAAATGTTTTAACATTTGCTGCAATTAATTTTTTAGATATAAAAAGCATTTTCTTATACTTTAAATAATAGTGCCGAATCAGTAGATTATACAGTAGTTTTCGCTAATAGTCCACAACTACAGTTGCACAATTTTTGTGGACTATAAGCGAATTAGGACTATAACCGAATTTCTTCTTAAGCCACTTTATGGACTATAACTGAATCCAGATATAATACACATTTTGGACTATATACAAAGTATGCAATTTCTTCAATTAAATCACTTTTTTTAAACAAAATAAAAGTTTATTTAAAAAATTTTTGATATTTGTAAAAGTTGCCAAGAATCTAAATAAAAAAGGTTGCCAGTTTGTTTAAAATAAGTATTAAAAAAACAGGGTGGACTATATGAAAGTTTTTTTTTCTATACAATATTAGCTATGTATGCAAAGAAAATATGGCCTTTAAACGAAAATGGACTATAGGCGAAGTGAACTTAAGAACAAATAACTTGTATGAAATTCGAAAAAAACTGCAAGTGAATAGGACTGTTTTGGCTTACATCCGTTTTTTGCCTTTAAGCGGAATGGACTATAAACGAAAAGTACTGTAATTCTTCTTCAAGTAAGATGCATAAATTACTTTGTGTACTTCCTCTTCATCTTTTAAACTTCCAACTATCGTATGTTTAAAAATTTTTGCTGCTTGTCATTAATGCTTTAAGCATCAATCTTGTCACTTTAGAAAACTAAGGTAAGCCTTTTAATTTCATTAAATGTTGGAGACATGAAACGTAAATGAAGCCTTATTCCATGCTCAAGCACTAGTGTACAGCGAAAACCATCTTGATGCAGAAATTGTACGTAGTAAAAAAGTAAAATTTATTAAACAATAGTAAAATAAAAATAACTAAAAATCACAACAAAAAAAATGTTTAAAAATTCTAGGGAAGTCTGTTTACGAAATTGTTTTTTTTTGTCTGACAAAACAAATGCGGCGAATTCTTACAGTCTAATTCATAAATTTACTTGAAGAGTTTATAAGCCTTTAAGAAGCAAAAGTCGACAAAAGAGTATTCATAAACGTAAAATAGCCTAATAAACTTTTTATAAACCTTTAACAAATATAAGGTTTTATTGTAGCCTCTACCCCACTATAAACCAAAAATAAAATGAGTTTTGTCATTAATATATTTTTTGTAAATAAAATTTCATCCTGGGGTAGAAGAAGAATTAGTTTTAAGAAGATAATGTAAACTGACAAAATCCTCGGAAGCGTAAGTTACGTATCGCTAAAGTGATTATAAACATTTTGAGATATCTCAAACACTTTGTTCGAGAATGGAACTATTTGGGTATCATAGAAAGTCCTATTAAAATCCCTCTACTATATTCGGCTAACAATTTTTCATTTAAATTTTTAAGAATCCTAACAGTCTATTTAAAAAGCTTTTCCACTATATCTATTTTGCCGCAGAATATTTGTAATTTCACGTAGAAACTTCAGGTTTCGTAACTCTGAAAATATAAGGTTTCGCGAATTTATCACATAATATTTTCTTCTTAAAATTCCTTTTTTTGAGCCCCGGTCACCTTTTGAATTCATTTGGAGCGACTGTGCTAAACTATATTTGTTCCACAAATAAAAAAAAAAAAAAATTAAAAAACTAACTTGTTTAGTGAAACATTGAAAAAGTAAACAGAAGTCGTTATTTGAATACCTTTTATCTTATCTATTGCCAAAATAAACGGAACATATTTATATAGTTTTTTTGTCATATTTCTTATTCTGGTATTTTGCTGTAACCAAAAATATATATTTTTACTAAACAAGATTCTTGTTTTGCAAAAAATAAATATAAGGAGAAAACCACATTCGGTTTTCGGTTTAATTGAAATTTGAATTTTTAAAGCACTAAGCAGTTAAAAGGATATGTATTTCCAGGTAAAACGTAAAAGTGTAGATTAGTTTCTGATGGTTTTCTTTAGTTCCTTTTACTAAACGCACATTAATTTATACTACCATTCATAAGGTGTCATCTCTGATGATTTTTTTATCACTCTTCTTATTAATAGTTTGTTTAATTTCACTACGTTTAGTTCTCTCAGTTAGAAAAAACTAATGAATAACTTTTAAAGAGTGTAAAATTAACCCGTTATTTATATTACAATTTATATTTAAATTATGATTAATGTTGAAAATATTTAAATTTATGAATGAGTAAGCAGGAAAAGCGTATTTACGCCCGAACCTGTTCGTAAAATGTTGGTATTAGTTATGTGAGAGGTAAGAAAAAAATTAATTAAAAATTTAGCAGTTAAAAGATAAAGTCCTATTGACCTAATGTATATTCTTGTTTTAACACATGGAAACTTTAATTAAAGTAAATTGGTTATTTATCCAGCCTTAAATTTTTGACAACCTTTAACACAGAAAAAAATATATAAAATAATTTTTTTCATCACCCGGTTGAAAAACGCGGATGATAGCAGTGTGGCTATTTCGGCAAAAATTGCTTCAATTGAATACCACGTGCCACAAATTTAAAAGACACCAACCTTCACCAAAGATTGAACTATCCTGCACAACATTTTTCTTTATCAACGCAGACGTTCTATTGCAAAACCAGAAAGAAAATATTATCAATTAATTGGTTTTATCACAGGTCAAACTATCAGTTTTTTTTAACTTTAAATTTATTTAAAGTTTTGGTTCTAAAAAAAATAAAGAAAATAAAAAATATTTTATCACGCATGAGTAAAGTTTTTCACATGTTCATTACTGGTAATACTCATATTATAAAAGCATATCTTGTGTTTTTTTTTTTTTTTGTTTGTTTTACTCTTCAAGTGATTATCCGTTTACGCACAAAAATTGAATTCTTTTATTCTTATATTAATACCTCCTAATAAAAAAAGTTAGTTTTTTTTTTCTAATAATATACTAATATATATATGTATCATACTAATATATATATATATATATATATATATATATATATATATATATATATTTCAGGTTTTGGCGAAAATTATATTATATATATATATATACATATATATTAATATTTAAATCATGTACCAAGGCGAATTAATACTAGGTGGTCGCAATGGCGAATTCAAACATTTTCGCCAAAACCTGAAATGTCAAACTACATATATGAAAAATATGTATAATTTTTTTTATGTGGTGTTTGACATTTATATTTCGGCGAAAATCAACGAATTCGCTATTGAGACGACCTAGTATTATTTCGCCATGACATGTACTAAGTTTTTTTTAGAATATAGAGTCCGTCCATCCGTTCGAAATATAATTCGCTTAACTATTTGATTGTTAAAACTTAATAATAATAATAATAATAATAATAATAATAATAATAATAATAATAAAAGTTAAAAATCAATATCATAAAACCAAAAATATCAACATATAACTAACAAACAAAAATAAATTCTTATAACAGTTACAAAAAAGAAAGAAAAAACAACCAAAACAATATTTACAACAACAATACTTATAAAATCAACTTGGAAAAGACCACATCAACAGAAGACAAAAAAAATATGATAATAATAACAGTGATGCCACGACGGGTCGCATGTGACCAGCTCAGAGATTTATGGCCCTTTACGCTGCAAATTGTACCACAAATAGTACCTTTCCTTTTTTCTAGTTTTTTCTTTTTTTATAGTAGTTGTAATTTTATTTTACTTGTACCTTTGTGTAAACTGTTGTTTGACTAGTTAGTGGCGAAGGTATAACACTTATCACTAAATAGTCACAAAAGCATTAGTTTTTACAGGGGTGTTAGTATTATAATATAGACAAAAGGTTTGAATCTTTGTATTTGTAATGACAGGAAGATTTAGAATCGATTTCTGCAACATACGTGGGATAAGAGCGAATTTCTTCTCTGTGTACGCACACAGTTGGCCTGATATTTTCGCCTTATGTGCGACCCAGGTTTCTGAGGATGCTGATCCACAGGATTTTCATTTGCCTGGGTACCGTCTTCCACCTTTTTTAGTCTACATAGGGGCCCTGTGATGTACATTCGTATTGAAGTCGTGTACCAGTGCCAGCAACCTTTAGGCACAATTGATCCTGAATTTACCTGTTTTTGGGTTAAATTCAAAATCTGGTCACAATTCTTACATTTCGGGTTTTTATACAGAAGCCCAATCGCGGGAAGGGATAAATCTATTTCCGGCTTTGATGCCCTTTCCGATTCCATATCGAAAATCCTAGAAAGCTGTCCGAACAGTGAAATTGTTGTTGCTGGTGATTTCAATGTACACAACTCGTCTTGGATTCGCCATTCGAAACGTACAACTCTAGAGGGCCAATATGTTGAGCTATTCGCATAACCACCTCGCGCAATTAATTAACGAGCCAACACATATTTCGTATGTTGAAGGGCAACAAAACAATACTCTCGACCTTTTCCTTACCTCACACACTAATAAGTATGAGGTAAGTATTCTTGCGCCTCTCGGTAACTCGGATCAGTGCACCATTACCGCCTCCTTTTTCGGTAGCTAATCTTCACAACCTTTCAAACCGTTTAAAATATATTTACGATAAGGCTCGTTACGCTGAGCTCAACGAATTTTTTCGGCATTTTAATTGGAAACTTTGTTTCTGGACAAAAAAGTCGATGCCATGGCGGAAAAGATTGTGAACATTATTGTGCTTGGAATGAAAACTTTTATTCCATCTAAGCAAATCCGTGTTAATCCAAGAATGAATTCTTGGTTTAATAAGATGTGCAAAAATGCAGTCAGATCCAGAGGGAAAGCATTCAGCATATGGTGGTGTAACAAAAACGCCGTAACTGATTTGCTGCGCAAAAAGGCGAGATCTTCGTGTGCCAAAGTAATAAAGCGCGAAAAAGCTTTATACGAACAGTGCCTTCGTGCCTAAGTTCTTACTACTCCTCGGGGTGGCAAGAGCTCTTGGTCATTCGCAAAAAGAGTGAAGGATAATGCTAGTTCCTCAATTCCACCTCTTTTAAAGGATGATAAAATAATTAACGACCCGGTTGATAAAACTAACCTCTTGGCTGAAAATTTTGCAAGTAACTCCTACTTGCCGGAAGCAATCAACCACTGCCCGCAATGGAACGAGTATCAGTAACTATGCCAAATATATTCTTTCGAGCACGTGCAGTTAAAAAAGGTTTTAGCGGATCTCAACATATACAAGTCCCCTGTTCCGGGTGGAATTCCAGCACTGGTGTTGAAGCAGTGCTCTTCGACGTTAGCGCGTCCAGTAGCAAAACTTTTTAACATTTTGTACCATGCTAATGTAACACCAATCCCCAAAAAGGGAGAGGCTAGCTACCTTGAAAATTACCGCCCAATCGCAATTTGCTCTGAACTTTCCAAAGTAATAGAAAGTATGCTTAATTTTCATCTTGTGAAATATCTGGAGTCCTACGGCTTACTTAATGACCGGCAATACGGCTTCCGTAGGGCACGCTCTACGGGTGACTCATTGGCCTTCCTTTCGGAAAAATGGTGTCATTCCATTCACTATTTCGGCTAAAGTAAGTGGTGGCTGTAGATATTTCCAAGGCGTTTGATAGAGTGTGGCATGATGCACTCATATCAAACCTTATTGCTTTTGGTGTCGGTAATAGCTTCACTCGACCTTTATCGAGCTTTCTCAGGGATCGCACTATACGAGTTGTTGTAGATGGGAAAAAAACCGTAATTTCATACGCGCAAGCCGAACAGTTCGTATGTGGAATAAACTCCCTGTAGAGGTCTTTCCTACCACTTTCAATGTGCAAAGATTCAACTCAAATGTTCACCAGTACTACTCCCTCTATCCCCTATCCACCAACCTAATTACCTAGTTCTGGCACAATGCATTTCATAAGTAGGGGTCATCCCCTGAGTTCTGGTGCTAATTAAAAACAAACAAAAAACCTATGTTGACATCAATAAGACGTGAATAAATATACTGTATTCAATGCAATAAATACCTGCAAAGGCTGCGAAAGATACAAAGAATTGCAAAGATTAAATTAAATTGCAAAAATTTAAAAAGAGGCTTTGTTAATGCTTTAAAAAGCAATAACAATTTAAACGCCAACTACACTAATCGTTCAGTAACTAAAAATTTGTTCTTTTGATCTTTAAAATTCAATTCAAAGTTTATCCAATCAAATACTTAACTTTTAAAACAGTTAGAAATTGTTTAAATCGAAAAATTAAGCCTTTTATTTGTTTTAAGAGGTTTAACGAATACAAGTCGTTACCATGGCAAATAATTTCAATAAAATAAAACAGAAAGGGGGTCGCTTCTGTCTTTTTGAAACCTGAAATTTTTTTGTAACAGCAAACACGTCAGTTGGGGTAACGTTATAAACAATCCGTAAGGTGTTGTACTAAACAGTTATATGTCTTATGTTTAGCGGATAGTAAAATTTTTTTAATAAAGGAAAACGATACAACCAACCAGTGTTGCCAGTAAAATTCTGGCTCTTATCCCCAATTTGACTCATGATGTCCCAAAAATCCCCAATTTCTAAGCGAAAATCCCTAATTTTGTCCCCAAAAAGAAACTATTTAAAATAAGCATCTTATTTAAAAAAAACTTTAATTTATTGTTTTCGTTTACATACATATCGTTAGCTTAATATAGAAAGGCCCTAACTCGTTTTTTTTAAGTCAAGTTTTATACATATTTCGATAAATGAATCTCTAATGCACCACTAAAAGATTAAAGGAGATGTAACAGTGTTAAATTGCTTTGAGAATTTATTAACACAATCCAACTACAAAACTACTTTTTATTAAGTTTTTTCCTTTTCCTGTAAAAGAGGACAAACGTTACTTAGGGGGTTCCTATATTAAGGTAACGATATACTATATCATTATTTTTACTATTTGGAACTGAATGGTAAAAGAGTCTATATCATACAGAAATAAAGTATATATTTTTTAATGTCTTACAAATTCAAAATTGTACATCCAAAACTAAAGAGTAGGCTAAATTTAAAAAAAATGTAACTAACAAATATTAAAAGTTGTTTTTTTTTTTAATTCAGGGAGATACATTTCCGTTTAAAGCATGAAATTCAAAAGAAAAACAAATTTTGAATGTTTTGTTATTTACATGATTTCTCATTTTAGCTTACCAAATGTGTATATAATTATAAAATTAATTATAGAAATTAAATACATAAACGGACAAACTCGTTTATACTTTAGGAAATATCTTTTTTTCAATTCGATTTTCGTTATTGTTTTCCTGAATAAGAATTTAAGGTTGAAAAATACATTTTTTATATATATATATATATATATATATATATATATATATATATATATATATATATATATATATATATATATATATATTTGACTGAATTCGTACCTTTTGTTCAACTCTTTTTTACATATTTTTAGATTAAATACTTGCTATCATTGCTTCGAGAACTTCAACCTTATGATAGCAAGTTGTGTTTGATCAGTAATTTCATATTGGTATTATTAATAGATAGAACACAGAGGCAGCGATTTCAAGAAAGAAATAATTTCCGGCATTTCCTTCGTATGCGTAAACTATTGCCCAAAAGCCAAAAATATCTTTGCAATTGAATTTTTTGTGTGCTTCTGCTAACAAGCATGTGCAATTTTATTCCACTCGCTTTCGTATGTAGTAAACTTTTGTGTCTATGGATATTTTTAAAATTCCATACACGGGATCAAATATATTTATTAATGGTAAAAATATTCTTAAATTTTAATTTTTTAAATAGTTCGTCGTTTGCCATATTTTCAGGGAATCTTTTAAGCTTTTCTTTCGCTAGTACGATTAAGTGTCTTAAAAAAATTTCTTTTAAATCAATTTGGTAACAATGCAATTCTTTAAAACATTATAATATAAATGAGAAGTCATTTATATTTCCAAAAATATTTTAATAAGTTTATTTAATAAATTTAAACACAAAACTGTTATAAGTACAAAATGAAATTTGAAAGTGAAAATATTTTTATGAGCAAAACTAACAATATAAAAAATGAAACTTTGATTTAAAATACATATTTTCGAATGCAAAGTATTTTTAATAAAGTAGTGCCTACAAATACTCCCCCTCAATGGACGCGGACGCGTTCAGGAAACCTTATAGTTCTACCAGTTTTTGAAATTAAAATCTGTCTCTTGTTATCTTCATTGGTAGTGGAAATATCTTCGTTTAAGGAACAATTAACAAAAAATGCGGGCTTCAGACGATCAATAGATATAGTTTCTCTTTTGTTATTAATAAGAACTTTGAAGGTTTTAGGATTTCGCTGTAAAACTTGGAACGGCCCAATATATTTTGGTTGAAGAGGTTTCGTATAACAATCACGACGTATCCAAACATGGGAGCATTTACTCAAATCGTGATGTATGAAAAATTTTTTAGAGTTGTGCTGATGGTGTGAGGTTTCCGCGGGCTTAAGATTGTGCATTATTTTCCGAATTGTTGACAAATGAGATATAGGATCATTTATTTGGGCGGACTTAAAAAATTCACCTGGAAGTTGCACTGTTTCACCATATATCATTTCTGCTGGTGAAGTTCTAAGATCTTCTTTAAAGCTTACTCTTAAACCAAATAGAAACGAATTTAAAGATACAGTCCATTGATCATTATTAGCACATGTAAGGCCGGCTTTTAGTGTTCGATGAAAACGTTCCACTAAGCCATTTGCTTGTGGATGATATGACGTAGTAAAGTTGTGAGATATTCCTAAATTCTTACGCATATCATTAAATAAACTGGATTTAAATTGACTTCCTCTATCACTCACGATAGTATTTGGAATACCGAAACGACATATCCAGCCATCATAGAAAACTCGAAAAATAGTTTCAGCTTTAATATCCTTCAAAGGAAAAGCTTCTGGCCAACGACTGAAACGATCAACACATGTTAATAGATAATTATATCCTTCCGATCCTTCGAAATAAGTTTTCGGGTAGCTCGAATACCAGGGTGGGAAAGTGTATGAATGTTCTTAAAAACTATTTTTCGAAACTCATTTCGAACATATGGGCGAGCAACTCCAGTTGACATCTCACAATAAACTTGAGTGTCTGTATTTGGAAGCGTTAAAAGGACAAATTTTTCTTTACCTGTTGAGTTTAACAGTTCTTTGAGTTGAGTGTCGTTTGCTTGAATACGACTTAATTTATTATAGTCTATTGCTTGAATTTGAATTGACTCAATACGTGACAGAGCATCGGTTATCGAATTATCTGAACCAAATATATGTCTAATATCTGTAGACAACTGAGCAATAAAGTCAAGGTGATTTCGTTGACGGGGTGATGCCTTCTCCAACTTTTGCTGAAAAGCAAATGTTAAGGGACGATGATCTGTATAAATGGTAAATTGTCGGCCTTCTAACAAATAGCGAAAATGATGGATAGCTTTATATATAGCTAATAGCTCACGGTCGTACGTGCTATACTTCTCTTGAGTGGAATTAAGTTTTTTACTGTAGAAACCAAGTGGTTGCCAAGAATTTTTTACAAATTGTTCAAGTACTGCACCAACGGCAAAATTTGACGCGTAAACTTTGAGATTCATTTTCCCATTAGGAACAGGGTGACATAATAAAGCTGCATCAGCTAGAGCTTTCTTACTGTTTCTAAATGAATTTATAGAGTCATCAGTCCAGGCTATCTTACGATTATCATCCTTTTTGGTTTTTCCTTTCAAAAATGCGTTGAGACCCGCTTATACTATAGCACCATTTGGAAGAAATTTTCGGTAAAAATTCATCATGGCCAAAAATCTTCTTAATTCCTTAATAGTTTTGGGAAGAGGATACTCATTTATTACCTTGATCTTCTCTGGAAGTGGGCTGATTCCCTTTGCGCTAACGCGATGTCCGAGAAAATCAATCTCTGGAGCACCAAAAATACATTTTGCAGGATTAACTTTTATCCCAAATTGTTTAAATCTCTCAAACACAACTTTTAGGTGATTGAGATGTTCCTCTTCAGATTTTGAAAAAATGCAAATGTCGTCAATGTAGACGAAAACAAAGTCGATACCTCTGCAAACTCCATCGATGAAACGTTGAAAAGTTTGTGCAGCGTTGCACAACCCAAAGGGCATTCTCAAAAACTCGAATAACCCAAACGGTGTGGTAACAGCAGTCTTCGGAATATCATCTGGATGCACCGCTATTTGATAAAATGCTTTGATTAAATCTAGTTTTGAAAAAATTACCGATCCATGAAGATTCATTTGAAAATCAGTGAGGTATGGTATTGGGTATTTGTCCGCAATTGTGATTTTATTAAGGGTTCTGTAGTCCCCACATGGGCGCCATTCACCATTAGGTTTCAGCACCATATGAAGTGGATTTGCCCAATTGCTATTGGATGGTCTAATAATTCCTTTATCCATCATGTATTGAAACTCATCCTTCGCTGCTTTTAATTTAGCTGGATCTAAGCGCCTTGGTCTACATGAAACGCTAGGTCCTTGAGTGACAATATGGTGATAAGTGTTGTGGTGATTGGATTCAAAAGTATAAGACGGTGTAAAAATTTCAGGATACTCCTTTAACAATTTATGATAGACACTTCTACCAGAAACCATTTTAATGCCAGCAAAAGAATCGGTTACTATGTTACCGGTTGTTTGAAGGTTGGTGGTACCATCGACAAATGATCTTTGCTTTAAATCTGGAAGCAGATGAAAATGACGTAGAAAATCTGCTCCAATAATTGGACGGGAAACATCAGCAATTACAAAGCTCCATCGAAAACTCCTGCGTAGACCTAATTCTAAATGAAGCACTATGTGACCATAAGTTTTTATCTCTGTACCGTTTGCAGCGAATAGTGAAAGTTTTTGAGGTGACTTACGATTCTTACAAGGGTACACTGAAATTTCAGCTCCTGTGTCGATAAGAAACTGTATTTTTGAATATTTTTCAGTTACAAATAAACGACCATTATAAATTTGTTCTATACAAGCGGTCGAGGAACTTGTATGAATCAAATTTAGTTTTTTGAAGTAACAAATTTGCAGGGTTTAATGCATTTAAGTGCTTTTTCAGCAAAACGCCAATGATACCAGCATAAGCCAGACTCTTTTCTCTTTACTGAAACACCCCTTGTGCGAGACCGTGCTTTGAAATTTGAACGGTCAGCTCGGTGAACTACCCTGGATCGCATTTCGAGGGCGTCGATTCTAGCAATAATATTATCGAGTTCCTTTGAAATTTTATTTTCCTGTGAAATTGGAGTTACTTCAGAAACAAACATCGAGGTTGAGTTTGAAAAGGCCTCAACAATTTTATCAGCTTGGTATGCTAATTTATCAACATCACTTGTTTCACAAACTGCCAAAATGCTCTTCACCTTGTCAGGTAAACGTTCCAGGAACAGGGTTTTAAGAATGTCATTGCTAACCTTACCGTTTGAAAGAGATTTCATACGTTGCAGGTAATGGGATGGCCTCTGATCACCGATGTCCATTCCACTAAGCAAGCGTTTTAATTGCTGTTCCGCTGATTCTGCAAATGATTTAATAATGCGTTCTTTTAGCGCCTCATATCTGCCCAATGATGGTGGTGAAATAATTATATCTTTCACAAGGTACAACACGGATTGATCCAAATTCATAACCAAGTATTCAAATTTAGTAACATCTTGCGTTATGCCGCACATACGGAAACTTGCCTGAACTTGGAGGAACCAAACTTCTGGTTCATCTTTCCAAAAAACGGGCAACTTCGGCGTTTTTGCTGACGAAATTTCAGGAACATTTACAGGTTCTGCCGGAGGTAATACATTTTGAGATGTTTCTCCCGCTAATCTATTTGCAAAAACAGGCATCCTGATTTTTGCACTTATCAGAAAAATAAAGTGTTCTATAGGGGTTACCAATTATAAATGAGAAGTCATTTATATTTCCAAAAATATTTTAATAAGTTTATTTAATAAATTTAAACACAAAACTGTTATAAGTACAAAATGAAATTTGAAAGTGAAAATATTTTTATGAGCAAAACTAACAATATAAAAAATGATACTTTGATTTAAAATACATATTTTCGAATGCAAAGTATTTTTAATAAAGTAGTGCCTACAATAATATACCGTGATGCTTTTACAATGTTAACTCGAATAGACAGATATTAGAACAGCGAAATATTTAATTTAACGCCTCTAAATCAGCCAAGTTTTGATAGTGAAAAATCCCCTAATCCCTCGCCACAAATTTCTGTCTCCAAACTTGTGTTGAAACCCCCAATTTGGGGAGAAATCCCCTTATCAGGCTACACTGCAACCAACTGCCTTAAAAACTTAAACTATGATGGCAATCATTGCGCTCTTCGCTTATTGATTTTTTAAAGCAAACTGTAAGCTTATATTTAATTATAAGGCAACAAAATGGGCCAAATTATCTAAATTTATTACTAATTCAACGAAAAGAGATTTATTAATTCCTAACGACAGAAATTTTTCAAATGAAAATATTAATTTTTATTTGAGAGATTCAATAACTAACTTAAAGAGGCAATTAGCAAAACAGTACCAAAATATGTTAACAATGAAAATTTTTATTACATTATCACCCTAATTATCAAAACGTTACAGTTTGAAAAGAGTTAGCTGTAGACATTCATTTAAAACATAATATGTTTGAATGGTTGCTTTTACCTAATGAACTTACTTTTCTAAAAAATAGGTTAAAGCTAGTTAGAAAACTGTTAAAAGATAATTTTATTAACTCAATGAATGACACATTTGGACAAAAGCTCAAAAAACTAAATACTAAGAAGTTCCTATTTTATGTTTAAAGTTTACAATAGTTATTAATCACTTTTCGTTTAATAGATTATGTTTAAATATTCGTATAAAAAACACACAACAGTTCCATAACGTGTAAGGGTATATTTTGCTAGGTAAGATTCTGTCGAGGATAGAGTTATAAGGAAAAAATATAAGCACACATTTTAGTAAAGGCTATACTCGCCAGATGTGGTCGGGGCTTTGGTCACTCTTATTCCCTCTTATATTAAAAGAAAATCGGACGTGTTTTACGATATTTTAACAATCAAATAGTTAAACGAATTATATTTCGAACGGATGGACGGACTCTATATTCTAAAAAAAGTTAGTAGACGTCGTGGCGAAATAATACTAGGTGGTCTCGGCGAAAATCAATGAATTCGCTATTGAGACCACCTAGTAGAAAAGCAATAACGAATCTCGAATTGAAAAAAGGATATTTCTTAAAGTATTCAATTCTGCTTAACGAATTTGTCCGTTTATGTGTTTAATTTATATAATTAATTTAATTAATTTTATAATTATATACACATTTTTTAAACGAAAATGTATCTCTCTGAATTAAAAAAAACAACTTTGAATATTTGTTAGTTACATTTTTTTTAAATTTTGCTTACTCTTGAGTTTTTGATGTACAATTTTTAATTTGTAAGACATTAAAAAAGATATACTTTATTTCTGTATTATATAGACTTTTTTATCATTCAGTTCCAAACAGTAAAAATAATGATATAGTTTGTCCTCTTTTACAGGAAAAGGAAAAAACTTAATAAAAAGTAGTTTTGTAGTTGGATTGTGTTAATAAATTCTCTAAGCAAATTAATACTGTTACATCTCTTTTAATCTTTTAGTGGTGCAGTAGAGATTCATCTATCGAAATATGTATGTATAAAACTTGACTTAAAAAAATAAGTTAGGGCCTTTCTATATTAAGGCAACAATATGTGTGTAAACGAAAACAATAAATTAAAGTTCTTTTAATTAAGATGCTTATTTTAAATAGTTTCTTTTTGGAGACAAAATTCGGAATTTTCGTTTATAAATTGGGGATTTTTGGGGATAAGAGTCAGAATTTTACTGGCAACACTGGTTGGTTGTATCGTTCTCTTTTATTAAAAAAAATCTACTATCCAGTAAACATAAGACATATAACTGTTTAGTACAACACCTTACGGATTGTTTATAACGTTACCGCAACTAACGTGTTTGCTGTTACAAAAAACTTGCAGGTTTCAAAAAGGCATTGTTGTTCACTTCTTGGATATTCGTTTTTATTTGCAGATGAATAATATGTAGTGTAACATACATATTTTCGTTGGCACCTAAAGTTAACTTTATATTACAACTTTCCAAAAATCAGAATGATTTAATAATTTCATTGTGATACTCTTTGAATTTTATTTCCTTTTTATTTAGAATTTCGGTACCACCTCCTCTCATGACACCAAACCTATCTTTTCTAATAATTTCATTTAAGAGAACTAAGTCTGTAATTTTTGCACTAGGTTTTCTAAATCTATCTTATATTTAATTTTGTAGCGTTTATTTTGTAAAGTTTACAACCTCGTCCGCGTACCATTCTTAAAATTCAAATTTAAAAAATGCGTTTTTAAATATTTATTGTAGAGTTCTTTTAAAAGTGTTTAAAATGTTCCATATACAAAAATAAATTGTGCTGATAGCTGTTCTAGTACCATTACACCAGTAAAATTGGTTGCTTTTACGTTTAAACTCCTAGTTCTCTAGGAAATGACTTATATTTACATAAAAAGGTTTATTCAAATCCATCTAGCAGTTTTAACGTAATGCGAATACAGACAGACAAAATTCCAAAAATAGGTGTTTTTTATTTAATTTCGACAACCTATTTACACCAACATCAAAATTAAAAAAAAAAAAAAATCATGTACAGAAACGACCCCCTTTCTGTTTTATTTTATTGAAATTATTTGCCATGTTAACGACTTGTATTCGTTAAACCTCTTAAAACAAATAAAAGGCTTAATTTTTCGATGTAAACAATTTCTAACTGTTTTGAAAGTTAAGTATTTGATTGGATAAACTTTGAATTGAATTTTTAAGATCAAAAGAAAAATTTTTATTTACTGAATGATTAGTGTAGTTGGCGTTTAAATTGTTATTGCTTTTTAAAGCATTAACAAAGCCTGTTTTTAAATTTTTGCAATTTAATTTAATCTTTGCAATTCTTTGTATCTTTCGCAGCCTTTGACGATGCAGGTATTTATTGCATTGAATACAGTATATTTATTCACGTCTCATTGATGTCAACATAGGTTTTTAGTTAGTTTTTAATTAGGACCAGCACTCAGGGATGACCCCTACTTATGCAATGCATTGTGCCAAAACTAGGAAATTAGGTTGGTGGATGGGGGATAGAGGGAGTAGGGTTTGTGAACATTTGATTTGAATCCTTGGACATTGAAAGTGGCATGAATGGCCTCTGCAGAAGTTTATTCCACATACGAATTGTTCGGCTTGCGCGTATGAAATTACGGTTTTCAGGAACGAGTTCCCTGATTTCATAAGAACACATTCCGTTGTAGTATAGATAAAACAGTGAAAGACATCTTACATTGCGTCGATGCTCCAGTGAGTTAATAGAGCTGGATACCCTACTGTCACCGATGAGTTTCTTCGCTCTCTCCTGTACGTGGTCAAGTAACTCCAAAATAGACTTTGAAGCACCGGCCCATACATGATAGGTGTATTTCGTTTTCGGTCTGATAAAGGTGACATAGATAGTAAGGAGATCAGATGGAGTGAAGTATTTTCTACACCGTTTCAGAAAACCTAGGCACTTGAATGCTTCTTTTGCAACATGAAAAATGTGCTTGTTCCAGCCATCATCGCGTTGAATTTTTATGCCAAGAACATTGAGAGCTTCTGATTCCTTTGTATATTTATCACCCATAAGTAGAGAGGACGTAGCATGTTCAGCAGTAAGCCTGTGCGAAAGCACTCAGCACTGGGTTTTATAAGCGTTAAACTGAACCCTGTTCGCCAGGCCCCACTCGGAAATTACCAAAAGGTCGCGATTAAGGGTATCGTTTATGTGCTTTCTCATAGCCTCAATATCCCTAAGGCTTGGTCTACTGCGTAACGAAAATATATGGCATATGCTACTGTCATCTGCAAAAAAATAGATAGGGTTGGAAGTCTGACGTAGAAGGTCATTAAGAAAAATAAGAAATAGGATAGAGGAAAGGACGGAACCTTGCGGTACCCCTGAATTTACTCTGAACTCGCTTGATGAGATCCCATCTATAACAACTCGTATAGTGCGATCCCTGAGAAAGCTCGATATAAGTCGAGTGATGCTATTATCGACACCAAAAGCAATAAGTTTTGATTTGAGTTCACAATGCCACACTCTATCAAACGTTTTGGAAATATCTAAAGCCACCACCTTACTTTCGCCGTAATGTTGAATGGGTTGACAATAAGTCACCCGCAGAGCGTGCCCTACGGAAGCCTTGTCGGTCAGAAAGTAAGCTGTTGGACCCCAGATATTTCACAAGATGAAGGTTAAGCATACTTTCCATTACTTTGAAGAGCGCAGAGGAAATTGCGATTGGGCGGTAATTTTAGGGTTGCTAGCCTTTCCCTTTTTGGGGATGGGTGTTACATTAGCAACCTTCCAACATGATGGGAACTTACCAACATGGTACAAAATGTTGAAAAGTTTTGCTAATGGACGCGCTAACGTCAAAGAGCACTGCTTCAAGACCAGTGCTGAAATTCCATCCGGACCAGGGGACTTGTATATGTTGAGATCCGCTAACACCTTTTAACTGCACGTGCTCGAAAGAGTGCATCTGGCATAGTTCCTGATACTATTTCCAGTGCGGGCAGTGGTTGATTGCTTTCCGGCAAGAAGGAGTTACTTGCAAAAATTACTTTGTCACACGAAGAACTCGCCTTTTTGTGTAGCAAATCAGCTACGGCGCTTTTGTTACACCGCCATATACTAAATGCTTCATCTTTGGATTTGACTGCATTTTTGCACGTCTGATTAAACCAAGAATTCATTCTTGAATTAATACGGATTTGCTTAGATGGAATGAAAGTTTTCATTCCAAGCAAAATAATGTTCACAACAATTTCCGCCATGGCATCAACTTTATTGTCCAGAAAACAAAGTTTCCAATTAAAATGCCGAAAAAATTCGTTAAGCTCAGCCCAACGATTCTTATCGTACATATATTTTAAACGGTTTGAAAGGTTCTAAAGATCAGCGACCGAATAAGGAGGCGGAAATGGTGCAGTGATCCGAGTTACCGAGAGGCGCAAGAATAGTTACCTCATACTTATCAGGGTGTGAGGTAAGGAGAAGGTCGAGAGTATTGTTTTGTTGCCCTTCAACACACAAAATATGTGTTGGCTCGTTAATTAATTGCGCGAGGTGGTTGTGCGAATAGTTCAACATATTGACCGTCTAGAGTTTTACGTTTCAAATGGCGAATCAAAGACGAGTTGTGAACACTGAAATCAGCAGCAACAAGAATTTCACTGTTCGGGCAGCTTTCTAGGATTCTCGTTATGGAATTGGAAAAGGCATCAAAGCCGGAAATAGATTTATCCCTTCTCGCGTGTAGGTTTCTGTATAAAAACCCGAAATGTAAGAAATGTGACCAGATTTTGAATTTAACCCAAAGACAGTTAAATTCAGGATCAATTGTGCCTAATCATTGCTGGCACTGGTACACACGACTTCATTGCGAATGCACATCGCAAGGCCCCTATGTATACTAAAAATGTAAAAGAGAGTACCCAGACAAATGAAAATCCTATGGATCAGCATCCTCAGATACCTGGGTCTCACATAAGGCGAAAATATCAGGCCGATGGAGACAACTGTGTGAATACACAGAGAAGAATTTCGCTCTTAACTCACGTATGTTGCAGAAATCGATTCTAAATCTTCCTGTCATTACAAATACAAAGATTCAAACCGTTTGTCTAATTTATAATACTTTTGTGACTATTTAGTGAGCACTGTTATACCTTCGCCACTAACTAGTCAAACAACAGTTAACACAAAGATACAAGTAAAATAAAATTACAATTACTATAAAAAAAAGAAAAAAACTATAAAAAAGGAAAGGTACTATTTGTGGTACAATTTGCATCGTAAAGAGCCATAAAAGCCCTGAGCTGGTCACATGCGACCCGTCGTGCCATCGCTTATTATTATCTGTTGATGTGGTTTTTTCTGTGTTGATTATATATGTATTGTTGTTGTAAATATTGTTTTAGTTGTTTTTTCTTTCTTTTTTGTAACTGTTATAAGAATTTATTTTTGTTTGTTAGTTATATGTTGATATTTTTGGTTTTATGATATTGATTTTTAATTATTATTATTATTATTAGTATTATTATTATTATTATTATTATTATTATTATTATTATTATTATTATTTAGTTTCTGTTCTTATTTTTTTATATTTTTATGGCACATTTAATTAACAATTGACACTATACTTAAAAACACAACATAAATTAAAAGAACGACGAAACAAAAACGCGTGCGGACAACGTTGTATTTTCCTAAATCATCAGATATGTCACATTTATCACATTTTGGCTCCATAAAATAATTAAATGAACTATTAAAAAATCTTTGGCATTTTCTACATTGGGGAATCCCTTCTTTTATCAGTGCCTTCCATTTAACACGTCAAAACATTATTGCATTAATTAATTACTTATTTTAACGATCTATCAGTACACTTTTGTAGTAGAAAAAGAAGAAGTTTATAGCTTTTTTTGACTTTGTTGTGGCAAAGTTATTTACTTCCATAAGTTTAAAATTATTGGATTTCATGTGACGAAGTTTTTCCATAATTTATCCTGGATTTATTAGAGCAGGAAGAAACGTTTTTGTTTTCGCACATTAGATATAAATGAAAAAATTTTGCATAAGCTTTCTTTAACTGTACTTTTAGTCTATCATAGTTTTCAATAATATATAAAAATAAAGTAATTTGTTTCTATTTTTATATTCATTTATTTAAAATTTATTTATACGCAGACTTTATTTTTATAAATTTAATTAATTCATTAGAATTTATATCAAAAATATGAATTGGTAGAACTTTTGTTTGTTTGTTTGTTTTGATCAGTTGCATTTATGTTTTGTCTCACTGCAGTTCGAGGAGATTTTCTGGTGACGGTGCAGACTGAATATCATTTATAGACTTATTTTCTTTTACAATACTATTTTTCATATGCTTCACTTGCCCATTAACACGCTGTTTACAGTTCTGCAAACCTTGCTCATTACATTGAAAGTCATCTTAATGGTTAAGAATAGAGAATAATTACTCCTTAATTGTTTGTTTATACTTCCGATATAATCACAATTTTTCTTTCATCTTTTATTATTTAATCATATAAGGTCTGTTCAGTAATTTTAGTAGCAAAACCTAGCAACCAAAGAGTAGGACAGAATTTTTAAAAATTATGCTTCTAAATGTTAAAATTAAATGAACGCTTTACAAAAATTAGCCGAAAAGTTTTTGGGGCTTCGGAAATAATATGTAAAATATGAAAACTGCTGGAGTGCAAGAATGTACAAAACAAATACCTCCAAAAAGGCGGCAAATTGGTAACCACAAGAAAAATATTTTACATTTTTTAATTATTAGGTAAATCTTAAAAGCGTATTTGATGTTTAAGCATCATTAATAATAATTTTTTTTCTCTGCAGTTAGTTCTTATAAATATTCTTATTGTGCCTTAGATATAAAAATATTTATATTAAAAATATTTTTAACTTTATACATGTTTATAACTTATTTAAAATTATACATCATAATTGTACTACTTTTCTTCAAACTGCATTGAATGTTTCATCACGGGCTTGTTAACTTTGAATTTTAGAAACAATACAAACAACTGCGTAGCTCCAAAATTCTAAACTAAATATCTACGGTTTTACACTTCTTTGCCGTGTTTTTTCATAGCTAAATAAATAACAAAATAATGATATTTTTATATTCTTTTAATTGTTACATACTCGTATTTCATTCAATGTTACAAAAATTTCTTTTATCAGAAAATTTTTAAGCAAATTTTTTTGTAAACAAAAGTAAGAAACATATGTTTGGCTAATTCTTACCAGTAAAAACTTTACTAGCCAAAACTTGCTACAAACTTTTTCTCTTGCAAGTTTTTTGAGTACGTTAACACGTTGCAGTAACAATTAGCACTAGTAACAATTTTTAGTATATATATATATATATATATATATATATATATATATATATATATATATATATTACTATCTACACTAACATAAAAGATTTTAAAGTATATTTCATATATATTCAAAAACAAAACATTTACAGACAAATCGTTGTCAGTAAATCCGTCTGTTCATAGAAAAAATTAAGTTCGAGTTTGAGACTAATCAAACATGCTTTAGAATATTTTCAGACAACCTCAAAGCCAACAAGATTGAGGGATCTATAAACGAAAATTATTTTGTAACTTTTGAAACATTATTATACATGTTCCGAAATTTAAAGAAAAAATTATCCTCAGGAATAGATAATATTCCTAATTTTATTAAAAAAATATTCCTGAAGTAATGGTTCTAGAATACTGCACCCTTTTCAATAATATGCTTAACAACTCCTACTTTCCACGAGCTTGGAAGGAAGCGAAAGTTGTGAGTTTGCAAAAAAAAGATAAAGATACCACTGACCGCACAACAGGAAGGTTTTTGAAATATGCGTAAACAACAACGTAGAAAAATTCTGCGAAAGAAAACAATTAACGAGTGAAAAGCAATTCGGATTTAAGTTCAAACATTCAACCATTCATGCAATGCACCTTTTGGTGTCCAATATTCATTGGAATCTCAATAAATCCTTGTACACTGGTGCTTGTTTAATTGATTTTGAAAAGGCTTTTAATAGCGTATGGCTACCTGCTTTAATATACAAACTATTTTTTTTTTGTTTTTATATTTATTTATTTTATTTTATTATTTATTATTTAGCAAATTCAGTAATAATAAGTATATGGGATTTAAGAAAAAGAAAAAGTTTACAATAAAATAAAATATGTTGCTTTAAACTAGTCTGCGAAGCCTTGAGGCTTGTCTGCAGAAGTGTATTATATAGCATATACATACATTATTTATTCATTGCGAATTTAAGAAATATTTTTTTATCATTTTTTTTCGTTTGTGAAAATTGCTTATATTAATTATGTCTATTGGTAATTTATTTATTACTGTTGGCAAAGAGACTGCTAAGATGTTTTTTCCGTAATTATTTTTAAATTTTTTGACTTTGAATCTACCGGCGCGCCGCGGCGCACAGTGGCTGAAAATCGTTTTTCGTTGGCCAAAATTCTGTAACTTTTGAACCGATCAAAATATTGAAATAATTTTTTTTTGATAAATAATTTATATATTTGGTTCGGCTTGAGGTCGTTGTGGATAATTAAAACACTTTTTTATGTTCTTTAATTTTAATTTTTATTCCCAATATTTCGAATAGCTTCGCTATTTATCTTCAGGGGAAACTGTCAAAAATACAAAACAATACAAAAAACATTGTTACATTTAAACAAATAAAACTAAAAAATTAACAAAAAATATTTACATTTTTAAATTAAACAGAATTAAATTAAAGGAACTGATTTTATAAAGGGCACGTACATTTTGCACAGTAAACACTTATCTACTAACAACTATGTTATTAATCTTTTTTGTTTACTAATAATATTCCTGTAAATTTGAGCGCATTTTTCGATGTCTTGTTTATAATTTAATCTCTTATTTGATGGAACGTTAATTATGTGTAACATCTCTAGAGTGAATCTTCTACAATAGTTTTTCTCTTCACATAATACTCTCACATCGTCAAAGTTTGGTATATGTTTTTTCATCGCACAGTGGGCAGCTAGTGCTGTTTTTTGTCCTACCGGTTTATGTATAGCTATTAAGTCTGATTTGTGTGATGCGAGTCTAGTTTTTAGTTTTGTTTTAGTTGTTCCGACATAAATCATATCACACTTACTGGATTCGTCTCCTTTACAATTTATACTATACACAACGTTGCTTTTGTCTCCTTTGTCTATTTTTGATTTCATATTACTAAACAACTGTTGTATTGAATTACTCGTCCTGAAGGCTAATTGGTACTTTTCCGCGTCATATATATCACAGCCTTTTAATCTTTCTGACAGTCCAGATATATAGGTTAATCCTTTATAAATTTTTGGCGATTTGTCCATTTTTGTCCTTTTTTCTTCAACATTCTTCATCAGTTCTTTGATAGTTTTTATCGGGAAGTCATTTAATTTTAATGTGTCCATAATTTTGATTTTGTTTTCTTTGTGAAAAACCGTATTACTTATGTCTAAAACTCTTTTGATAAAATTTGTGGCTGTGTTTATAATAATTTTTCTAGGATGCTTAGAATAGAAGTTTATCAATCGTCCAGATGCCGTTGGTTTTTGGTACCAATTTAGTAATATTTTGTCTTGATGTCTAATGACTATAGTATCCAAATACGGTATTTTGTTTTCTATTTCTTTTTCAACTGTAAATTGTATTTGTTTGTTAAAAGAGTTTAAATTATTAAGGACTTCGTCTACTTTATCTCTTTTTAATATTGTAAATATGTCATCCACGTACTTCGTTAAAATCTTAGGTTCATATCTAAGGTTCTTAATTGTCCAATCTAGTAACTCTTCCATTACAATATCAGCTATTACCGGAGATAATGGTGATCCCATTGGCATGCCCTTTCGTTGTTCATAAATTTTATTTTTATATTGAAAGTATCTGCCTCTTTTTATGCAGAATGTTAATAGTTCCATGAACAATGTTTTCGTTATTTTCGTATATTCTTTTAATTGTTCCCATTTTTTCTCAATTATCTCTAACGCTAAGTTAATTGGAACGCTTGGGAAAAGAGATACAATATTAAAAAGAGATAAAGTAGACGAAGTCCTTAATAATTTAAACTCTTTTAACAAACAAATACAATTTACAGTTGAAAAAGAAATAGAAAACAAAATACCGTATTTGGATACTATAGTCATTAGACATCAAGACAAAATATTACTAAATTGGTACCAAAAACCAACGGCATCTGGACGATTGATAAACTTCTATTCTAAGCATCCTAGAAAAATTATTATAAACACAGCCACAAATTTTATCAAAAGAGTTTTAGACATAAGTAATACGGTTTTTCACAAAGAAAACAAAATCAAAATTATGGACACATTAAAATTAAATGACTTCCCGATAAAAACTATCAAAGAACTGATGAAGAATGTTGAAGAAAAAAGGACAAAAATGGACAAATCGCCAAAAATTTATAAAGGATTAACCTATATATCTGGACTGTCAGAAAGATTAAAAGGCTGTGATATATATGACGCGGAAAAGTACCAATTAGCCTTCAGGACGAGTAATTCAATACAACAGTTGTTTAGTAATATGAAATCAAAAATAGACAAAGGAGACAAAAGCAACGTTGTGTATAGTATAAATTGTAAAGGAGACGAATCCAGTAAGTGTAATATGATTTATATCGGAACAACTAAAACAAAACTAAAAACTAGACTCGCATCACACAAAATAGACTTAATAGCTATACATAAACCGGTAGAACAAAAAACAGCACTAGCTGCCCACTGTGCGATGAAAAAACATATACCAAACTTTGACGATGTGAGAGTATTATGTGAAGAGAAAAACTATTGTAGAAGATTCACTCTAGAGATGTTACACATAATTAACGTTCCATCAAATAAGAGATTAAATTATAAACAAGACATCGAAAAATGCGCTCAAATTTACAGGAATATTATTAGTAAACAAAAAAGATTAATAACATAGTTGTTAGTAGATAAGTGTTTACTGTGCAAAATGTACGCGCCCTTTATAAAATCAGTTCCTTTAATTTAATTCTGTTTAATTTAAAAATGTAAATATTTTTTGTTAATTTTTTAGTTTTATTTGTTTAAATGTAACAATGTTTTTTGTATTGTTTTGTATTTTTGACAGTTTCCCCTGAAGATGAATAGCGAAGCTATTCGAAATATTGGGAATAAAAATTAAAATTAAAGAACATAAAAAAGTGTTTTAATTATCCACAACGACCTCAAGCCGAACCAAATATATAAATTATTTATCACAAATTAGAAGGTCAACAATACACCACATTTTCATAATTTTTTTTTAATGGATAGATATTTAGTTCAGCTTGATTCAGTTTCAATTACATTAAAATTGATTGAGGACTTTTTAAGGAATTCGAGGTCAAAGTTGAACATTTTAATTTTTTTAATTTTCAGAGTGAAATATGGGTTTATTCTGTGTGTAACATAGTAAAATATCCCTCTAAGATCCAAAAAAGTATATATATTCTTGATCAGTGATGAAATCTAAGACGATATAGCTATGTCCGTCTGTCCGTACGTCCATTCGGCCGTCCGTCCATTCGCCTGTCTGTATGAACACGATTCAGTCTAAACGAAAAGAGCTAGTCCCTTGAAATTTGGTACATATATATATTGAAGGATAGGGCAGGCTAAGTTCGTAAATGGGCCAAGTCGGACCAGGGGGAAAAAAATTCCCCTAAGAAGAACTAAACCATCCCCTTAAAAACTACACATTTTTACAAGTTTTTTTGTAAATTTGTTAAGCAAATGAAACATTTTTATGTCAAAGAAGGTTCAAGGTCTTTACCCTGGAGCCAGAAAATCATAAAAATTTATTTTTGGACCCCGCCCCCTTTTTGTGGGCGTTTATATAGCATATTATGTGAAAAATATTGTCAATAATTAACAAATTGTATTACCTAAGCCTAGATTGCATAAAAAATTAATTTTTAAGCTTTCATGTCGAATGGAAAATGTACTCGGATCTTCTGCGCTACCTTCACCTCACCCCCCCCCCCCCCAAAAAAAAAAATTTTTTTTTGTGGTTAAGCAACAAGAAAATATAATTTGATCTTCTACGCTACCTTAACCTCACCTTCCCCTTACCCCTCCATCATCCTATATAGTTGGAAGGTATTTAAGATTCGAATCGGTCGAATATAACGTTTTAACTTATTTTTTACTAATACAATGTTTTCCGTACTTAAAGAATAATGAAAGGCAATTATAATTTTTATTCGTTTGACTTAAATATTAATTGCAAATATTCCATATTTTGTTCTGTGCTATTTCTGTTCTTTAGCAGTTTTTTGGCTTCTTCATCTAAGTCCCGATGGTCCACTTTCCATTGATTTCGAATACTGGATATGAACGGATCTGACGTTGCCAATAATATATTAAATAGATCTTCATTTGTTGAATTCCGTGAAATTTTCCTAGTATTGTGCTCTCTATAAAATATGTAATCCTTGTTCCTTTTTTCCTGAGCCTCCTCTGATAGATCTCCAAGTGGCACCAAATGATATTTAATGACTTCTTCACCATGATAAAGGATTTTGTGAACTGTTGCAGACATATTTCTCCATGGGTAGTTAGTTGTATATATTTTTGCAGTTTCCTTAGCATAATCTCCAAATTTTCTACAGTCAATTTCTTCATTGCACGCAAGTACTTCTAGTATTATTTTAAATCTGAAAATAAGGTTAAAATCCACACCTGTTATTTCAGATGCTGTTTCTGGATCTGAAAAGAATCTTCTTGCGGTATTGCCATCATTTGTATTGCCTGACCCTTGTTTTGGCTGATCTATAATCAGTCCATGTTTGCGATATTCATCTTGAACATGTTTCTTTTTTGAACTTCTAAACTCTTTGTTGGTCTCGTTGTTTCCTATTGATCCTGAAAACCCGAAATCCAAATCATAACTGATTTTTAGTATGTGTTCCATAAGTCGTATTCTTGCGTGTAGTGGTGATAATCCAAATTCATATGCATCGGTATTATCTAATGATTTTGCTGGGACTTGGTTTAATTGGGTTGATGTTGCTTGGCATATAATGCAGCTGGATGCAGCCTTCGTGTTAGTCAAAGCCTAACCCACTTTTCCATCTATCATTGTCAGGACTAACTGGTAGCTTACTTCAATTTGCTGCCCTTCTAACTGTAATTGTAATGGCTGTAGTGTTGTAATTTGGGCCTTGATATCACTAATTTCTTTATTAATAACATCATTTGTTTCTTTTTTGAATTGAAATTTGATTGGCTTGCAGTATTTCGTAGAAGATGGTGTCTCATTTTTCCAAATATCCATTGTTTGCGTTGTACAAGTCGAAGGCTCTGAATCTTCCAAAATCTTTTTCAATCGAAATGGTACAAATGACACCATGAACATATCTGAGTCAGAAATATTTTCACATACAGCTTGTTTATATTGTTTTTGTCCCGAAGAACCATCACATCCCCGTTTACAAAAAAGAATTAACTTTGTGTTTCCGTATTTCTTCAACTCATTTCCTGTTATTGATTGCAGCAAGCTTTCAGCTGTTTGATCAAGTAGAGATTGTAGTTGTACCTCTTCCGAAATTTGTGTGATTGTAATAGTGTCCTTTGATGGCAAACAGTCCATTTTAGCTGCGGTTATGTGATGATGTGCTGGATATATATTTGAGCCTTTTTCAATCGCACGCTGTCTGAGTTTAATATATTGCTGTTTTGTTAATTTCAAATCCAGAAATAATGCTAATGCCTCCTCATTTGTGTACTGTATTGCATCATTCGGAGTTGGTATACTTTTAAGAATCCGTTTTGTTCTCGGTGGACTAGCTTTAACAACTTTTTCAATGATATGCACTTTTGTAAATTGGTTCTGTGATCGTAATTGATGTAGGAAAGATTCTTTTATATTTGTAGAACCAAAGGCATCGTTAATATCTTTAAGCTTCCGCCTCTTAGATCTATCGCTGCAGTTGTCCACTAATGATTTGCGTGGTCTTCCAGCCTTATCTTGCTTTGCTGTTTCTGCAGCGACAGTAAGTTGACCTTCTAACCACTTTGCACTTTTTATATAAAATTTTTGTTTACTGTACATAACTTCTTTGTTTTTTTGTGGTTTGACGAAATTATATAATTGCTCTTGCATTTCGGTGCTACACGAATTTAAGTTTAATTTTATTTTAACGAAACTAAGAACATCTTTCTGATTTTTGTTTTTAAAATACACTTCGGCCAGTTCTTTTTAACTGAAGCTCTCCATTTTCTTCTGAATATTTTTATTTGCGTTTGTTATGTTTTATCCGTACACTTAAAGGATTAAGTTATTACTGAGTAATCCCTTAACGAATCCGTACCTTTATAAATTTTTAGATACATGTTCTTCACACACTGATCTTTAATTTCATAGCAGGTAGCGCTTAAATTGAACAAAACTGCACTCATGCGTCAATATGGGGTTGTTTTTTAACTTTAGTGGTTTAATGTCGCAATTATTGTTATAAAATTGTTTATGACTTTGGTTGACCCTAACATTTGATAACAGGTAAATTTAGAAAGAGATCATATGCTCTGTAGAGCCCATTGTGATAATTTTATTACTTATTTTTTGCTGATCAAAAAAAAGCCATTAAACCCTTTCGAAGGTAGTATATTTATTTTTTTTTTAGTTATACGTAGCCTTAACTAAAAAAATAAACTTTTAGGCAAAAAAATGAAAATTTAATACACCATTGTATATGATTTTTTTCGAGTAATTTCATTACAATGAAAAAAGTGTTCTACAGGCGGCTCGTGGCGGGTGCAAAAGTATATATAACCTTAAAGAGGACACTTTCACCTTTCTCGTGGTTGTATACGTTTCTTGTTCCCTTTTGTTCCGTAGAAGTTCTATTCCACTAAACTTTAAATTTGAGGAAAATATAGTAGTTTCATAAATATTTCATAACGCCCCTAATATTAAACGCTAGAGCTGTGCCTACTTACAACAACTAAAGACAATAATCCTACCAACATTATAAAAAAAACTGCAGACCATTATCGATGATAGCTTGCGAGTAGTTACCATTTAATTTTGGTAAAAAACCAAAGAAAAACACCTTTTTCTGAAATTAAAAAAAAAGTTGAGTTTGACAGCATGCCACGCCCACAATTATCAATATTTTAACATATTTTTTTGGCTACCTTAATTTGGATATATTAACTACAAAATGACGTAAAAATTTTAAAAATCGGTGACAAAAAAAAATTTACTTTTGGCCAACGAAAAACGATTTTCAGCCACTGTGCGGCGGTTCGGGATCTTGTATTGTGTGTGTGGTCAATCACATGTAGGAATCGATGGTCATTAAAAAATTCGTTGACTAGTGTTACGTTGTATATATTTTTCACATTGAGAACGTTGAAATATTTCGGTAGATTTTCAGAAATATTGTGATTACGTGTTGTATTGATCGTATTGATGTTGTTATTAATGTTGTTAATATTAGTATTAGATGGAAAATTGCTGTTACTGCTGGACGAATTGCAACTGAAATGGTTGTTGTTGGTTGTAAGACTGTTAGAGTTTTGGTTTCTGAGCAGAATTTTAAATATTCTGTTTTGTGTATTTTGCAACTGTTTTACATACGTTGAATTTCCCCATGCTATTACACCATGTCTTAAATACGTTTCGATTAGAGAAAAGTATGCTTGGCTTAGCACTATTGTGGATGAGCAGTTGCTTAAGTGATAAAGCATAAATGCCGCTTTGCGTAGTATCCCTTGAAGATGAGTTATGTGTGTTTTCCATTTAAAATTCTGGTCAATAAAAACTCCCAATTATTTGTAGGTATTAACTGTTTCTATGAAAACGTTGCAGTCATCATTTTGATCAATGCTGTTGTTGGCATTTTTATGTAAACAATTAATATCGTGAAATTTAATTTTTATATTAGTATGTAAGATATGTCGTGGTTTGATATGAATAATTTTGGTTTTTGTTGCATTTATGACAAGACCATTGTCATGACACCATTTTGATACTGTGTCTAACTGATTTTGTAAGATTTCGCTTGCGGTGCATATATTTTTGTGTGCTACAATAATTGCAGTTTCGTCTGCGTACACATAAGTTTGACAATTTCGTATTTGATTATCATATCGTTTGCGTATAGAATATACAACAGTGGACCCAGCTTAGATCCTTGAGGTACTCCACAAGTTATTGCGATTTCTTCGCTAAGGTTATTATTTATTTTTAACCTGTAGGATCTGCGATTCAAGTAATTTTTAAACCATTTCATACAAATTCCTCTTATTCCATTTCTTTCAAGTGTAGTTATTAGTTTATCATGCGAAAGGGTATCGAATGCTTTGCTAAAATCTATAAATAGTGCTAAACAGTGATAGTTGTTACTTAAACATTCATTTATGTAGCTTGCAAAATTTCCTAGGAGTTTATTGATATTTTTCCCTTTTTGGAATCCGAATTGATTTTTATGTATTATTTTATATTTTTCGGAAAATTCTGTAAGTCTTCTAGCAATTATTTCTTCCATAACTTTCTCTATAACTGGCAAAATTGATATTGGCCTATAATTGTTGTAGTCCGATTTAGTACCCTTCTTGTATATCGGTCGTATTAAAGAGGTTTTCAGCGTATGTGGTATATAAGCATTGTTTAGGCATGCATTTATGAATTCTGTTAAAACTGGTGTAATATAATTGGCATTATTTTTTAGATCTTTTGGTCTTATTTAGTCGATTCCTGCATTCTTTTTTACATTCAGGTTGTTTAATATATTATATATCTCCTCTTCGTTTGTCGGATTAAGATACATTGAATTTCTTATTGTTGTGGTTATACTGTTCATTGTGTTGATGTTGCAATTGTGTAAAATTTTTTTAACATTTTCATTAAAGCTAATTGCAAAGTTTTGTAAAATTGTTTTTGAATCGGTCTCTTTAAAATTCTGTAAGATTGTTTTGTCTATGTTGTTCGTTTTTTTTACCAATAATCTCGTTTACTAATTGGCAAGTAACACGGATTTTTTATTTTCATAAAATTTCAGCTTATAGTAATTATTTTTTGCATTATAAATTTTTTTGTTTAAAATGTTTCTAAATTTTTTATAATTCATTTCATATGTTTTATTTTTTGAATTATTTTTCCATTTTTTATATAGTTTATCCCTAACGCTACAATCTTTGATAATTGACTCACTTATCCACGGATTATTAGATCTTGACTTAAATTTTTTTATAGTTTTTGTTGAATTATTATATAATTACAAAATTTTTTATGAATTTTATTATACATATCATTTATATTTGTACTGTGATCAATAAATTCATTCCAATTTGTCACTCTTATTAATTCATTAACTTTGTAATTGTTAAATATTTTGGCACCCTGTAGAGCGTAGTATTCCTTTCTCTGATTTTGTTTATGAAATGAACAGAAAAGAGAATAGTGGTCTGACGTTGTTGTTGTTATTACTGAGGCGTGAATTTGTGTGGTTGTTTGGTTACATTTAATAAACAGATGGTCAATGCATGTATTTGTGTTTTTGTTTAAATCAACTCTTGTACTTTCTTTTATCATACAATGTAACCCATTTGCTGAGAGCATTTCCAAATATTTTGTTGTTGTTACATTTTGTTGTTTTATATCAATATAATAGTCTCCAACGTGATCTTGTTTCTTTTTTGTTTTGTTTATTATTTGGTCAAGTTCTGCAATAAAGTTGTTTACATTGTTTGATGGGGGACGGTAAATTGAGTGAAGGGTAATAATTGAGTTGTTTATATTTATATCAAGTTGGATAGTCTCAGACGAAATGGTATTTAAATTTATTTCGGAGAAATTTATATTTTCTTTTATGTAAACTGCTACACCACCACCACTCTGTTCTATTATAGAAAAAGAATTAAAACCACTTATACTATAAAGGTTGCATTCATTTTCTGTTATGTTTGATTCAACAAGTACGATGATTTTAATTTTATTTAGTACGTTTTGAACATCCTTTAAAAAGGTTGCAAAATTTTTACGGAGCGATCTAATATTCATAAAGATTAACGAAAGGGGATAACTTAAGAATGTTTTATCAATCTCATGAAAGTTATTTATGTTTTGTTTATTTGTGTTACACATTTTGTTTTTATTTAAATAATTAGAAAGTGTCTTATTATTAAGTGTTCTAAAAATTGTTTTTGTGTTAAAAAAGTTGTATTAAAAATGTGATATGGTTGTATTTATTACTTCAATATCTGCTGTGTTGTTTATGACGATTGCTGGCGAGTTTTCTATTTTGCGTGCAAATATATTGCCATTCCTGACCCATACAAATTTCCATTTGCACTCCTTGGCCTTTCTTTTTGCTAACCACAATAGCCGACGGTTGTGGGCAGTTAATTCATCATTAATATAGATGAAGCTGTCGTCGTGTATGTTATTTGTTTTTTTAATATGTTCTTCCTCGTTTAGTATCTCAGCCTGAACTTTATGTCCCTTAATTTTCTCCATTATTTCTCTTTTTTTGTTAAGAGAGGAGAATTCGACTATTATTTTATTTTTCTGTTTCAATTTATAAGCATCGCTAATATCAGCAGTATCAAGGTCGACGGCTAATGAAGAGGCAATTTTTTTCACGACATCAAGTGCACTCATATTTTGTTTTTGTACATTATTTATTTCTATGTTTTTGTTGGTGGCTTTTTGTTCCAGTTTGTTAATCCTTGTTTCCATCTCACTAATTTGTTTCGTGTTTTGATTGTTTTTATCGTAAAGTTCACTGACCTGCTTGGCTAAATTTTCAATTGTACTCGTTATTTTTGGTATTGCATTTTGTATCTCTTCTCTTATTTGGTTATTGCTGGTGTTTATGTTGGTATTTAGTTGTTGTATTGTTGATTTTATTTCACTTACATCAGATTGTACCGTGCATAGTTTTAAGTTAAGTGAGTTTAGAGTAAGTGAGTCTTTTAATCGTTTGGCAGTATCTTCACTAAGAGAGTTAGATTCATCTTCATCACGTTGTTGTTTCTGTTGATTTGTATCATTTAGCTGAATGTTTGGAATTGGGGATTTATTCTTTCTGCCCTTTTTTTGTTTTTTCACTGTTTTAAATATAAAATGCCTTATAGCTAAATATACTCATAAATAGCATGTTAAGTAACAAAACATTCTCAGTGTATAACAGAGATTAAGTAAGTTCGAGAAAATTCATAATAGTGAACGGCCTGCAACAAGGCACGGTGAACTCCCCAATACTTTTCAATATGTTTTTGTATGATTTGTTAACAAAATTAGATAATATTATTGCATTTGCTGATGATATTATAATCCATCAAGCTGATAGTACAATAGAAAGAATAATTACCAAACTACAACAAAATTTTAAAATAATTGAACAATACGCTTTAGATCAGAAAATGAAAATTAACTTTAAGAAATGTGAAACAATCCTTTTTCGACCTCCAGTCGGAAGGTGTAACCAAAACATTAAAACAAAATGGAAGGAATTTGGCATAAAATCTAATTCAAATATATGTATCCCCAGTAAACAAATTGTTAAATACTTAGAAATTAATTTGGATAAATTTTTGTACTTTAATAGTCATATAAATATGCAATTAACAAAAGCAAGAAATGCTTTTTTTATGTATAAGAAATTATTTTATTCTCAGCACATTCAATCCCAAGTTAAAGTCATTTTGTACCAATCATAAATTCGACCTATTCTAACATACGGTTTTAAAATATGGCTTAACATTTCGCCAGCATATATGGAGAAAATTAGAGTTTTCGAAAGAAAATGTCTGAGAGCATGCACATCGCTTTATAGATCACCAAACAGTGGTTACACGAAATTCATATCGAACAAAAAATTATATAATACGGCTAAACTAGGTAGGATTGACAATTTTATTATCCATCTAATTAGAAATTATATCGCTAGAAGCTCAGAATGCACTGCGAATAACTTAATTATGGCGCCTTTTTACACCAATGAAGAATATATATACAAAACTCTCCAAAGCGGATTTGTACCACCTGAGACATTTGTTTACCTAGATAGCAAGGGATTTATTCAAAATGAGGTAGGCATACTTATATTTTACCACATATATAGAAGAGCCAATACAAAATCCATAGCAATGAAATCACAAATGATAATGCTAGATTTGATAAAAGTATATATTTGGATGATAAAAATCTACTTCCAAACATAAATAAAAATAAATTTTGATGGCTAACCTGAGAAAAAAGTCAAAGGGGGAGATGACTTTTTATCCATTGACTTATTTTATTATTTAAATATAAAAGTAATGTTTTTTGTAAAAATTTTTTCATTGCATTAAATAATATTGATTGCGCATAAGCTTAAATTACTATATATATCTAAATTTAAAAAAAAAAATAAAAAAGTTTATATATTAAGTATACTTGAGAGCTCGAACTATGGGACTGTGTATAATTGTAAATTTAAAATTACTATTTGTTTATTTATAGTTTAAGTAAAATACTCCTAATTGAAATCAAATAAACGCTAAATAAATGGATTAAGCATTTTCTAAAAATTTTATCATTTTCTGAAAGATTTATTCAAAACCTTTCAATAATACCCACATTGACCACTGGGCGAGCGCCGATTTTTTCACTCGACGTTTTTTTGTTATTTATTAACTTTCTATCGCTCCACGTATTTGTTTTTTGTTTGGAGTTATTTCATTATTAAAAATTATCTGAAAAAAATTAAAACATTAGAGTAAGGCATGGTGTTTTTCCCGCTGGGTCAAGAGCAATGGACCGATCATGGTGAGTTTCAGTAGAACCTATGCCTGATCGATTGGCGAAGAATTGAATTGAGAAAAATAACGTTTTTTATAAGGATTTTCCACAAAAGGTAGTAGTTTTTTTGTGTTAATGTAATTTAAATTTACTTTGGTACTACCAAATTTATTAAACTATTTTATAGACTATTTTAAAGGCATTGCATATGCGAATGAAGAAAACCTCAGATCAAAAATTACAACAATTCTCCCTCCAGCCCCATCCAATCATAGACAATTTTGAAACAAAATTTAAAAATTATTGTGAAGTTCCTTGGAGTGCAAAGCACCGATCAAAAAAATTAAACGCGCTTTAAGTCATCAATTATTGGTTACATACTTCAACAGCGCCTGGATTAATAAAGGCAGCGTAGCCTCTTTTGTAAAATTTTAATTTTTTCACAGTTTGGTTAAAAAAATTTATATATATATAATTTTGAAATTTTGTAAGAATATCTCGATACGTTTTGATTTTGTGGCAATTTTAATTCCATATTTAATTTCTCCAAAAATCACCTTAATGAGGTCAATGTCATTTAAAATATTAAATACAATTATAACCTTGTTAATCTAGAAGTCAAACGCTTTCCTTTGATACCTCTTGCATGTATATCGAGCCTATATTTAAGCCGTAGGAGAATCCTAAGCCTAGTCTCCTTATGATTTTTTCTCATTTTATATGTACAACATTTTGTCCCAAAATGAAAAAGGGCACCATAAATTTTTATAGAGGGGCTCGACAGCACATTGCTGGAATTTGCGAGCACTGATAAAAACCAGTATTTTACGGATAACTATTTGCGCATTTTGGGAAACACAATCAAATACAAAGGGTTGTTTGGGTCCGAAATTAAAAAATTATCAGAAACAAAATAAAAGCATTCACTACAGAAATTAAAGAGACCGAAGGTGCACGCACTGTTATGCAGGGAAGATATTGGTTGACGAAATTATATGCAAACTTCTCAGTAAAAAGAAGGCCTCAATTAGAGCCATAAGACCATTAACGGATGAAATAAAATCTGAGGAAAATCAATTATTAAATGCATGATTTCTGGACAATCAGCAATACTTTGTGACAAGTGTTTGAAGAGCGAATTGAGGGTTACACCTGAATGAATTTCACGAAATGCAAGCTGAGGTGCACAACATACAATGTACGCCACAACAGAATATCAATATCGCCACCGAGAGAACTTCACGAAATGTCAAAGGAATCGAGCATTGTAATCCCGTGTGCCAAAAACTCAGATTATAAAATTCAGCAGCAGTAACCTACAATGCGTAGCCTTTAAAGACCTTTATACTCAGCTGATTTTGTTGCAAGAATAACTGATGTTGAAAAATGCTTTACTTAACCACACAGCTGGCAGATGAGCAAAAACTATTGAAATATAAAAGGCAATGTTTTCTATTTGAGATCTCAATACGTAAGTAAAATTTTATTTTATATAAAATTAAAAACAAAAAATGTAAAGCATACTATGTAGTTAATTTTTTTAAAATGCAAAGTAATATTTGTTAAAGTATAACACCCCTACTCAAATTTACTTTACAATTTTAAACCAAGTTTTTCAAAACAAAATTTGTGCTTCGGAGCTGTTGTTGCTTTAGTCAGAAAATCTGCTACCATCTCATCCGTTTTTATAGGAAAAAACTCCACTTCTCTGGCATTCTTCTTTTCTCTTATAAAATGATGACGCACATCAATATGCTTAGATCGGGGATGAAAAATATTTGTGGAAGATAATATTATTGCACTTCTGTTATCACAAAAAATTGGTGTTGGCTCATTTTGAATATCTGTAACAAGTTCGAAATAAAGACTTCTTAAAAATACAACTTCTTGTGTAACTGCAGACATTGCCATGTATTCGGCCTCAGTTGAAGATAAAGCAACGGTTTGTTGTTTTTTACTACACCACGAAATAACACCCGATTGTAGAATAACCGCATAACCAGTTGTCGACTTTCTTTCATCGCTATCTTGAGCCCAATCGGCGTCTGAAAAAGCTATTAATTCATAATTTCCATCTTGACTGTAGCAAAGTCTTGCGTGTTTAGTTCCTTTCAAATATCTAAACACTCTTTTTACTGCATTCCAATGTTCTTGACTTGGGTTGTTGTTAAAACGACTTAAAAAACTTACTGCATGGCAAATATCTGGCCTTGTGCACTGCATTAAATACATCATACTTCCAATAGCCTGCTGATATGGGAAAATTTCATCTTGTAACCGTTTTCCTACATGTTTTTTCATTTTTTGATTCGGATCCATAGGTACTTGAACTGAGTTACAGTCAGACATATTAAACTTTTGCAATATTTGATCAATGTACTCTTCTTGGTCTAAGCATATCTTCTTATCTTCTCTGGTAATTCGAATGTTTAAGCACTTTTTCGCTTCTCCCAGAAATTTCATATGCAGCTTTTTGCATAGTTTCGCTTTTACTGTTTCCTTAAAGACGATATCGTTACTTAATAACAACATGTCATCGACGTAAATTGCCAAGTAAGTTCTCTTATTATCCTTGAAATTGTAATATACACACGAATCTACTTTCGATCTTATAAATCCAAAATCTTGTAAAACTTTATCCAATTTATTGTTCCAAACCAGACTCGACTGCTTTAAGCCATATAAAGCTTTATTGAGTTTTAGTATTGTGTTCTCACTTTTGCATTTCACGCCTTCGGGTTGAGAAATAAAAATGTCTTCAGTTAACTCTGCTTGTAAAAAGGCTGTGACTGCATCCATTTGCTCAATTTCTAAATTATATTTTATTGCTAGAGCCATTAACATTCTTAAGGACGTGTAACGAATAACAGGCGAGTATGTTTCCTCGTAATTAATGCCCTTTTTCTGGGTAAAGCCTTTTACAACTAAACGTGCTTTATATTTCTTTGATCCATTAGGTTCATCTTTACGCTTAAAAACCCACTTGGTTCTTATTGGATTTTTGCATTTGGAAGAACTAACTTCAGTCCATGTGTTGTTAACTTCTAGAGAATTTATTTCACTGTTGATTGCATTTAGCCATTTATCTTTATCTACACGGCTTAAAGCTTCTTCATATGTAAGAGGATCCTCTAAAATGCAATTTTCTGCTAAATAACTGTTTTGAGCTTTTTTTGCTAAACGTTCACTTCGCCTTGGAATTTTTATTGCTTCCTTAGACGGAACTGGATCGCTCTGTATTCTATTAGACACAATGTTACTACCATCTACTATTTCCCCTACTTCATTGTTATTCTCTGTAAATGAAGAGAACAACAATGACTCATCTTCATCGTCGTCTTCACCATTTACTTTGTTTTCTTCATTTTCTTTTCTACATTCTTCTATTGGATGAATTGCGAACCAATATTCTTCAACAGATTTCGCTTTGTTAAAAGACATAAATTCATTTTCAAAAAATATAACATCCCGACTAATTGTTGTTGTCTTCTTAACAGGATTATATAGTCGATAACCTTTAGATTTATTGCAATATCCAATGAATATCATTTTCTCCGACTTAGGATCAAATTTTCTTCTTTTTTTATGAGGAATGTGTACCATTGCACTGCAACCGAAAACTCGTAAGTGGCATAACTTTGGTTTTCTTTTAAACCATATTTCATCCGGACACTTTTTAAGAATACGATGAGGAATTCTATTAATGAGATAACCAGATGTGTTCACAGCTTCAGCCCAAAATGATTTTGGAAGCTTTGCATCATATAACATGCATCGAGCTTTTTCAATTAGCGATCGATTCATACGCTCTACAAGACCATTTTGCTGTGGATTATAAGCTACACTCAACTGATGCAAAATACCACATTTTGTTAAAAAATCGGACATCTTTTGATTTACGAATTCGCCTCCATTATCAGATCGTAGACACTTTATCTTTTTGCTTGTTTGATTTTCTACAAATGTTTTAAATTTTACAAATACTTCAAACACAGAACTTTTGCTCTTCAAAAAATAAGTAAACACTTTGCGACTGAAATCATCGATAAATGTCAAGACATACAAATTTCCACCATTTGATTTTACTTCCATAGGGCCGCATATATCTGTGTGAACTATTTCTAAAATATCGCTAGCTCTTGAACCTTCTTTAGGAAATTTTAGTTTTGCATGTTTTCCTTGAGCACATGCCATACAGTTAACTTTCACAAAATCTTTATACTGCAACATTCCATCGGACTTCATCTTTTCCATCGTTTGATTATTTGGATGGCCTAGCCGTCTATGCCAGGTTTCAAAGTTTGATGATTCACTAGCCAAAAATACAGATGCATTAGTAGGTGTAATTAATTTATACATACCATCGACTAATTTTCCATTGGCAAGCAATTTGTTATTTTCATCTACAACACTGCAGCCAGTTTTACTAAAAACAACTCGTTTGTTTCTACGAATAATCTCACTAATTGACAGTAAATTTGCTCCAAGATCTGGCACATATAACACATCTTTAATTGTAACGTTCTGATGTCCACCAGGAATAGAAACTTCTATCACAATCGTACCAATACCAACTGCTTTTAACGTTTTATTGTCAGCAATACGAATTTGGCTCTGATAACTATGAAGATTTTTAAAAAGGGATTTTGATTGAGCCATGTGTACAGATGCTCCACTATCGAAATATCATTCATCTGGTCCCAAATTTTTTACAATATATGCAGCAAACATTGATGTATTTGTAATTTTGTTATTTGAACGATTTGGACATTTTGTTGAATAATGACCATATTTCTTGCAATTGTAGCATTTAACGTTCTTCATATCTTTCTTTTTATTTTGACTTTTGGTAGCTAGTGCTGAATTGGTGGCTTCAGGCTCATACTTTATATCTTGAAGTAACTTGGCTTTAACTGTGTCTGCCTTAAGTACCTTACCAGAACTTTCCAAACTCATAATCATCGGGTTATATTCTTTAGGTAATCCTTTTAACAGAATTGATCCTAGCCATTCATCGGATACAATAAAACCAATCCCGTTTAACTTTTGTGCCGTTGAGACAATTTCAGTAACGTAATGTTCTATTGAATTACATTCCAGCATCTGGATAGAGCATAGCTTTCTTAACAGACCTATGCGCCTATCTAAACCAGAATCTTGAAATAAGTTCTTCAATTTATCGAAAATATCCTTGGCCGTAACTGCTTCTGGTACGTACACATACAAATCTTTATGTATTGAAAGTATGAGACGACATCTGGCTTGTGTTTCTTTTGCAGCATCTTCTGTTGTATTTTCAATACAACACCACAAATTGTCCAACTCAAACTGAGCTTTCAACGCAAAACACCACGTAGACCAATTTTCGCTTCCAATTAATTTTTCAATTTGGATTAAAGAGTTCGCCATATTTTTAAAGAATCTTTTTCACTCGTATAATTCTAAGATAACCGAATTGCACTTTTATTTAAAAATTAAATTCAATAATGAGTCAGGCCCATAACCTATTGAAATATAAAAGGCAATGTTTTCTATTTGATATCTCAATACGTAAGTAAAATTTTATTTTATATAAAATTAAAAACAAAAAATGTAAAGCATACTATGTAGTTAATTTTTTTAAAATGCAAAGTAATATTTGTTAAAGTATAACAAAAACTTCCAATAAAACAGTTAACAACTGCAACATCAAAATATGAAAACGCATGGAAGCTTTTGTTTAATAGGTATGAGACTCATTGTAAAAACACTGCTTAACAATTTACTTTCTGATCCACAAATGAAAATGGAAATGGCACAGGCGTTGAAGGGTCTTAAAGAAAGTAGATCACTCGACTTAAACACGATTTGAATAATCACTAGAAGATAACTAAACCCTCGTAAGTCTTAAATAACTGCGTAGATTAGGGAAAATATAGAGCCAAAATTATAACACAAGCTACAGAAATATAAATTTTAAGGTAAATGGATCGACAAAACGTCCTATATATAACTGTGAAAAGTTCTTGAATATTGCCCCAGCTGGGAGAGTATACTGGAACCAAAAGAATAAACCTTGCGTCAATTTACTTAACTCAGATCATGCTGTCGAAACATGCACCTAACGGGCTTGCCCAAAGTGCACTTGGAGTTATAAAGAGAAAACATATCATCAACTTTAGCAGAAGGCTTTCAAAAAACACGAAAATCAACTTCTGCATCGAGAAAAACACGCCAATCATAACTGCAATGAACAAGCAATGCATCGGTAACAGCTACTTGTAGTTTTGTTGCTGTGCGCCTTCCATTGCAGAGATCCAGTGCATTCTCGGAAGTTCTGAGCCAATGGACTTTATTCAATTTCTTCGCTAAGAACAAAACAAAAAAGTGCGTGCAGGAGTACAAGTTCTTGGGACACATGGAAGAAATACAAGAAGACGACGTTTCAGATGAACATTACTTCATGTCACATCACTGCGTTCTGAAACCTGAGAGTTCCAGCACTATTTTCAGTTTTGTGGGCAAATTCAAGTCGTAGTCTAGCAACTTTATCTTATTTGTTCCAAAAATACAAAGTATCAACATGGTGCCGCAAGTTGGGGCTGCCTCAGTTAGTAAAGGATTAGTATGTAGTCTTTTGGTCACATTAATACACTGTTGGTTTATTTTTCAACAACCCAATAATATAAAATTGCATCTACAACACATTTGTCACTCTGCACATTATAATAAACAATAACTTGAAGTATCCTACATATTGGAACGTAAAGGGGACTCATTAAACATTGAAATTTGCTTACATAGAGAATTATGACCGCACACAAAAAACTGCAAATGATTGAATAAATCAAAAAACATGTTGAAAGAATTAGAGTTAGAAATAAGTACTAAAAGATTTGTAAGTTTTAAATAAAAATCAGAATTTTTTGAACTAATTGACAAAGATCTTCTCATTATTCTAACTGAGCACTGTAAACGGTGCCTTAGCGGAATTAAAACGTGCTGCAGCATTCAAAACTTCTTAGCAAACCTATCACCAGAACAGAAGAGGCAATTGTATATACAAATAAGAGAACTTAATGGAAAACCAAAAATCTAAGCAGGAAGAAGTCATGAACATTAACAACAACGAACAACAAATCATGGACTTCGGGACTACCCGAATTATTATTATTGTATTAATTCTATTAGTATTTAAATTAACCAAATATTTTAAGGAATATGTTTACAAAAAGGCAATAGTTCAGATGTAATATTTAAAAACTAATACTGTAAATTAAAAGTTGATTAAAATTAATAAATTAAATGTATTAAATCCTAAGGTAGACAAAATTGCTAATGAAAGAGATTTTAAATAGGTTAGAAAAGTTTTTTATAAATTTCAATAAATCAGGAGCTAGAGGCTACCAGGAGATAAAGTAAAAGGTTAAACTAGAAGAGGTAAATTTATAAACAAATGAATTTTATTAATTAGTAGACACTGAATCAATCACAGAAGACATACTAAAAGATACAGAAAAATTTGGCACATACTATACCAAAGCAAAGACACTTTTTGAGGAAGCAATTAATATTTATGAAACCAAAAAACAAAAACAGAATTTAAAAAATATGGCGATTTTAACCACGGTAAAATTATGACCCTATTCACAGGGAACTACAAATAATGAAATTCATTTTTAACAATTATAAATTTGATTTGTAAATTATTTTTAGTGTTGTTTAGAGTATTTTTGGTAAAGTTAAAGGTAGTTTTTTAGATTTTTAATATTTTTCATAGTGGTCTTGCTTTGAAAGTTATAATTGAAAATTTAATAAATACAATTTTTTATTGTGCATTTAAAAATTTTCTAAAGAAAGTTATTTCTTATTTATATATTATCAAAATTTCAAGATTAAATTAATACATCGATTAAATCTTTTATATAAATTAAAGTATTTGTTAATAAATTGAATTTACAAATACTTCTATTATAAAAAGTATATAGAAGTTAGTATTAATTAAAGTTAATACCCCTATTACGGTTTACAACTCAACTCTACCTTAGTTGAAATTTTAAAATTATCAATTACAACTCAACCTGCCAAACAAAATTTTGAACTGAAATTGCATAGTGTTTCAACTTTGTTCTGGCATTACCGTTTAAAACTATGTGTTAATACAGTTGACAAAAGTTGTAAAAAATTACAACTCATCGGTAGCAGTTGTAACCAAAAAAGTTGAGTTGTCTTTTAGATGACCAAACTGAGTTGAATTGTAAACCGTAATAGGGGTATAAATTGGATAATTTTTTATAAGAACAATAAATTGGTTGGCAGGTATTCTAAAATCATTTTACATAATTTCAAATTTGTTACAATGTAATAATCAATAAAAAAATATTACTGAATATGAAAGGTTTAGAAAAACTAATTGTCATTTTATTACAGCACAATATTATGAGCAGGTAGACATATTTTTACATTTTCATACATTCATAAACAATAAGAGCTAATTAAGAGTGTGTGTTATTCAAACAGTACCCTATGTTAGTCCCAATTCGCACGATGCAAGAATATAAGACTGCTTATTTTCATTTTCTTCTTTGAACTTTTATTGGCGTTCGCACAATACAAGTTATATTGCTTAAATTGTTCAGATTTTTGCATGAATGTACACACACATATCTGTGTTTTTTGACATTACGAATATGGAAGCAAACCGAATTGCAAGTACAAGCAAGTCTGTACTCATTTAATTTTACCTCACCCCGTTGCCAACAACCTAATCAGCTCAGCTTAAATACTTGCATCGTGCGAATTGGAACTTAGTGTACTGTTTTTTTAACTCTGTTTATAATATTAACAGGACAAATTACAACAAAAATTGGTCGAACAGTAACAATTTTAGACACACAAAAGGCAGTAACGTACCCAATACCTACAATCGTTATAAGAATAATAACAATAATAGCCATAACATTGACAACAACACAAATTGTAGGAATATAAACAATTTCCAGAATAACCGTCGAATGTATGTTGTGTACAGGAACACTACCAGGGTCCGGAGGTTAGTTAGAGAAAGATAGGAATCACTATCCGGAGGACCAATAATAAGGGTAGACAATGTGTTTCATATATCAAATTTATCATACTCCATAAACTTAGACTTAGGCAATAACTTAAAACTTACGTTTTTAATAGATACAGAAGCAGACATCTCTTTGTGTAAAATCGAGAAATTAAATGAAAATTACATACATATCGACAGGGAAAGATTAACTAGTTTCACTGGTATCACTACAGAAGAAACTAGATCTATTGGAACATCAAAAATTAAATTCACCATAAAAGGTTTCAGTAAAAAATATAAATTTGATATCATTGACAAAGTTTTTCCAGTACCAAGCGATGGAATTTTGGGAAGAGATTTTTTTTTCAAAATTCTTGTGCAAGATTGTTTACGAAGCATTTACGTTAACACTTACTTTAGGGAATGAGGAGGTTACCATACCTATGATCTTGTGGGTAAATAAAAATTACTGCATAAGAGTAGGAAACAATCAGAAAGTATATATGTATTTTATACGTTGACCATATTCTTGTAATTGGATATAGCTTAAAACATCATAACACCATAATATCAAAATATAACCTAAAATTTAAAGAAGTGAAATGTGTATTTCCTAAATCAGAATTAATTTATTTAGGACACCAAATAACGAAAACGGTATAAGAACAGACCCTTCAAAAAATAAAGCAATAGATAATATCCAATTCGAAAAAAATACGAAGTTTAACGATTTGTAGGATTTTGTAATTATTATTGACGTTTTATTAAAAATTTTGCTGAGATTACAAAGCGTCTAAATGATTAAACTAAAAAAAGAAAGCTATTTGAAAGGACTGAAGAATGTCAACAGGCTTTTGACTTACTGAAGGCAAAATTAATTAGTGCACCAATATTAAGATGTCCAGATTTTGACTAGTCACGCATCAATTTATGCATTGGGAGCTGTTTTGTTACAAGAAGTATGGGAGAAGATGTACCAATTTCTTATGCGAGTAAAACGTTAGGTAAACATGATTTGAAGAAACCAGTGATTGAGAAAGAGCTACTAGCAATCCACTGGAGAATAGAATTTTAAGACTATATTTATTTGGTAGAAAGTTTATTGTAGTAACGGATCACATACCACTTTTTTAAGATGTTCTCACAAAAATCCTTCATCTAGGTTGACTACAATATGAATGGATTTGTCAGATTATGATTTTGAAATTGTTTATAAGAAGGGGAAAATAAATAGGAACGCAGACGCTTTGTTAAGAATCAAATTAGATTTTGAAATGTTAAAGAATGTGATACCAACGGAAGAAGACAAAAGCAAACCATCGAAAATTGTAGTAACGAGGAGTGGAAAGAAAGCAAAGGAAAATATGGGAAATGTAAAAAGAAATGTAAAAATAAATAATGAGAATAATGTATCCCTAGGGCAACTTAAGAATTGTGAGAATGTACATTTTTAAAAGATAGAAAGAATATTCATAAATTAAAATTTAATATTATAAAGACCGGTATAAGAAATGTAAAATTTGGACCAGAAGCTCTATCATGCGAAGAGTGTATTTTTGAGCTCATGTCGAAAAAATATTAAAATAAAATTTACAATGGGGAAAACTAGTTAAGTTAAAGTAAATTTTTTTTATTTATATATTTATTTATCTAGCACAACAAGATTTAACATCTTTTAAATGACAGTACTACTTATAAAATATTTATATGTATATGTATGTATATATAAAATAATGATAGAAGTAATCATAAAAATTTTAATAATATAAAAATAATAAAATAAAAAAAAAAACGTTTACAAAGAAACAAATGGTCAAAAAATAATGAATAATACAAAAAAGAGAATTATCATTCTCATTTTTAAACATCAGCGTTGTCAATCTTTTGAATATAGCTAGGCAAGGTATTCCAAAGACCTGTTTTATATACTAGAAGTTGACGTTGAGATAAAAGGCACTTGTGTTTAATTTGGTTTTTTTTTCTACCACGATTTGAGATAGCAAAACAAAATTTTTGTATAAATAAGTCGGTTCTTTTGATGTTATAACTTCTTTTATTTTATTTTTATTTATTTATTTGTTTATTTGTATTGTTCCACACACAAGAGTGTAGGTCTTATTTTGCGGAGTAGAACTGATTATATAAACTGATCATAACATTTAAAATTTTACGTTAAAAAAAATTACAAAATAATTATGAATAATTAAATATAATAATACTATAATATGTGTATAAAAAACAATGTAAAATAGACCATAAAAGTATTTTAATAAACTATTTTAGTAAGAATGAATCAAGAACATAGTACATATGTATATAAACGTAAGCATATGTATATATGAAAATAAACACGTGCACATATTCATGTAAACACATACTTTTATACATACATATATACATACAGAAAACTAAAAAAAATTGTAAAACATGTAAAAAATTATATCTATTATTACTATGATAAAAACAAAGCAATTATTCTGCAAACAGCATTATAAGATTTACCTTAAATTGTCGCGCGTTACTTAAGATTTAGGTGCCATCAGGAATCGAGTTCCAGAGATTCACGGCGAAAACTAAAAAATGCCATTGTGAAATGAGAGTTTTATACGACAGAGTTCTAATTTTTTTGCCTCTGCAATTGTGTGCAAACGAGAGCCTATTGTATAGGTATTCTGGCTGCTGGGAATAAATAAATCTGTGCAAAAACATTAAAATTCTTGGGTTAATCAGGTTTTCAAAACTGACTCCGAACAACAATGGGGAAAATGCTGAAACTCTAGAGTGACTTTTTAGACCATAAACATGATACTACTAAATGTTACGTTTAACTTCCTTTTACTGGCAGCGTCGCATCTAGCGAAAAGCTCACAACCGTACAATAAAATGGGAACTAAGTAAGTTTTGGCAAGGAGAACTCTAATTTTCAAAGGAATGTGCGACCGCGATCATAGTTAACGTGATCGGACCAAGAAAGAGTACTAATGAAAATAATTCCAAAATTTTTAGTCGATTTCACTATTTCAATAGCTTGATTATTTATAAAAATATTCGGTGTGTCATTAATTTGCGATGATCTCTTTTGAACAACAATACATTTTGATTTTTTCGGGTTAATTCCTAATCCATTTGCATAAGCCCAATTATTAATGTGATCCAGTTGTTGATTTAAAGAGTTAATACAGTTAATAATCGTCTTTTCGCTACAACTTGTGTAGATTTGTACATCATCCGCATACATTCTAATCTGGTACTCATTAAGGATATTAGGGAGGTCATTGGAATACATACAAAACAGTAGAGGGTCAACTATTGAGCCCTGCGGAACTCCTCTTGTCACGGGAAGTACTTTTGACTTTCTGGTTTGAGTTTCAACATACTGGTGTCTTTTGCAAAGATACGTTGACAATAACCGTCAATGAAAAGTTAAAGAACTTGCTTAACTTACAACAAATGATTTTTTGGTCAACAGTATCAAAGGCCTTGGAATGGTCTAATAGAACTTGAAAGCCGATTTTACCCTTATCAATATTCTTTAGAATTTCCTCAGAAACACTGCCAGTGCTGTTATGCAACTATGCCTCTTTCTAAATCCAGATTGCCTGTTGGTAAGCAGTTTATTAGTGTCCAGAAAAAGAGTAATTTGGTTGTGCATAATTCTTTCAAATGCTTTAGATAAGAACGGAAGTATGGCAATAGGTCTGTAGTCGACGCTTGATTTCGAATAGGTACAGTTTTTTTCGACATCTGGTGAGTATATTGTTAAAAATAACAGTTATTAAAGGAAGTAGCTGTAGCAAAAGAATTTTTAAAAACATCGGGTTTATTCCATTCGCTCCTACTGCATTGGATTTGATGATAATAAACTTTCCAAAACGTCACATTGGTCCACAGGTACAAAAGAAAACATAAAATCAATGTCGCTGTTAGGAGTATTGTTGTAATAACTCAGTTTGGCTTCTACCATAGGAATATTTAAGAACTTTTCATTGATGATATCAGCATCAATTGTGCCGGGTTCTTGTGTAATGGTCTTACCGATACCAATATCACGAATGGTTTGCCATGTCTTTTTGGTTTTTAAAATATTCATATTTAGCATTCTTAATTAGTTTGTTAACTTTTCTTTTAGCAGCTACATAATTTTCACGTAGTTCATTGGTTTTAAATCTTTTCCATCTACTGTATACAAAATTTCTTTGATTGATAGATTCTCTAATTTCACTTGAAAACCAAGGTTTAAGCCTATTTGTGATAGGCCTTGTTTTAAGAGGTACTGTTAAATCAAATAGATAGTTAAGATTATTTTCGAGAAATGTGATTTGTTCATCAACAGAGTCTAAATTATATAATGTGCTCCATTCGATTTCGAAAAATTCCTGTTCAAGTAGCCTATAATTAAAATTTTTAAAATCACGAAAGGTAAACGTTTGAATAGGTGTTACTAAATGAAAATTATAGGTAAGGAAAATTATTTCATGCTTAGAAAAACATGGCTCAGAGAGCTGATCATAAAGTAGGATATTAGATGCACTAGCTACCAGGAATAAATCTAAAAGTGTGTCATTTGTTTTAGTGAAATGGAAAAAATTCGTCCAAAAGACTGCAATCTTCAAAGAGGTTAGAATTAAAATTACCGGCTATTATCACATCATCATACATTACAGTTAGAGTTTCCAACGTTTTCAAAAGGTGTCTAACAATAATGTTTCTGTTTGGTCTATAAACACTTCCTACTAGCAATTTACTTCCTTCGTTATTTACTTCAATAAATAAGTATTCAACAAGGTTAGGGAGATTAGCATCATCCAAATTCTCAAATCCGTGCAAGTCCTTAGAGGTGCATTTGATATTAAAATTGATACCCTTTTTTATATAAATAGCAACACCATCATAACCACCTTCTTTGTCTACTCTCCGTAGATAGTATCCATTTAATGTGACAGACAAATCTGTAACACTAGAATCGAACCAGGTCTCAGACACACAAATGAAGTCGACAGAAGAGTTTTCAAACATAAATCTGAATTCATCAATCTTTCTTTTTAGGCCTTGAGCTTTAATATGACAAATTTTGATACCATTATTTTGTTTAACGAAATTTTGATCATACTCGCTGTGCTATCTCTGGAAAATGTTCTTTAGTTATTGCACATAGGTTATGTGGTAACTGTTTGAAAGAGTAACGCGCGAGATGAAGTTAAATGTGAATCTGTAGCTGTCTAAAAACAAAGCCTTTGTAAAAAAATTTGAAAAATATATAATACATGAGGTAACGAAAATAGATGAAAATAGATGAAGACTGACTACAGAAATGATCCTGTGAAGTATAGTCTTTGTGCAAAAAATAACACATCTGCATTTTAAAAGATCGTTAAAGTTTATTTGATAAATCTTGTATGGATATAGTGCAATATGATCACGACGTCCTTTTTGAAAAATATATCGCGCTATGTTGTTATATAAAACATTAAATTTGCGTTGGTCATCACTATTGCAGTTCGCAAAGATTTCGCAACCATATAAGAGGGATGGGATAAGAAAAGTTTTCGCTAAAAGCTAACGTATAGCAAATGGTGTGAAAGCCTTAAGTACCCAAAGATTTCGAAGCATACTATAAGCTCTTCCTGCGACAGCATTAATATGATCAGACCAGGTAAGTTTATTATTAAAAATTATTCCTAAATTAGTTGCAGAGGTTACCTATTTATTGTTAATTTTTATTTGTGGGGTGACGAAAAATTTTCTTAATTTAGATAAACATAAACATTTTGATTTAGAAGGGTTGATACATAACCCATTAGCACTAGCCCAGACGTTAATTTTGCTTAGATCTTCATTGATTGAATATACACATGAAGAAATATCTGAAATATCTGAAAAGTAAAACAATTTTTCTAGGTTTTTAAGCAAAATTTTATGATCCACTGTGTCGAGTGCTTTACTGTGGTCTAGGAGAATCAAAAATGCAACTTTACTGTTATCAAGTTTTGATATAATATTCACAACTTCATATAATAGTGCTTAGACAAAAAAAGGAGGATGGCAGTTGGCCGAAACTCGTTGTTGCAAGAGATTTTTCTTCTTGAGACGAATAGCGGCACGAAGTATTTGAAAATTGGCTTTAGTTAGATTTTCATTTATATAGAATTTCTTGTCCGAATTAAAACCAATGTGCCTCAATCGAAAGAAGAATTGCTTATTGTTTTTCTTGAAATTAGCTTATGATTTTAGAAAAAATTTCTGTCGTAAACAGATCTCATATTAACTATTATAACTGTATCCCTTGAGTCAGTTTTACAATTATTATTATGATTTTGTAACCGATAAATAGATTTCAGGGTAGGAGCTGTAATATTTATTGTTTTACAGATTAAACAGACACAAATTTCTTGCTGCATACATTTAACAATGACCGCAACTGTTTCTAAAGCGGATACTATTTCGATAATTTCAAATAAATCATTTTTTATAATATTAAGTCTCTTATCAAGAGCTCATCCCTGTCCTCACTGAGTTTTTTCTCTATAACTTGTTTAGTTTTTTCAGTGAGACTTTCGAAACGTTTATCCATGGGTGAGATGATCTTAAAAGTTGAGTCTGTATTTGTTAAGCGCGGGTTATTAAATTGAGAGTTTCGTAAACTTTCTTTAAATAACTTTGTGAAGAAGTACAAATGAAAGATGTAGCTGTGGTTCGGTTCTCTTGTGAGTTTGCTTTAACGTTATTTTTTTAGGTCTGCATATTATTATTATGTATAGTTTAAGAGTTTTTTGATTTTATTATTTTAGAAAATTTAGTATTTACCTTATTTTTTTTTTTTTCTTAAATTATACATGAGCTATTATATGTTGAAAGATAAAATTTTGTAAATATCTGGTTTATTTTTGTTTTGTTATTGCTCAGTGATAAAAATTGAATATGGTTGTTTATAATGTATCTGTTTATGGTTGTTAGTGTTAAGGTATGAAAAAGATCTTATTAAGATCTTATTAAAAGTGTATGTAAATTGATTGTTGTGTTTTGTTTGTTTATATTTTTTTTATGCTTAATTAAAAAATTTGCAAAAGCACAGAAAAAATAAATATTTAAAAGATATAATAGTTTTAAAAAATTTCGAAGACACTTATGCCTTCTTAATTTTTTATTTTTTAAATAAATTTTATTAAAAAAAATTTTTGTATATTTAAATTTATTAATTTAGCGGAGCGTAGAATTTTGCGACCGTCTCTCACAAGAGTAAAAAAATTCTTTTTATTGAGCTTTTTTTTTAAATTTATTAAGCCTTTTTTTCAAAACAATGTTAGATTACATAAACAAGAAGTAACAAATTAGCATTTGAGAATGTAATGTAATAGCTTAAAAAAATAGGAATGCAGAAGACAGTACCAAACTTAACCATTAATGATTGGTTATTATTGTTTTAAGTTATTTCTTGCAAACGTTCAACAATCTTAAATCTAAACTTAAATACTACAAACACAAAAAAGAAAAAAAAATAAACAATAAACAAAAATAATAAATAAACTCAAAATTAACCTTTATGAGAGCCAGGATAAGTTTTTCTAAAGAAATTCGGTAAAGAATTAGCGATGTTGAAACTTACAATTTCATTTTGTAAGCCAAGTGGCGACAAGTGAGAGGTGTTACTCCAACTGTGGTCCCTTTGAGAATAAATAATTTCTCCAAGAATTACAATATCATGCTGTTGTAATCTGTTAATATATTTTTTAATTATGTCCAATGCATAAAAGCTTAATCGAGTCACTTTTGATTCCTTATAAATTATCATATTCGAATATCTTTTAAATCTTTGAACAAATTATTTACCAACACAAGGTCGTAAAATTGTTCTTTCGAATATTTCAAACTTATTCATTAGGGTAGGCGAGATATAAAACCAAATTGGAAAATCGTACAACATTACTGGAGTTAAGCAAGCTTTATAAATTAACAATTTTGTCATAACCGGTAATGATTTATTGGATAAGACTCTACCAAAGCATCCTTTAATTCTAAGAATCTTATTAAATACAAAATTGTCGTGCTAATTAAATTTAAAAAGTTTATTAAAATAAACACCAAGATATATAAATTTATCTTTAAATGGTATCTGAACACCATTTAAACAGAGTTTCAATCATTTGCTCTCAGGGACAACAAAGTATAGACATTTTCAAGAAGAATTTCTTAACCAAATTGATTCACTTTTAGAGGCATTTACATATTTTTGTTCCCCAAAAATCGTAATAACTTTTAACTAAAGTTAATTGTCTGGAAACTATTTTCAATGCTTCGAATGGAGATTCGTAATGAGTATAGAGTAGTGAATCATTTGCGCTAAGAATACCAGTTGAGTTAAAATAAATATGAGAGAAATCATAAATAAATATAAATAATAATATTATATAAATGCGGAGCCAAAATAAAGCCATAAGGAACTTCACAATAAATTTGCCCAAAGTCAGAAAGAGAATTCTTTAACTGAATACAAAAACGTCTATTATCGAAAAAGCTTTTAAGCAGTTTAACTATATGGATATAAAAGCCAATATCTTTCATTTTAAAAATAATTCCATTGTGATATGCTCTATCAAAGGCTTTTTCAATATCAAGAGAAACTGCAAGTTGTACAACAACGTTTCCCTTAATTACAAATAGCATTATTTTGGAAATTTGATAAAACATCCACAATAAAATATCCCTTTTTAAAGCCAAATTGTAAATTTGATAAACAACTTTCATTTAAACCAAAACCCATTTTCTCACGAACAATCGTTAATGTCATAAGAATTAGTTTTCTTTTTAATCAGGACCATCTTAGACATTTTCCAGATATTTGGGACACATGCATTATTTAAACAATTATTTAAAATTATAACAATAGAAAACTTTTTTATAAATATATAAATTTGTAAATCTATTGTTATAATGAGAATTTAAGAATGAAAAATTACTAATAAAATGCATTAAAACATTATGATCTAATGATTTTAAGAAGTCATCTATTTGCGAAGTATCTCCTTCTAAATGATTTCTACTATAAACCTTTAAAAATGATCTTTTAAAGAAGATAAATAATTCTGTCGTCATCAATAATTAAACCATTAATACTTAAGGCACTAACTTTGGTCCTACTTTTATATCCTAATATATTAAAAATTTGTATATGTGCAAGAGGGCCTGGTTTAACATTTTCGAGTTTTTCACTAAAATTTTGCATATGCTCCTTACTTACCTTTTCCTTTATTAAAATATTTAGCAGTTGAATTTGTTTAGAAATCAGTCTATACTGAACATTGTGTCGGTTTAAAGTTCTGTTATAAACAATCCTTAATTCTTTCTGCCAGAAACCTTTTGGAATTTAATTCGACTCCTTGAGAATGATTATCGGTGCTCTCGTTTACGGCCATTGTAAATGTAATAATATACCAATAATTTCATTGTTCTTCAAATTTCTATGAACGGGAGGAACATTTTGTAAAATATTTTTTGTCAAACCATTTTTAAAAACACCCTAATTAGTATTTTTAAAAGATAAATGAGATATTGGATGCTTCAAAATTAAATCAAAATCGAATAATTTTAAATTTAAATTTAGAGAAAAATGGTCTGAAAAAGTAGGCCAACTTTTTGTAACAGAATTCGGATTTACAAAATCAACAACGTTAGGGCTTAGAAGGAAATGATTAAAAAATGATGACCCATTAGGAAAAGAAGGAATATTGTTACATATTCTAGTAAATTAATGTTAAGCCAATTAGAAAACGTGTTAACATTCAAATTGTTTAAAATATCACCCCATAAAAAATTTTAAGAATTGAATTCACCTCCAATTATTAAAGCATCATAATTTCTGGAAAAATTTGAAATATTCGATAAACCAGTCTCAAAATGGGTTGTGCTAAAGTTACAAGGAATAATAACTGATCCAAGCAAATTATTTTTTATTAAAGTATTCACAGAGATGCGGATTTTTATAAAAAGTTTTGAAAAGCATAAGTCAGAAATATTAATTTTTTAGAAGGAATAATTATTCCTTATGGCAATACCCACACCCTGTGAGGAAAAGTCATTAAAAAAAAGGAGTTATCTAAGCCAATTTGTTGGCTAAATTTCAAATTTGTCTCCAGAATAAAAGCAAAATCTATATTGTTGAAATTAAGTACATTTAACAAGTCTATTCTCCTACTTCTTTCCGCAAAAGATCTTAAGATCTTACTTCCTAAAATAAACTTTGACATTCGGCTAAGACCTTCGATTTTGGCATCGATTTGAAATTTTTTGAAAAATTCATGATTCTAATTTATAAGAAAAATGGTTCACATAAAACTTTAACTTTTTTCAAAAATTGTTTTTAAAACTTGGATTGTTTGAAGAGTGATTGTCAAAATGGCTTGCAAAATATCGATTGGATGGTTTGCAAAGGAAACATTATGGTATCTCTGAGTTTCCTTCTCTTTAGTTTTATCCAAAATTTTCTTCATACCCACATATTTTTTAAAAGAAGTACAACCACGCCAGCTAACTGGATGACCACTAGCTTGACAATTGAAGCAGAAAGGTTGACTATTAGCATTTTGAGTATACTGACATTGTCCAGAATGGATTTGAAGAACATTTAACGCAAGCGTATGCTCTATTACAACTCTTTGACATGTGACCAAAACTTTAACAACGATAACACTGAACAACGTTTTGGTTCTTTTTGGCCTTATCCATGTTACAACCTGATTTAATATAAACTTAATACTAGACAAATCAACTAAACGTTTTTCCTCCTTCAATGTAACTAAAAACAGTTCTATTTCTAAATTATTTTTCTTAGAAAAGGCGTTTTAAATTTTAAAATCGATTGTACTGTTTCCAGTACCAATTTGTTCAACTCTGTCCAAATATCAGAAACATTACAGCCATCATAAAGACCTCACAATACTAAACACTGACGTCTCAACTCCAAAGGTGTAAACGAATATGACACAATATTCTTTTCGCTCAGCAGTTGCATCATTTCTGCGTGTGCCGAAACATCTTGTAGATAAATCTTATTTTGACGTTAATCTTGTTCACTATTTTAAACTCAAGTCCCTTTAGTTTTAACTGAAAAACTAATCACTTAATGTTAAATCCATAGAGAAAAATCGGTGGACAAAATTGTTAAGAATTCTTAGGCCTTTTTGTTACCGGATCTATTTTTACATTGCTAATTTTATTTGGCTCAGCAGTAACATCTTCTAAAATTGAAAACCTCTTTGACTACAACTGGGTCCTCAATTAGTATCAACAGATCGTAAATGCATGCCTTGAGGTTCTTCTGTTTTAATTGGATGAGGAGGCCTTGTGAAGTCACCTTCTCTAATGATAAATTGGCGACCACGTAGGTAACTTTCCAGAAGTTTGTGGGTGTTTGTAGGCAAATTTAGCTTAATTTTGTGAAGTAAGCCGTCGTGCCACACTTTGTCAAAAGTTTGAGAAACGTTAATGAAGAGAGCTGAGCAATGTGTTTTATCTTCAAAAGATTTTCTTTTGACATTCACTAATCTGTGTGTTTATTCAATGGTGCTGTGCTTAGCCTTGAAACCGAATTGATGGTTGTGGATACATCCTACAGCATTTCGTACGGGAGTCAACTTCATCTTCAGAAATTTTTCGAACAATTTAGAAATCGTTGCCAGTAAACTTATTGGCCTATTAGAAACTTCTCGGGTTTGGTATCATTGTAATCATAGAGGACTTCCATTCTGCAGGAAAATACTCCAGGCGTAAAATAGCGTTGAAAATAAAAAGTACAATTCTTTTAGCTACTCTAGGTAACTGCACAAGAATCTTGTTGCCAATTTTATCAATACCTGGAGCTTTTATGAATTTATGGTTACAATTAGCATTTTCTACATCTCGAAAATTTAAATTTAGAGGCACAGGAGATCTGCTGGCAAATGGCGGTAATTCAGCTGCCTTATCAGATGTGTTTAAAGCAAAAACATTTCTTAAACGGTTTACAAATATATTTTCCAATTCACCAGTTGAATTTCGCAACGGCGGCTTTGCCCTAACTGGTCGTTTTAAACCTATCGGACTAAAGTGTACCATATAGATTTTCTAATTAGGTTTTAAGGAAAGCGGTTCGTTGAATTTTAAGCAGATTTCTAACTCGATCTGTGCATTTCCTCCTTTTTAACTGGGGAGATCTGCGAAGTTGCTACTCTCTTCTTGGTCTTCTGTTTTATGACACAAGTTTTTCCATTTCTAAGGAATTAGTCTTACTGTTTACTTTTCTGGGTAGTGGCATGTTGCATGGCTTGTTTAAGGTTACGGGTAAAATTACTTGTTGTCTTATCAATATCTTTAGTCATCCTTAAGGCAATATTTTCCGTGCAGTGTGTACTTAATTACTTTTTATATTTTAAGCTATAAACAGCAGAGACTGTTGAAGCTAAGTCATTTGGCAATGACACAATTTCTTGCGGTAGGCATATGCAAAATAATTGTGGGTGAGAAACCAGAAGATGTCCACGGGAAATAGTGTCAAACAACACGCGATCTTACATCATAGTGGTCATAGAGGCTGTAAAAGTATTCATCGACTGAACAAGAGTCTGTAATATTGCCTCAAGGTTGCTTAAACTTGCATCAGAGGCTTAAAATTTGGGTTCTGTATTCAAGTTGACTGTGTTATATTTTAAAATATTAGCATAAGAAATATTGCCAGGTGTTTGAACGTTAATAAGATTGATTGGCTTGATTGTTTTGTTTCTGGACACAACATGTAACAGTTGAGGTTGCTGAGAAGCTGATGATTTTTTAGTCATTGAGTGCTTCAAATGGGTATATACAGGTCATCCTCTGTGGTTTGCCATATGGTTTCCGCCACAGTTACTATATTTATTGCATCGGAGTCAGCTTTTAGTTTGCTACATTGCATAATATCGTGAAGCTTACCACACACGACGCAGAAAGGGGGCAACTTGAACTAATCCTTAGTGTGGCCGAACTCTTGGCAGTTTATGCACCAAACGGGTCCCAAGTGCTTATGTGGTTCCTCTACGGTGATTATACGATGTAGAAGGAATTTTCAATTGTAGATTGGGTGTGTCTCATTCTTTTTTTAAAACTACGTCTCCAGGTTCTAACTCTACCCTAAACATGGGTTTGATTTTTTCTAGGGTTTCTGATGTTCAAAATGTTTTTAATCCAGCAATCGAGTTTTAATTTCTTCAAGTTCTACGCAAGGGTCAATACCCTTAATAACAGCCGGAAGTCCTCAACACTTTTCAGTTGGTATGTATAAAAATCTCTTTTTCCTTTTTCCAACTCGTTGACTAATTTTCGGTTATCGTTCTCATGATTTACTTGAACTTTCGTTTCACTAATGTCGCAATGCTTAATTGTGGTAACTGCAAAATTTTCTTTGCCAATTTTCAAAATAATTTCTTTTACCATTTCATTGGAGGTAGGCCTCTTAAATAAATTGGCGGTGGCTTAAACGATTTTTGGCTGCTGTTGGCTCATCTGTTTGAAGGATTACAAACCTGTTTTGATTAGTTGTTTTATCAGTATTATCATCTTTAGGTATCTTGGATTTTGAAGAAATCTGAGCGAGCAGATTTTGGGCTTCTATGACGTTTCATGACGGCAATGTACCTATCCATGCCAACTTGCATTTAAGGTTTATTGATGTTGACTAAAACAGGGGACATTTTGTTATTACCTTTTTTATCTTTTTTTTCTTACTGTAAGAAGATTTTGCACAGACTCATTAGGGACTCTTCTTTAGAAATCTATACAGTTTGACTAATAGAGCGAAGTTCTTTTTCATAATTATATCTGATGGAAACATTCATGCAGCTTATTATTTATTTTAAATTGCTTCTAGATTTATAATCTTCACTATGTATGTTGTTTTTAACAATCAATAACACCAACAAGGTTAATGCACCGCCAATAACTGCAACAGTTTAGTTATTTTTTTTTTTCGTTACTTAATATGATGTCATTTCAACACGCTCATCAATAAGATCAAACGCAGTGGGAAGTGATAACTTACACACAAAATTCATAAAACTACTGCTACCCTTGATTTTGCCGTATGTTACTCATTTGCTTAGTACCATCATATAATGTCAGGTGTGTTCCCGTTAAACTGGAAACATGCAAAAATTGTGCCATTACCTAAGTCGATTTTGGAATACAGACCTATAGCCATCTTGTGTTTTCTGTCGAAAGTTTTGGAAAAACTTCGCTTCTTACAATTCGCTTTCCAGTATGCAATCTGGGTTTCGTCCAAATCATAGCTGCGTTACGGCTCTTGTGGAAGTTAGTGAAAATATACGGCAAAGATAAGAAAATGGTGATATGATTTTTTAATGCTTTTAGACCACGCTTAGGCTTTTGATACGGTGGACGATAATATATTGTTTGGAAAACTGAAACACTTTTTTAGATTTAAGAACACATCAGAACATCAGAAACAGAACACAATCAGTCTTTTTTGACGATGCATGGTCACATAGTTTATCTCTTTTTAGGAGATTGCCTTAGGACTCTATTTTAGATCCACTTTTATTTTTATTATATGGTGTTGCTTAAATTTTGAGGGGATGTAAATGTTGGTTATGATTATTTCTAAATAACGCATACCGCTGCATTTTAAAAGAGAATTGAAAAATTGCCTCAAAAATTGCATAATGTACGGAGTCTCTTTTAAAAATCGGTTAAAAATTTGACTCTTATTTTTTTACATAAAATAATTTTTAGTCAAACCCCTAGATATATATTTGAAAAAATACGTTTTTCTCAATCATGTTAAAACCGAAATATTATAATACTACGGCATCAATGCTATTTTATGTGCACGCCGCACTTCTTTGGAACAATCTTCCACCAATTTAACAATTAAAAAGCAATGCTAATAGTTTAAAAAACATTTATTTAATTTTTATAAATAATATTAATAAATAATAACATTTTCCCCCTTTTTTATTTTGGATAATATGATTATATATTTTAATGTTAATCATCAAATGTTGTACTGTTATACTTTTTAGCAATAAAGGCCAAAATAAACTTTATCGATTACAACCAGAGGCGGGGTCTTACGTTAATTATACAATGTACTGAAAGTGTTAATTAGAACTATCCAACAAACTCCTTCTTAATTCACATTTTCAACATAAGTTTAATTTGTTTCTTAATATGAGAAATTTTTTTTAGGTAGACCTTTTGTAAATAGTAATATTCTTTTAGTTTGCAAAATTTAAAAATAACTGACCCATTTTCCACATAGTCTTTTACAAAGTAGGTTTTTGAGCGATTGTTTAAGTTTTCACTGGTCATTAGTTTTATCACGCTTTGGTTGTCCTCAAATAGTAGGTTGATTAAAATTAATTCCAAGGTCTTTGAGGATTCGTGGTATCCATATGGCCTCTTTACATGCTTCTGACAAACCGATAATTTTTGCCTCAATTGACGAAAGTACCACACAATTTTGACGATTGCATGACCAACTTATAGCTCCGTTTAACAGAAAAATGTAATCAAAATTGGATTTACGTGTTTGTCTGTCTTCCGCGCAATTGGCGTCTGCATATCCAATAAGTTCAGTAGGGTTTGAGTTGTATCCAAGTCACAATTGTAAGTTTGCCATTCCTTTAAGATATTTTATCACCCTTTTGACCTCTTTCCAGTCTTCTTGGGATGGATTTTCAACCTTTTGAGAAAGTACATTAACCGCAGCTGATATATCCGGTCCAGTTTTTGTGGAAATATATAGCAAGGTTAGATTTTTACGTTCCGCCACTTCGTTTTGTTGTGCGGAATACGGCGCAGTACTATTGATAATTATGCCTTTCCGATTAAGGTAGTTGACAAAATTTGCATCAGTATATTCTCCACCACGATCGGTTCTCAGATATTGAATTCTGGGACCAAATTTGTTTGACGTGTATTCAAAATACTCCTTGAATTTTCCAAAAACCTCGGATTGCTCTTTAAGCAAATAAATTGTCGTGAATTGTGATAAATGTTAATACATTGCGCTTACCTGATGGTGTCTTTGACTGTATGGGTCCACACAGATCGCTATGAATTAGCTGCAGTAATTCCGTTGAGCGAAATTTAGATTCCTTTTGGAAAGGTAGGCGTGCTAATTTGCCCTTAACACATATTTCGCACCTTCACAACCTTTCCCCCACGTAGCCCAAATTATACCATCAGCTAAATTTTCCTTTTGGATTCTTTATATTGCGTCCATGCTACGGTGACCTAAAATACCATGCCAGTCGTGAATACAAAAAACACCTTTATTTGTGACGCAGGTAATATGATTTCTCTTTCGCAACTTATATAAGTTATTTGTTACATCTGCCACGTCAATTTGCTTACCATCTGCCAATCGTATGTCACATATATTACCTTTAAGTGTGACTTTTATACCATTTTTAGTCAGCCTTTTAACAGATATTAAACTTCCACCTATATCAGGCACACATAAAACGTTTTCAGTTTTAACTTTAGAGGAAATTCCATTCATATTAATAGGTTGTACATATAGTGATGCTACCCCTGGCCAATGCTGCTAACATTTTACCATTTGCCACAGACACGTTTTTAGTGTACGATGCATCAAATCTATCAAACAAATCACGATTACTTACAATATGACATGTAGCACTAGAGTCTACAATCCATTCGTCACCACTTCCGGCGCCAACAAAAAGAATATCGTCTTGCTCTACAACATTCACTTTGGGTGTGTGCTCCTCTTTTGCTTTGTTTGTCTCTCACGTGGAATACTTCCTGCATTTACTTTGAATGTGACCCTTCTTTTTACAAAAGAAACAAGTAATGCTATCACCATTCTTACGTTTCAAATTTGAGACCCTTAGAGCATCAACTCCTCGATGAGACCATCGTATCTACTTGAAAGCGACCCTAACATAGTAGCAGTCATTAGGAATTCCCACGTTATTGATTCACCGAATGCCAATAGTTTTTAAATAACTCCTTTATTTGATTAATGTGAACCTCCATATCGGTGTCATCATTCGCCCTTTTTGCCATCACCTCACGTAGTAGTCTTACTTTCACCCTTGGAGAATCACGTTCATTTCACTCTTTAAGAGCATTCCATTAGTATTATTATTATTATTATTATTATTATTATTATTATTATTATTATTATTATTATGATTATTATTATTATTATTATTATTATTATTATTATTATTATTATTATTATTATTATTATTATTATTTTTATTATTATTATTATTATTATTATTATTATTATTATTATTATTATTATTATTATTATTATTATTATTATTACTATTATTATTATTATTATTATTATCATTATTATTAATATTATTCCTCTAATATTATTCCTCTCTATAAGAGTAATAATAACAATAATAATAATCACAATAGTAATAATGATCATCTGCCCGGCTCAAGGAATGTATATTATTCAGGCAAATCTGCACAGAAGCTAGACGGCGGACGTTTTGTTAAGCACCCCACGGATTTTGGACTATAGGATCGTAACAGGGAGGTTAGGCGAAAACTCCGTCGCCCCACACTTGGACGGTGAGGAAATTAGCCACATCGTTGAAACTCTGTTCCCACGCACCCTCCACTGCGCGAGGAACGCGAAACTGAAATTTACTGAATTTTACTCTCTTTACTGAGGAAAAAGGGCAAAGCCCGCGGCCCAGATGGAGTACAAGCTGAGGTTATAAGACTACTAGCTAAAAACCGACCAGATGCAATGCTGCGAGTGTACAATACCTGCATAGCTCAGGGGTCTATCCTAACCAGTGGAAGACACAAAGGCTGACGTTGCTTAGCAACAGTAGAGGCGATCTGAAGCAACCTCCATCATATCGCCCTCTTTGCATGCTGGATAATGCCGGAAAATTATCGGAGAATCGGCTTTAGCGCAGGTAAGCAGAGTCCGTCCATTAAGTCACAGGAATGTCGGAAAGGCAGCATGGCTTTCTACCCGGGAAATCGACATTGGGCGGCATTGGGGACGTTGAAAGACATCTTAAGGGCAATATTGTCTTGGCCACTCTTGATGTTCGGAATTCTTTCAACAGCCTACGATGGGCGGATACTATTTAGGTTCTACGGGAAAGATTCCGCATCCCCGCGTACCTATTCAGAATTTTCCAAAGTTACCTGAGGGACCTGAAGGACGACACAACAGAGGGCCAATGAGTTAGAGCGATCACATCGGGCGCAGCGCATGGATTTATCTTGGGTGCTGATCTCTGGAAAGAGGTGCTATTGGAAATCAGCACGATCGGTCCATATCCTTTGTGGCAGCAAGCAATACACCACGCCTACGTCTAATTTTTTCATGTCATTTGGAACAATAAAGTAACTCCAATGAAGAAGATAAATATATGAGGCCATAAAGAATTAAAAAAATGAAAAAAACCAAGTGAAAAAATTGGCGCTCGCTAATATTTTCCGAGTTACGAGGCTCTGAAATTTTCAATTTCTTTTTTTAATATGAATATGTGTATCATTTTAAAGCTTTTGAAGAGATCTTAAGGAAATACTAAAATTTCTTAAAAATGCCTAACCCATTAAGAGCCGATGGCATTTTTATGTAAAATTGTATATATGGAGTTCTTAATTTTTATAACCTTCACAACAAAAAGTGGATTAAGGATATAACTTAGGATATAACTTTTTAAAAAGAGCCGATGACATTTTTATGAAAAATTTTATGTAGAACATTTTACCAAAAATATTAAATTTTGCTAAAAGATTTGTTTTGAAATAAAAATTAAAAATAAATTGAATTTCACTTATAATTGAAAATTAACCAAAAAGGGCTCTATATTACCACAAAATTGGAATTTCTCTAAACAATTAAAATTTCACAAAAATATTTTTTTACGAAAATTCTTTACTTGCAACAAAAAATTAGAAATTTCAGTTAAAACCGAAAATGCAAAAAAATAACTAAACACTATGAACAATTTAAAAGTTTTCTAAAAAGCCTATATTCGCAACAAAAAAAAAAAAAAACATGTACACTATTGAGTTAAAAATTTATACCTGCAATAAAAAATTTGAAATTTTATTTAAAACTAAAAATGCAGAAAAAATAAGTAAACATGTTTGAATTAATTTTGTACGTTAGTGTAATCATCATTGTTCTTTTAACTTCTATTTTACTTTTATTAGTCAGTTTCTTGCAGTCGGCTCGTTTAAACTAAATAAAGTGAACTTTTGAATAATATAATTTATGTGGTTTAATTGAAGGTTATAGGACCGATATAATTGATTTTCTAAATAAAACACAATCAACTATCATTTTAAACACATTTACAGGGACTCTTAGGTCGGCAATAGAGGTTTTTTAGCGTGTTAAATTCTCGCACCACTGGCAAGTTAAATAGTTAGCTGAGCCAGAGTTTTTCGCTGATTTTTATCTTGGTAGCAAAAATCATAGATCTGGCAAAGACTCTTGCCATGGTTTAATAGCTAAATTTTCCACTTGGATGTCAACTTTGCAGAGGTTACTGATTGGAACTCCAGCGATGAATCATATTAGTTTTTAAACATCAAGACAATAAATTAATTATGGAACCAAATATAAGAGATTTATTATCAAGTAGGGAATCGATGCCCCTAAGAAATCGTCTAAATCAGAAGGGTTGTGAGAACCTAAGAGTATTGGCTATTGACAGTCTGTCGAAATTAGAAGTGATATCAAATTAACCATTAAACACTAGTTCGGCAACTCAACAAACCGGCATGGCAACGTCATTGCCGCTTCCGAAGATCTTAATCCTCAAGTTTGACGGGGATTACGCAAAATGGATGCAGTTTGACAAAATGTTTCTTCATATGGTACATAAAAAAACGATACCTGTTATTCAAAAGATGTGCTATCTTAAAAATGTTCTTACAGAGGAAGATGAAAAATTTGTGAGCCAACTGTCAACGACAGGGGGCAACTATGATTCAGCATGGACTATGTTACAAGAACGATATAACAACAAGTGCATTCCTGTTACGACGCTGGACCAGGCAATTATTAATAATCAATGAAGACAACAGACCGCTATCAAGAAGACATAATTCGAGAGTTTCTTTCGGCACTGAACAACAGTGGAATAGAAACGGAAAGTTGAAACCTTTTCATTTTCAATATTTTTATCAAAAAAGTAGACATAAGCTTGCACGTGAGGTTCGAGCAATTTCTAAATCAACCGATGGAGTTGTTTTTATCATTTTCTGGAATTCCAGTTCAAAGCCATCGAGCGCATTACTCACAGGAAGAATAACTAGATAGATTTTCTTTAATACTTGAACTATGCTTTATATCACTGTAGAAATTTCTTAACTTTATTAGAAACACAAAGGGTAAGGTTTGTAAAATTCCAAAAGCTGTGCTTCAAGGGCGAACACTCCTCAAAAGACTATTCATCAATCTCGTGCAGAAAATACAGCAAGAAACACAATACGTTATTATACATCGAATCAAAATTTAACCCATAAGTGTAGTAGTCTACAATTACTGCCCCAAACAATAAACTAAAACCAAATATTTCCAATATCCACTTTTGCGGATTCATCATCAATAAAATATTATGTAATACAGGCAACAGCAAAATTTTGAACTGTTCTTGTTTCTGGTTCGCAGGTCAATCTCATTTCCGCGCAAGTGATATATGGTGTGGGAAATATCAAGAAGCGAGTTACAAGTTACAATATATGTGAAACTACAATTAAGAAACAATAAATTTGAAACCAGCTTACAAGCATTTGTTATCCCGACAATTATTCTCGCTCAATTAAGTTAGCATATCAATATTTCGAAGTGGCAAATTTCAAAATCAGATTTATCCGACCCATATTTCGATCAGCAAGGAAGGGTAGACATTACTCCAGCTTGCAACAAACTGCAGAAGATTTGTTGAAATTTACGAAAAGACGCAAAAATATCATGGTTCAGAGGCTTAAATGGAGATTTGCCCTCAGAAAAAAATTAAACTTCAACTTCATTTTCAACAGTGCTGTGATTTGCGTGATGGGAAATAAATTTCAACCTGTTATTTCTATGGTGCTGTAAATATTCTGATTATTCTCAAGTTTATGCATTTATAATTTCATTAAATATTTTTCATTGATTTTTCTTTAAAGTTTTTAGTTTCGTTATTTTTTTGTTATTTAGTTGACCTTACTAAATTCATTAATTCGTGTTGACATAATGTTATCAAAAATTTTTGTTTCAAATATGTTATTTTTTAAGAATCATGTTTTAAGCTTTTTACTTTTACGACTCCTCTTTATGCCTTTTTTAATTTCTGATGCTACCTGAAGTTAATTTAGGGCCAGTTATCAGTGAAGGATATTTAGAAGAAGTTTTTTCATATAATTTAAGTAATTTGAAAATTGGACATATGAATACACAAAGTTTAAGACCTTTAGGCAGATCATCTAAATTAGATGAATTACGCTTAATTTTAGAGAATAAACCCCAGACATTTTTTGCGTAACGGAATCATGGTTTGATCCTGAAATTTCAAATGCTACTTTGGATATTCCGGGATATGTCTTGTGCAGAAGTGATCGACCATCTCGTTTTAGAGGTCGTGGTGTTGCCTTTTATATTTCCAAGAGTATTAAATTCAAGTGTACGGAATATTTTACTTGCGAAGCTTTATATATTGAAATATATCTTGAGTCGGTATGAGCAATCTATCTTCCCAGAGGACTGTTATACAGTTGCGAACATTAAAATAACAGTACCACTACATTTTCAAATATTTCTCAAGTTGTACATAAAAGCAAATTTTTTATTTTTAATTCTCATTAAAATAGAAAATATATATTATAATAGAAATAAAACATATTAAAATTCGATTCCGGTTGATAAAAACAAAACTTAACAATAAAAAACGTTATTCATACTTAACATAAAAATAGCAGTGGCTACACATATGTCGTATTATTTCCAAAATACTCGGAGAAAAACAAATTTGAAATTTAGAATTAATATCTATTGCCTAGTACTTAGTCGCAAATCCCTTATTTTTAATAACTGCAACACAGCGACGGGGCATTGAATTTACTAAATCTTGACATCGGCTTATTGGGATCTCCTTCCACGCTTTTTTAACAACTTCCCAAAGTTGCTCGCTACTGGATGGTTTTAAGTCATGTACAGCCTTTTTAATGTCTCCCCAAAGATGCTCAATTGGGTTGAGGTCGGGGGACTGCGCTAGCCACTGCATAACCTCAATGTTGTTGAGACGAAACCAATCCTTTGCTTTCCGACTAGTATGTTTTGGGTCGTTGTCCTGCTGGAAGACCCATTTTAATGTCATTTCTTCATCACTATACGGTAACATTACATTTTGCAGAATGTCTACATACGCGTGTTGATCCATAATGCCAGTTATTTTATGTATGGGGCCCACGCCATAAAATGAAAAACAACCCCATATCATAATTTTTGATCCACCGTGTTTAACAGTTTTTACAGTGTACTGTGGTTGACATGCCGAAGATGGTGGACGGCGAACATATTGTCTACACCCAGAATTTCCATACAGAACAATTTTAGACTCATCTGTCCACAAAATGTTTCGCCACTTGCTTGCAGGCCACTCGACGTGATTTCTGGCGAACTCCAAACGATTATCTCTATGTGTTTTCTTAAGCAGTGGCTTTTTTCTTGGACTTCGCGCAAACAAATTTGCATCTAGAAGTCGTCTTCTGACCGTCATATCGCTAACTTCTAAATTTAGTTCGCTTTTTATTTGCCTGGCTGATTTAAAGGGATTACATTTGGCAGTCCTTACGATATTTCGATCGTCCTGGGGTGAAGTTTTTCTTTTGCCGCCTCTATTTTCTACTTTATCTTTATATTTTATTGCGTTCGATATCATCTTTGCAGAGCACGAGAGAAGCCTTTGAATATCTGAATAAGATTTTTCCTCTTTCCTTAATTGTAAAATTAATTTTCTTTGCTCAATAGTGCAATGTTTAGCGCGACCCACTAAAGCCGAAAATTATTGCAGAGAAATATATTTTACATTAAATGCACAGTAATTTATTATTTTTTAACTTACTTTCACTTTATTACTCAAAAATTAATATTTTTAAATTAAAATTAAGAGAAAACTACCTCATTTGTTTAGCACTGCTATTTCAATGTTAACAAAAAAGACGCTTTACAAATATTATTTACCGTTATTTTTAGAATTACCAATCATATTTAAAATATAATTAGTTACAAACAATAAACAGACATGCCAGATTACTACTATGAATAAAATTGTATTTAAAAATATTTTTAAGAACGCTCTACACCGTTTGAAAAAAATATACTAGTGGTACTGCTATTTCAATGTTCGCAACTGTATATATTAAATTTTGAATAAGATTTTCACTGTAGTAAAATAAATAATTTAATTATCTAGTTATCTGCTTGTGAATAGTAGCTATGAATATTTTGTTGCGTATATATATATATATATATATATATATATATATATATATATATATATATATATATATATATATGTATATATATATATTTATTTATATATTTTATATATATATATATATATATATATATATATATATATATATATATATTTTTTTTTTTTTTTATATATATGTAGGGTACATACCTATTTCTACCAGACCGGACAATAACCAAAACTACATACCAGATAATATAACGGACAACCTTAAAAAGTCACGTACGCAAATTAAAAAAGCAAAGAACGAGTAGAGTAGACAAAAAGGGAAAAGCACGACAGTTAGTTGAAGAAGATCACTCGAGTTAAGCGCACCCGAACAACAAAAAGTGAAGTTAAATTAAATTACTCTAAAACAAATTTAATATTCTTAAATAATTAACTAATAAATGAATTCTAATCAATAAATAGAAATAAATCTGTTTTATTCGCTATAATAAACAGCCATCCCACAATAATTTATGGGGGCTCAACCGGGATGGACAAAATAAAGTAATTTAAAAAAAAAAAAATTGTATAAGAAATTAAAAGTTCGAGGTGTGTGTGTGTGTGTTTTTTTTTTTTTTGTGAAAAGAAATAAAAAAGAACTTAAATTTCAAAATCCAAAAACAATTTGTCGTTTTTTTTGTTTGGAAAGGAAAAGAATTTATTAAAATTACTATGGAAAGAACTTTTCTAAAAAGTAAATATTAAACAACAAAACTAAAGGACAAGCAAGAAAATCCACCACCAATATTTTGTTGAAGAGAGTCTGAGTGATTTAAAAACTATTGGAAGAATTTTATGGAAAAACCAGGGTAGAAAAGAATTCTCTTAAGATAATAAGAAATATTGACGACAGATCATAAACAAGTGTGTGGTCACTGCACTGCGAGCTGTTTTGAAGACGTTAGCAGAAGTAAATTAAGCGAGTACGTTTGAGGAGAGCCGAGTATAGAACTGGTTGAATGGATGAGAGGAATCAATTTGAGTAGCTGAGCGACATCAAGATAAATGTTCAACGAAGATTTTAAGAGATAAGTATTATAAGTATTCCAAGAAGAATTAATTGAAGATGAAAGACGTTTAAATAAGAAGAATTAATTGAAGATGAAAGATGTTTAAATAAGATGAATAAAAATAAAGATGTTTTAAAGATTAAATTTAGACGAAAGATGATTAGATGTGTGGTGAAAAAAGAATAAATGATATGAGTTATTCGATGTAAAAGAATTATCTATGGAAGTATTTTGAAAAAAAGAGAGAGGCTTATACGAGGACAGTTTTAAGATTGTATTAAATTAAATCAAGTGTTTAATTTTATTTTGGAAAATTGATACTATTAAATTAAATGGAAAAATAAGTTAAATTTTATATTACTTTAGAAGTTTTAATTTTCTATTTCGATTTTATCATTGCTAAGAAAGTAAATCAATATAACGTAATTCATTCCCATAATTTTATTTTATTTTTAAAGTTGTTGTAGCTTTAAAAGTATCTATATTTTATTAATAATTGTAATCACTTATTGTTGTTGCTTTTAAATATGAATCGTGAAGTGATCTTGAGTATGAACGTTAATGCCCTTAGGACCAAATTGACTGAAATGGGACTAAATGCACAGGGGTTAAAGGATGATTTACGTAATAGACTTTTGAGGGAACATGGACTAGAGACTGACCATAGTGAAGAAGAAGGCGATGAAGATAATGGGGCAGTGGGGGGTGCCGCTCCAGTCGGTTCTCCTGAAAGGGATGCCGGTGAAGAGGTCCATAATCTCTCACTTCGGAAGAGTTTGTACACCCTCAAGGACGTGGAAGATAGTTTGACTCCATTCTCTGGTACTAGTACACCTGACATCATTCAGTGGCTAGATGAATTTGAGGAAATGGGTAGCATATTAAAGTGGTCGTCGCTTCAGTTTTTCGTATATGGGAAACAGTTGCTAGTTGGAGCTGCCAAAATGTTTATTAGGAGCCAGAAAGGTATACGCGATTGTCGCTCACTGAAAAGGGCTCTTAAGAGTGAATTTGGTGAAAAATTTTCAGCAGCCGAAGTCATACGTCAGATTCGGAATCGACGTTTTACCAAAACCGAGACACTATTAGAATACTTGTATAGTTTTATGCAGATTGGCGCTCAAATCGATCTAGATGAGAAAAGCGTGGTTGAGTATTTTATTGAAGGTATTCCGGAGTCACGAAGTAACAAGGCAGTACTCTATCAGGCTGATAACATCAACGAGTTAAAAAAGCAGATAAAGGTATACGAGAAAACACGTCCCCTCTCTCAGTCGTCATACAAAGGGAAGGAGGCAGTACCCATTCCGAGAAATACTAGTTCACCCAAAGCAGATACTAGCGGAAAAGAAAGAAGGTGCTACAAGTGTGGCGAGAAATCGCACATAGCAAAGGACTGTCCTGAGAAACAACACAAATGCTTCCGTTGCCAAAAATTTGGCCATCGCTCGTTCGAGTGCCCAACGCTTGAAGCGGGAAAAAAGGTTAAGGTAGAGGGAGGTCAAGTGAACATGGTTCGTAAAGGACCAGGGTTGTTGTTCAAGGACATAACCATACGGGGCGAAACACTGACGGCATTGGTAGATACTGGTTGCGATCTATGCATCGTAAGATTTGATGTGTTGTTTATCTTGGGAGAAGTGAATTTTGTACCCGAAAAGATCAAGTTATTTGGAATTAGTGATAGTGCCATAGTCACCATGGGTCGTTTTGACGAAGTCGTTCGAATTGACGATTTCGATTTTGAGGTTACTTTTTACGTGGTGGGGGAACGTGATATTAATCACTCTATTATGTTGGGCAATAGTCTAATAAGAAAAGCTGACTTGACTATAACAAACGGGGAAGTTAGTTTTATGATGCCAGTCGAGAAGGACTTGCTGCTAGAAGAATTTTCGGGGATTTGTCTAAACATGGATGAGTACAAGGCAGATATCCCAGTTAACCTCGAACACTTAAATGACCCCATCAAGCGTCAAGTGATGAAAGCAATAACAGAATATCGCCCTGAGAGAAACGGGCAAAGCCCAGTAAAAATGAATATTGTGTTGCAAGACGATATACCAGTTTTCATCGTCCCCGACGTTTACCCATTAGCGATCAAGCAATCGTCGATAAGCAAATTGCAGAATGGTTAGAAGAGAAAATAGTGCAGCCAAGTACGTCAGAGTACGCATCACCGATCGTTTTGGTTTCAAAAAAAGACGGTACGAAAAGGCTATGCTGTGACTACCGGAGGTTAAACCAGAAAATCGTTCGAGATCATTTCCCGATGCCGCTAATGGATGAGGTGATCGACAAGTTAGGGAGTGCAAATATTTATACCACTCTAGATTTACGAAATGGATTTTTCCACGTACCATTAAGTGAATGTTCTCGGAAATATACGTCATTCGTAACCCATAACGGGCAATTCGAGTTTCAATTCGCACCGTTTGGAATAAGCAACTCGCCGGCTGTCTTTAACCGATTTATATCGGCTGTTTTCCAAGATTTAATAAGAGATGGTGTATTGATAGTATACATGGACGATATCATTATTCCCGCCAAGGATATGATCGAGGGCCTTGAGAAGTTTATGAAAGTTTTAAGAATAGCTGCAGTTAATGGTTTACGCATTAAATGGGAGAAGTGCCAGATTTTACAGAAAACGGTAGATTTCCTCGGTTATGTCATTCAGAATGGTTCAATAAAACCGTCGGAAGAAAAGATAAAGGCAGTTAAGAACTTCCCTATCCCCACGAATCAGAAAATACTTCAACGGTTTTTAGGGCTGACATCCTACTTTAGAAGATTTATTGATAATTATGCAATAGTCGCGAAACCTTTAACGGATCTTCTAAGGAAGAATATTAAGTTCGTAATTAATGAGGATGTTTTTTTAGCCTGTCAGCAATTAAAAGAAGCTCTTGTTAGTGCACCAGTGTTGAAGTTATATGATCCAGACGCAATCACGGAGGTACATGCTGATGCCAGCAAGTACGGTTACGGGGCAGTACTGCTGCAGAAAAGTTTGGACGAGCAATATTTGCGCCCAGTACAGTATATGAGTCGCCGGACTAAGCCATATGAGGAGAATTACCATTCCTATGAATTGGAAGTGCTTTCGATCGTGGAGTCGTTGAAAAAATGGAGAGTGTATTTGATTGGCATACCATTTAAAATCGTGACGGACTGCAATGCCTTTAGGATGACGATGAATAAAGACGATGTACCAGCAAGAATTTCCAGATGGGCCATGTTCTTGCAGGAGTTTTCGTACGAAATAGAACATAGACCCGGAACCCGAATGAAGCATGTAGATGCCTTAAGCCGAACGGCGTGCTTAATACTTGAAAGCAGTCTTACTCATAGAATCAGGTGTGCCCAAGAAAGCGATGAGTGTACAAAGGCCATAAGAGCAGTCTTAGAGCATGGAAAATACGAAGATTACTTTATGCAAAATGGGGTATTGTACAAGGATCCGACGAAGGATCTAGTTGTTGTACCGGTCCAGTTGGAGGAGGAGATTATGCGGTTGGCGCACAACCAGGGCCACTTCGGTGTCTCAAAAACCCGTGAATTGATAGAAAAACAATACTATATAGCGAGGTTGCCTGCAAAATTACCCAAGGTCGTTAAAAGCTGTATCGAGTGCATTATCACCGAAGCGAAGACTGGGAAGAAGGAAGGATATCTGAATCCCATTGATAAGGACGATCTACCCCTAAATACTTACCACATCGACCATGTCGGTCCAATGGAAGTCACTAAGAAGGCGTACAACCATTTGTTAGTGGTAGTGGACAGTTTTACGAAATTTGTTTGGCTTCACCCAACAAAGTCGACCGATACAAAAGCGGTAGTTGAAAGTTTGGAGAAACAAGCGGCTATTTTTGGCAATCCACGAAGAATCGTAACAGACCGCGGAACGGCCTTTACCTCGCAAAGCTTTAAGGACTATTGTATTGAAGGGAACATCCAGCATTTGCTGATAACTACCGGCGTACCGCGCGGGAACGGCCAGGTAGAACGTATTCACAAGATAGTCATACCAATGTTAGCGAAGTTATGTGCAGAAACGCCACAAAATTGGTACAAACACGTGCGACGCGTTCAAATGATGATCAACTCCACCGCCCCGAGAAGCACCCAGATATCCCCTTTCAAATTATTAACCGGCGTAGAGATGAAACTACCACAATACCCTGACCTCCGAGAAATATTAGGCTCCGAACTTATTCGTGACTTTGAGGAGGAAAGAAATGAGATGAGGTCAGAAGCTAGAGAGAACATAGCTAGAATTCAGAAAGAGAATTGCAAAACATTTAATAGTAAGCGGAAACCTGAAGCGGAATACGCTAAAAACGAGCTAGTCGCCATCAAGCGCACCCAGTTTGGCAGCGGGCTTAAGCTGAAAAGCAAATACCTTGGCCCCTACAGAATAGTAGAAAAGATGCCCCATGGAAGGTACGAGGTTGAGAGAATCGGCAATCATGAAGGTCCTAGAAGAACAACTACCGTGGCCGAATTTATGAAACGATGGCAATCCGAGCCGAATTGCCGTCAGGAGGGCCGATTGTAGGGTACATCCCTATTTCTACCAGACCGGACAATAACCAAAACTACATACCAGATAATATAACGGACAACCTTAAAAAGTCACGTACGCAAATTAAAAAAGCAAAGAACGAGTAGAGTAGACAAAAAGGGAAAAGCACGACAGTTAGTTGAAGAAGATCACTCGAGTTAAGCGCACCCGAACAACAAAAAATGAAGTTAAATTAAATTACTCTAAAACAAATTTAATATTTATAAAAATAATTAACTAATAAATGAATTCTAATCAATAAATAGAAATAAATCTGTTTTATTCGCTATAATAAACAGCCATCCCACATATATATATATATATATATATATATATATATATATAAAATAAATAAAATATAAAACAAAAAACCCAATAAAACTGCACATGTATAAGAATATATATTGTAGTGAATAACAAGTAAGATGGCGTTCATAGGGTCCATAGAACAATTTTGGATTTTGGTGATGATTTTGAAGAATATTTGGAGCATATAGAGCAATTGTTTAAGATAAACAAAGTTGAAGAGAGCAGCCAGGTAGCTCTATTTTTGACGTTAGTTGGACCGGAGACCTACACACAGATAAAGTTTTAAAGGTATTGATAGAGATAATTACGCCACATTTCAAACCTGAGAAGAATATTATTACAGAACGATTTAAATTCTATAATAGTTCACAAAACGCAAATGAATCAATTGGTGAATTCATCGTGAATTTCAAACTGTTGGCATCTCAACGTAATTTTGGTACATTTTTACAAGAGGCATTGCGGGATCGCTTGGTTTGTGGGGTATCTAGTATTCAACTTCAAACAAAATTACTGTCATCTTGTAAGCTGGCGCAGTTGTTCGAATTGGTAGACAGAGAACAAAAAGTAATGCAACCATCGTCGTCGTACGAGGTAAATAAAGTTAGTTATCAACGTCAAAGGAAAACTTATGATAAATGTAAAAAATGTGCCTCAAGGCGTTTTGTTGGTAAATGTCCGGCAACAGAGTGGAATTGTTTTAGTTGTGGGAAAAAAGGTCATTCGTCGAAAGCCTGCTTTTCAAAATCATCTCATAAAGCCAAACCAAGTGCTTACCAAAAAAGTCGTCAAATCAGTGAGATGGATTATAAATTGGGATCAATCAAATGCCAAATGGTAATCTTCAAAATTGGAAAAGGCCCATGTGTGTATTTATACTTAATAATGGCCTTGACGGTTCATCTACGGATAACTGCAAATATGCTTATTCATATCCAATATACAAAAACATTAATTTCCCCTTAAATTTGTAAGAATTTCATCTATTAAGGGTAATGGATATACATCCCTTTCTATAACTGAGTTTATGGTCACTTTAAAGTTTCCACAAATTCGAAAATTGCCATCTTTCTTAAGAATACAAACTATTGGTGTAGCCCAACTACAATTTTGAACTGGCTGAATGACACTTTCATCCCACATATTTTTGAGTTCCCTTTCAACTTTAGTCTTTAAACTTATAGGGACAGAATATGGCTTAAAAATTTTTGGTTGTGAGCCTGGTATCACCGAAACGTTAGCAGAAAATTGCTTAACAGCTTCCGAACTTTTTTACAATAATGACGGAAATTTAAATTTTATCTCCTCCCTAATACTAGCATGGCAAGCTTTTTGTACAGAAAAAAATTTACATGACTTACCCTCGGAGCAAGTGAAAAAATTCCTCTAAGATGGGAATATTGTATCCAACCATTTCTTCCCAATAATGGCTTAAAACGAATACTTGATTCTATGACCATTATGGCTTAAAATGCATTCATAATTTTTTAGCTACACATTATGATTCGCACAATCATTCAGCTTCACTTATTGATTATTTTGCAGTTTTTCAAAATTTATCAATCAATATCCCTGTCCAATTTCAGATTCCAGACATTTCGCACCACTCTTTTATAACTTCGGCCTTACAAATACCTATTTTTTTAACTTCTAATATTGTTGCTAATAGGGATAATAATCGTACAGATGTGGCTGGTATAGAATAATTTCTACTTGGTACTGATTTTTCCCAATTCTTTAATAATCTTTTTAATGACACTTTTTTATATGGAACATAATTTAAAATTCCATATAAAAGAGTGTCACATAATAAAAAAGAATAATTTTTTGAAATAACAAATAAAATTAAATACTTAACGTAACATTGCATTAAATACATATTTTTGTAATCGAAATGATCATAACTGGGAAATTTATCGACAGCTTCGAAATCAAACTAAAAAAATGAATAGGAACTTGAAGAAACAACAGCATACACGCTTTTTTGACTTAACTAATACAAAGCAAATGTGGAATAATTTTTCCCTATATCATTAAACATCTTCTTTATTTTATAAATAATATAATTACTCCATCTGTTTACCCGGATGGGTGGAAAATTGCAGGAATTTTGCCTATCCCAAAACACGGGACTGAAATCGCTATTGATAAAATGAGGCCTAATAGAATTTTGCCTACACTATCTAAAGCTGTTAAACATTTAATTAAAGACCAGATCGCAGATTTAATAGAAAATAAAAAACTCTTTCATGATTGTCAATATGGTTTCCGTCATGGTCGTAGCACTAATATGGTATTGATGGCTTTGAAATAATCTATTAGAGATAATTGGAATAAAGGAAAGGATAATAATTTAATTTCAATTGACATAACTAAGGCATTTGATCAGATAAGTCATTTGTTGTCAATAAATAAACTTAATTGTAAGTTCAGATTTTCAAAATCTGCTTGTCGATTGATGTGGTCGTATTTATCTGGACGTAAGCAATATGTTTCTAAAGATGGGTTGGATTCAAATTTACTTGATGTGCGATCAGGAGTACCACAAGGTTCTGTTATTGGCCCTACTTTATTTACATTGTTTTTTAATGAAATTGTGGAATTCCTTGGCTATAGCACTTGTAAACCCTTCACATTTGCAGATGATTTGCAACTGCTTTGGTCAAGTGATCGTCAATTCCTGGATGTTCTTGAAACCACTATAAATAAAACTAAAGCTATGATTTTTAAATGTAACAGGTCTGGTACTATTAATCTGAGCTTAGGCATTTGTAACACTACTATTGAAATGGAGAGTAATTTGCGCTGTCTTATAGTTATATTTGACGACAAATTGTCGTTTGAGCAGCATATCAATAATTTATGCTCTAAAGTTGGTTTTACCTTGCGTAGGCTATTGCTTATGCTTTGCTAATGTCTGAAGTAAATAATTGTATTGAAATAATATCTGGTTGCTCTGAGACTAACTGTAACAAAATTAAGCACATTATTCATAGAATAGTTCGTTATGTTTATAGTTTACGTTTTAGAGCGCATGTGTCTTTACATTTAAGAAATTTTTTAAATTTTACATTTGGTGACTACCTTAAATTTCGTTTATTAATATATCTTTTTAAAATTATTAAATATCGTGATCCAGAGAGTATTTCACGTTTGATATCGTTTGCCAATTCTGAAAGAAATCCTCAAATTCTAGGTTTTGGAATAGTTTACCGAAGGCTTTTCGTATTTCATTGGTTCTTTAACAGCATTTAAACGAATGCTTCGTAAATATATCACCTCTTCATATTCCTAAGTACTAATTTTTGGGGTAATGACTTTATAGCTTTATGATTACAATTTTTTTAAGCAGCTTTTGAAACGGTTAAATTTTATTTTTCTAATATGCGTGCAAGGCTGTTAGTTTTTAACCAGGTGTGCTTTTACAAGGTTTCCGTGCTTTTCAGGGTGCGACAGGAGTTATTGAACCACAACTGTAAACTGTAAAGTTAACCCAAGATCGGACCATACAAAATCTTTCCAAAGCCCATATATATTTCAATGGAATATTTTAGCCTTTTCAAGGAATTTTTCAATACCAATGTAAAACTTTCTATTACTATTATTCCGTTTCTGCATTTGAAGTGAAATTAAATAAAGTAAAAGCTTTGAAATATACAACAAATTCAAGTTTTGCCTGTGTTATGAAGAATTACTATATAGAGTTATAACTGCAACATGGTAATTGTACTAAATATATATACATATGTATTTATGTTCATAATGCAATTTATATCTCTGTTATTATAATATACTTATGTTTAAGTTTACATGTAAAATGAACTTACTTGAATAAAGATCTTTGAATAGTAAGTGTTAAAATTTAAAAAAATTATCTTTGGTGATAACTTAAAAAAAAAAAAGATTAAAACTAAATAAATTAAAATAATGACAGAAACATAAACAGAAACGATGAATTCTGTGGTCAAAATTAATTTAAACGCTTCCAATATGGCGCTGGAATGGAAAACGTGGTTTGCACAATTTCGCATATATTTAACTGCAACGAAGCTAGACGGAGAGCCCAACGTTAGGAAGGTAGCATTACTGCTTCACCATTTGGGTTCAAGCTGTTTCCAAATATTTAATTCGTTTGATGTATCTTCAAGTGAGGTAGAATTCGATGATTTTTTAAAACTGTTTGATGCCTACTTTGTGCCGAAAAAGAACATCGCTATGGAACGACACGCGTTCTTCACACGAAAACAGAATGGTGGTGAAGGAATTGATGACTATATAACAGCGTTGAAAAATCTTAGTCTTTCTTGTGAATTCGGATTTGAGGATTTGGTGAAAGATGTGTTTATTTGTGGACTGTCATCGAATTTGCAATATATAAAGGAGCGACTACTAAGTGAAGGTGCAATAAAATTGGACAGAGCTATAGTTATTGCCAAAAATATAGATTTAGCACGTGAGGAAGCCGCTCAACTGGATGGTCTAGGTGACAACTTTTGAACAAACACAATAAAAGTTACGGAAAAAAATGTCTCAAGGAAAAGTGTACAAAATGTGACCAAGTGCATACAAATAAATGTCCGGCATAAAACGCCATTATTCATAATAGCAATTAAAAGGGGCATTACGCAAAAGTATGCTTTTGGAGAGTTAAACAGTAACAACAAAATCAAGGTCCCGTTAATAATAAATTTGGTGGTCGTCAAAAGCAACAAAAACAATATAGCGGCGGAGTTGTTTGTTGGTACATTATCGTACAGTCACCAATATCAACAGCAGAACGTCAGTAGATTCGAGCAAAAACAAAATACAAATATTGATGTTCGTCAAGAATGTTCTATAATTAGTAGTTGCCCACAACAATTTAATAAAATCTGTACGCTTCGAAGCGACAGATTGTCAGAACATACAACAACTGGTGGCTGGTATATAACAGTTACAATAAAAAATACAAATGTGGAATTTCAAGTGGATACCGGTGCAGATGCAAACATCGTATCACAGAAAGTTGCAGAACAGTTGGGTCTCAATGGATATGCCGAGTCAACAAATACAGTGATAAACACCTTTAGCGGTCAAATGCTGCCGATTAGTGGAAAAGTTGGTATAAAATTTATGCATGAAGGTAAAAATTATTATGATTATTTCTATATTGCAAATTTAGAATGTAAGAACATAATTGGTTTAAACTTGGCAGTCAACATGAATTTAATTCAAAATGTGAATAATTTAAGTACGGATAGTATTATCAAAAATAATCCTGATATGTTTGAAGGTCTTGGTCTAAAACAAAATGAATGTGAATTACGGTTAAAATCCAATATTAAGCCAGTCGTTGATCCTCCTAGAAGGATCCCTTTTTCGTTATATAAAGGACTAGAATCAGAATTAAACAGGATGGTCGATTTTAATTTAATTGCTTGTGTTGAGGAACCCACTAAATGGGTTAACTCAATTATCTTAATATCTAAGCCAAACGGGAAATTAAGATTATGCTTAGATCCCCGAAATCTTAGTAAAGCCATTTTGCGACCTCATTTCCAATTTCCTAACATAGATGATTGCAAAGTTAAGCTAAGTGATTCACGTTACTTGAGCACATTAGATGCGAATTATGGATTTTGGATGATCCCACTTAGTCGAAACTCCTCAAGAATTTGCACTTTCAACACTCCTTACGGAAGGTACCGATTTTTAAGATTACCCTTTGGCATAAATGCTGCCCCCGAAATTTTTCATTCGGAAATGATAAAATTATTTAGTGACATCAATAGATTATTGATATATATTGATGATTTTCCTATTTATTTAAAAACTATTGAAGAACACAATAACATTTTAAAACTTGTCCTTGAAAGATCAAAAAGCGTAAGCATAAAATTTAATAAAACAAAATCAAAAATAATCCTGATATGTTTGAAGGTCTTGGTCTAAAACAAAATGAATGTGAATTACGGTTAAAATCCAATATTAAGCCAGTCGTTGATCCTCCTAGAAGGATCCCTTTTTCGTTATATAAAGGACTAGAATCAGAATTAAACAGGATGGTCGATTTTAATTTAATTGCTTGTGTTGAGGAACCCACTAAATGGGTTAACTCAATTATCTTAGTATCTAAGCCAAACGGGAAATTAAGATTATGCTTAGATCCCCGAAATCTTAGTAAAGCCATTTTGCGACCTCATTTCCAATTTCCTAACATAGATGATTGCAAAGTTAAGCTAAGTGATTCACGTTACTTGAGCACATTAGATGCGAATTGTGGATTTTGGATGATCCCACTTAGTCGAAACTCCTCAAGAATTTGCACTTTCAACACTCCTTACGGAAGGTACCGATTTTTAAGATTACCCTTTGGCATAAATGCTGCCCCCGAAATTTTTCATTCGGAAATGATAAAATTATTTAGTGACATCAATAGACTATTGATATATATTGATGATTTTCCTATTTATTTAAAAACTATTGAAGAACACAATAACATTTTAAAACTTGTCCTTGAAAGATCAAAAAGCGTAAGCATAAAATTTAATAAAACAAAATCAAAATTTTTGTTGTTTCACATAAAATTTCTGGGACATGTTTTTGATGGTGTTAAACCTGATATAAGTAAAGTAAATGCCATTACAGAAATGCCAATTCCAAAAAATGTAGCAGAGCTACAACGTTTTTTAGGCATGGTCAACTACCTTGGTAGCTTTATAGAAAATTTATCGTTTAAAAATAAAAATTTACGCCAACTTTTAAGAAAAGATATTGCTTGGCATTGGAATAGTAGTCATGAAAAAGAATTTAATGAGTTGAAACTCAAAATTACAAAAACCCCAGTGTTAACATATTTTGATCCCAACAAACAGTTGGTATTAACTATTGATACTTTAAAATATGCTGTAGGTGCAGCAATGTTACACGACAAAAACCCCATTGCATATGCCTCAGCCTCTTTAACTAATGCACAGTCAAATTATGCACAAATCGAAATAGAACTTTTCGCTATTTTATTCGGTTGTGTTAGGTTTCACCAGTACACTTACGGAAATAAGGTTAATGTTGAAACCGACCATAAGTCCTTAGTTGTCTTAGTTGATAAACCTTTATATAAAATTCCGTCAACGCTTCAACGTTTCATGTTAAGACTCCAATATTATGATTTAAATGTGGTTTATAAGCCAGGAAAATTTTTGTATACTGCTGAATCATTGTCTAGATGTTCTCTAAAAGTGCTTTAGTAGAATTTGATGACGAGGTCTCACTGCATTGTTATTTCTTAGAAACCCATATGGAATTTCCTTTTTCTAATGTCAATGAAATAAGGCAACAAATGAGTGTAGATCCAAAATGTAATAAAATTAAGTAATATATTCAAATTGGATGGCCAAAAACTCAAAAGCTGGTTGAAAAGGAAATTGCTTTTGATGACATAATTTTAAAAGGTATTCAAATTTTAATTCCTTCTACATTAAGAAGAAAGATTCTTATTTTTTACATGAAGGCCATATGGGCATTCAACGATGTTAAAGTTTGGCACGTAAAATGGTCTACTGGCCCAAAATTTATAATGATATCGCTAATTTTGTAAATAATTGCGAATCATGTCAAAAATTTAAAAATTCCAATACTAAAAGTAAGATGTTGCTTCATGATATTTACAATATTCCGTGGTTTAAAGTTGGCAGTGATATTTTTGAATTTAATAAAAGACAATATTTAATAGTAGTAGATTACTACACAAAATATTTTGAAATTGAATTATTGGTAAATGGCTATGCAAGTTCACACGTTATAACAAAATTAAAATCTATTTTCGCTAGACACGGAATACCGCATTTTTTATTTCCGATAATGTTCCGCCATATAATTCAAAGGATTTTAAAAAATTTTGTGAAGAATGGTGCATTGAACATATAACAAGTAGTCCGTATTTACCGAGATCGAACGGTCTTGCAGAAAGCTCCATTCAAACCGTTAAAAAAATGTTACAGAAATGTCAAGAAAGTGGCTCAGATCCTTATATAGCTCTTTTGCTATATAGAGCAACACCCAAAGACAACATGCCAAGTCCGTCTGAGTTATTGATGTCTAGAATTTTAAGAACAAAGCTGCCTTCTCTTTCAGAAAATTTCCAATCAAAATTAATTGATACTTAAAAAAATGAAACTCAACTTAAAGCTCAAACAATGAAATCTGAACAATATTACAACAAAAATGCTATAAACAGAAAAACTATCTAAATAGGTGATAATGTTAAATTTAAAAAGAATAATAATTCATTTTGGTATCAAGGCGAAATTGTAAAAGATTGCCAGGAAGCTAGAACTTTTCTTGTGAAGGATAATGAAGGAGTATTATATAGAAGAAATGAACAACATATTGCATTAAAACCAGACCCCTCAACAAGTTCAAAACCAAACAATGATGATCAGGTTATTGAAAATTCTGCTAGCCAAAGTGAATATTCTGCCAATATTCAAAACAACAAAGATCAATATGTAACCAGAACTGGAAGAAAAATTTTAAAGCCATTATTATACAATGTAAAATAAATAATAAGATGAATTATTTTATAATTATACAATATTATTAAATAGGGAAGATGTTATGAAGAATTACTATATAGAGTAATAACTGTAACATGGTAATTGTACTAAATTTATATACATATACATAAACATTAACGAACAAGTAAATACAACCTCTTGACAATACCATTACCCACCACTCTCTATGCAACAAACACCTAACACTATGTCTCCAGTACTCAAAACGCGTCTTAGAAATGATGTTCGCACATCAAAAGGGCTCCAAATAAACCGCCAGTGACGACGGTCTTTACCGAAAGGTATGACAACAGTACAATTATTTACCTTATCTTTTAGACATGCATCATTAAATGACAGATTATTTTATAGAAATAAATAATTATTTATTTCTATAAAATAATTAATTATAATTAATTTAAAAAATTAAAAACCGCTTATACGGAAAGTTAGAAATATCGACTTTGCCGAGTAGGCAGAAATTTATTCACACACTTGCCGAATTGTATGCAGCCCAAATATAAAATACACAGACGAAATTTGATGCTTCTCAAGTGTCACCTGTGAAAGTGCATTAAAAGCAGTTCCCATCAAATTGCAATGTCGGCACACACATAGTTGTGCAACGTGATGTGCGAACAAGCCGCGGTTTGCTGTTTTGGGCAGAGCGTGTGTGAAGTCAGACTTAGTTGTGTGTCGGAGTAGTTAAGTTTGGAAAATAATTAAGTTCTGTAAACTAAATAAAATTATACTAAATATCAAAGTTAAGAATCATAAAATTGTTTCAAATATTAAAGTTAAGAATAAAAAAATAAAATGACTGTGAATAAAGAAAAACTATTGTGATTCAATTCGGCGCAGTTGGAGCGACCTAAAAATTATTTTTTTTAATTTATTCCGCGTAAGAAAGTTAACTGGCGCCCGAGCAGGGACCCGATTAAAGCGTGTTGCCTTAATAAACTTTAATAATTACGATTCTGCGATTCCTACGGGACCCTCCAGGAACGATAGTTATACAAAACATTATTATAACATAGGAAAAATCTCTTAGAGACCCCAGTGCTCCGACAACTGGTACACCTGGACAATTACACTAACATAACCATTGTCAGAAGGTTACTGGCTTGGAAGTGTTCGTTCCGTGCCACGAGTAGGCAGTATAAAAAAATAGGAAGAAACAAAATAAATGCCAAAAGGGAATCACACGGAACGCTCCGCATTGGATAACCGCAACAAAACCGTGAATAATACGTTATCCTGAGCTGTGGAAGGAAAAAAGGATGATAACCGAAAAACTTGCGTGATTAGAAAAAAGTTCGAAAAGTTTAATTAGAATAAAAGGCGACCCACAATAGTCGGGCCGACAATCATTAGAGTAAAATAAAATAAATAAAAATATAATAAAAGTAAAAATCTATATACCTATAAAAGAAAACAAAGAAAAAAATATATAGCAAGCAAAGAAAAAAAAGAAAAAGATTTTCCAATAAAAAAAGAAATAGGAAAAATATTGCGAAAAGTGCAAGTGGAAAAACGGAAATCCTTAAGTGCCAACAGTCATTCTGTGAATATAAATGGCAGGTACCCAGGTAAGTGAATTTGTTTCTTCCCTCTGGCTGTTATAAAATAAAATTTCCGTGCTGATAATCATATATATAAATAAAGAGAATAGATAATGGAGGAAATGAGGGCGAACTTGACTATGTTGACGGCTCCTGTCCTATTAGTAAAGTTCGCCCTCGTCAGTCAGTTGAAGGATATGGAAGATAGTCTAAAGAGGATTAAGGGAACTAACGGTCAGGAGCGGTTAGGTTAGCTAAGTCGCCGGTTAGAGGCATTGGAAGCACCAGTTGTGCCTTTGGGAAGTGTAGTTGAGGAGGACGTGTTACAACCTCCTAGAAACGAGAAACAGTTAAAAGAAATCTAAAAGACTACCCGAATCGGTAAAAGAATTAAAAGTGTTTGACGGAAATCTGGTGTAATATGTATCCTAAACAAAAGGTAATAGAAGCCGCCGATACGGCCCTGATTTCATACAATATTTTCGAAAACAATTCGCAGAAATAAAAAGGGTCCTATCTCTTCATTACGCAGACAAAAGGGACATACAAATTCTCGAGCAACAGCTCAACCAGTTATCCCAGGGTTCATCGAAGGTCGATGAATTCTATTTACCCGTCAATCACCAACTTTCCTTGATAATTAAAAACTAAATACTGAGAGATACAGCCAGGAAACCGTAATTGCCCTGATAGAAACTCAAAGAAATCGAGCTTTAGATGTGTTCATTAGGGGAGTCAGGGACAACTTATCCCAAATGTTGATTATACAAAAGCCTAGAACATTACCAGAGGCCTACCCTGGAGAAGCATCTATAATGTTGTGAGAAAACAAGTATGAATGATTAAAAATAAAATTTTCATTTCGTGACTATACCGAAGGTGTAGTACAAAATTGCAACAAATGTACAGGACGTGTTGTAGAGAAGACAACAAAGAAATGCTTTGAGTTGTGTGTAAATTTCGTCAAACCAAACTAATATTGATTAGTTGGTTAAATGGATGATATTTACAATATACGCAAATCAAGGCGTTGGATGCGAAGAATGCTGATGATGGATTTGGCGGACCTAAAAATGCAGCATTAAATTTTGCCAGCGTCTAATTTTTCGTGTTTTCTTTGGAAAACGTGCGCGTACATTTCAAAAATAAATTTTCTTAATAAAAATTAAATTAAAAAGTGAAACAAAGCCGAAAAAGTAAATTTTAATTGATTTATGAAAATCAACCCCTGGCTAGGAATAAAATTTAAAAATAATTGTAAATTAACATCAGCTACGAATGTTACAAGCAGTGAGCTTCCTGAAAATGATGATGACGATTCTGAAACATCGCATCACCCTAGCGATATTTTGTTAAATATACGTGATTTAAAAAACTCTTTTTAAATTTGATTGTGCACTTGCACAGCAAAGACAATATTTGCGAAAAGATGTTTTAGAAATCCAAAAAATGGTTAAAGAATTTATTGTTTTGCCAATAGTGGATATGATAAAAAATATGGTACTGGATGATAATTTACAAAGTAAATTGCTCTTCACCGCGTCGGATGATATAAACACATTATTAGACGAAATGGATAGCGATCACAAGATTATAAAAAAACTTTCAAACCTAGGCTTAGTTGATAATCTTATAGTTTCCAATATTCATACCGAACAACAATCTTTGCATTATAGTAGTGAATTACATTTTACTGCAAAGCAGTTATATGCCATAATTCTTCCAATCAAATTTCAAATAAAAGCAGTTTCGGAAAAAAATAATTAAAAATGGTTAAAAACGTTAAGAAGATTGAAAAGTGTTCTACGCTATGCAATTTTATTCAAGGAAAAATTTGGAATTAAAAGAAGGAAATGTATTCAAATCACAATGTATTTCCATTGTTTTTATATTCAGATGATTTTGGTATTAATAACCCATTAGGTTCAAAGAGTCATAATGTGCACAATATATATTAATCGCTGCCTTGTTTAGATATAGAATCATCAGCTCTCGATAGTATTTATTAAGCATCTATAATGAATTCAAACTATGTACAAAAAATGGGAGCCAATAAGTGCCTTAAAGGCTTAATAGACGTTATAAAAGACCTTGATATCAATGGAATTAAGATAAAATTACCGAATGGGTCATCAATAACTGTTTATTTCCAGCAACCATTATTGTCGGTCATGTTCTGCACCTAAAGAGAGAGCAAAAGAACTTTGTATAGAGATGTTTCATTTGTTTAGAATGCCAGAAATTTATAACGAACAACTCCTTAATGGTAGTAACGCAGTTATAGAAGAATTTGTCTTTAATAGTATTCCTTCACTTTATGTAATAAATAACTATGCATGTGATTTAATGCATGCTATTTTCGAGGGAATATGTCATTATAATTTTGGTAAAGCGTTATCTTATTTTATTTATAAAAAGAAATATTTGATTTTGTCGTCCAAATGAAATTTTGCAAAATGAGTTGGGAGCAAATAAGTTTAAAATGTCTGGTCGTCAAATGATGACTTTTATGTACTTGTTTGCTCTAATAATAGGAGACCTTATTCCCTCTAATGATATTGTATGGGAATTTGTCTTAAACTTTATTAATATGGTTAATGAGTTATTATGCTTTCAGTACAATGCTCAATTTTCTTCTAATCTAAGAAAATAAATCGAAAATCATAACCGTCATTATATGCTTCTTTTTGATAAACCGCTTAAACCAAAATATCATTTTCTTACACACTACCCAAGCATTATTAATAAATCTGGCCCATTAAGATTGTTTTGGAATTTTACATATGAAGCGAAGCATACACAGTTTAAATTATACTCTCATTCTATATCATCTCGCAAAAATATTTCGCTAACTCTCAGAATCCTCAGAAAATTGAAACAAGTTTTACAAGCATTAGAAGCGATTCTCAATTAGAAAACTCAGTGTTTAAAATTTTAGGAAGCTTAAATTTTAAATTATGCTGTAATGTGGAACATTACGGCTATTCATACAAAGAGAACTCATACATTGCAACGTATTCGAATGATGTTTTAATTAATAAAATTATTGTTGTTATAAGAGCTGATGATAATTCTGTTCTTTTTTACTGTGAAAAACTTAAAACAATCGAATACAAATCAAACATATCGATAAATTAAAGATTAATGTTTTTTAAAATAATTGTGTATAAAAAATTAAATAATCTTTTTTTTAAAGCACAACATTGTTCTGTTCCTGTACTTAAAATTATAAAACCACAACAAATAGAGAAAATACTCACTCATGTTCCCGTTGGCCTAGCAATACTATTTGAACATTGTTTGGAATCTTGGCGATTTGAAATCAATTCATCACTTAACTGTTCTACACCTTAAAGTGTCAGCCTTAGTTCAGAATTTTCCAACAGTACAAAAGAAAATAAGCAGGATCTGCAGTTAATACTTATGATGTCCAATAATGGAAAAAGCTTGATTCAATATTATGATAAACACCATTATTTAAAAAAAGCCTAAGCAAAACTCTTAATAAATACAATAGCAAGATATATTGTTGATTCTGGATTACCATTTTCTTTAGGAGAGAGTTATAATTTGGAACAAGAAATACTAAAATTATTTTCCAATAAAAAACTTGTAAATATATCTTAAAATAATAATTGTTCTTTATTTAATTTATTTTTTGCATTTCCGTTTATCCTTTTGTGTTTAGGAGTATTACCGTATGTGCAAAAGAGGACGTATTTATGCTAAAGTTTGCAACTTGAAAACCCAAATCAACATTGCTTTATCTGCGTTTACAACACCAACTTTATCGCCAAGTACTGAAGATAATCAATATGGTAAGAAATATTCAAAATAAATATGCAAATGGCAACCCTTCAATTGAATCAGTAAAGAAAATTTGGTGTCGGTCAATAATTAATTAAATATAAAACTAATAAGATTATATCATGTTACGCCAATGCAAACAACGTGAACCGCTTTTCGAATATTTAATTATAAAAAAGAATTTAGAAGTTAAAACTACGTACATTTTATAAAAGGCAAAAACTGCATATTAAACACGTGATAATTGTTTCAAAGTTATACATGCTTAAGTAGAAGCACATGCATATGTATGTTAATAAAAGAATAAAGCAGCACTAAAGAGAAATTGTTAAATTTAAAAATAAAATAATAATAATTGTAAAAATAAATCAAATCTGCATAAATTATGACTCCTAAAATTGCCTTGGATAATTTTGCAGCACAACTACGTAAAGGCATTGATGAAATTAATGAAAATCTTATTACCAGATTGGAAGCTCATCGCAAATCTACTGAGGAACGCATATGTGAAGCTGTAAAAGACCTTGAAGTAAAGTTTAATGAAATAGGAAGTAAGTTAAAACAAGAGTTTGTGGCAGAGATCAATAATATGAAATCTGACATCAAACACTGCTATGAGTTTATCAAGCAGATTGACAAGGCTAATACGGACAAATTAATTGAACTGGAAAAGTCGCAAAATTTAATAATGATAAGGTTAAACAGGCCTGACATTGTTATCACTGGACTTCCAGCAGCTTCGCCTAAAGTGAAAGCAATGATCCTAAGTTTGGCAGAAATATATAATATACCTTTTAATGAGACTGACTTCCAATACACAACTATGAAAAACAATAAGTAAGTGCTTGTAAAATTTAATTCAGTTTCTACGCGGGATAAATTGCTAAAGAAATATTATAGCACACGAAATTTAATGCTTAAAGATTTGTTGAAACGAGAAGAGAATGATGAAGGTGCTGATTTAGAAGAAAGGGTGTACTTAAATGACCATCTTACGCCTATGGCCAATAAGTTATGCTATATATGTCGGCAGCTAAAAAGAAACAAACAGATTTCAAATTTTAAATTCCGAAATGGCAACGTCCCAAAAGCAGTGATTAAAACCAACGAGGGTGCAGAAAAGATCTTAGACTTTTTTAATTTAATGGAGAAATATCAAGATGTCAGTACATAATTATTATGAAAAGTACTAAATATTTCATTTACTTTTAATATTAGACTTTATTATAAAATCAGTTTTTTACTTAGCAACAAGAGAAACATGTATTTAAATAATTTCTTTTTGCCACAGAATTTGCCAACTTGTCCCCTATTAATAAATAATGCTTTTAAGTTAAAAATTATTATTCATCGAAAAAAAAACGTTTTGCTTTACATGTCATTTATATTTGCTGTTGAGCTGCGGGAGCAAGTATTTGACAAAAGAGCGTAACCATTATTATTTTTACATACTTACTAAATTTTATATGAAATGTACAATAACAAATAACGACTTATATGTAGATGATACCCATTGTTTGGAATAGAGGCATACACAACTTAATGAAGATTTGAAAATTAACAATTGTTTACATTATACCTATAGTGATTTTGTTTCGTTTGTTTTCTATACGAAGCTTTAATGTCAAACGCTGTTTTAATCTCTTTTTTCTTATTATGTAGCTCGCGTTTTTGCTAATTACTATATTGTAATAAAAAACCAAAACAAATGGTATAAAAAAAAGAAACAAAAAAAATGTGAATTCTTCTGAAAAACATTATCATTAATAAATCAATAATGTGCCCACCAGTCAATAATGCGGGAGTCTAAAGTTTTTAAATTTAACATTTGAACACAAATATTTAAGGAAAGAAAAATCTTAAAAATTAGTTTTCATTTTTATTATTTCTATTTTAAAAATTGATAATAATCTTCTTTTATGCTGAGAATGATTTTAATGTAATGTTACTAAAGTTAAAATAATCGTTTTTCAATATGTAGATTTACAAAAAAGTTGACATGTATGTTTTTAAATTGGAAACGAGAAATTTAACTTTTTTAATGAAAAACGTTCACTTTATGTTTGACAATTGGTAAACATTTTCTTTTTTTTTTTCTCTTTTTTTTGCCTCCATTATAAAAAATATATATTTTTTCGCATTTACATTATTAGTTTTATAATAAAAAGAATTATTGACTGAATTAAGTAAATAATTTTTAAGACTATACAGATACATTTAATATTGATAATACAAAATACACACATATGTTTAAGTTCTTATTTATAAAAAACTTGTTTATTCCATTACTACAGCCTCAATCTATAACATTTATGTATGATATTGGTTAACAACAATTTAGGTCCAATTATCGGCGATGGGTGTAGCGCAAATAAATATTTAGGGAATTTGAGTTCCGGATTGAAAGTAGGACATTGTAATTGTCAAAGCATAAAACCATCACCATACTCAACTAAATTTGATGAGTTTCAAAATTAAACACAGGGTACATCTCTTGATATTGTTGCTGTTACGGAGACATGGCTTAAACCAGAGGTGCCAAACGGTGCTGTTAGTATTGAAGGTTATACGTTTCTTAGGAATGACCGGACGCGGGATTATGGCCGAGGAGGAGGTGTAGGACTTTATGTTTCTAAATCCATCACACACAAAGTTATAAAAACGCAATCACAATATAATGAATGTGAAATGCTCTTCATTGAAGCATCAATTTCAAATTTAGTTATGGAGGCGTTTGAGAGTGCAGCCTGTGACATATTTGAAAGGTATAGTAATATAATAGTTGTTGGAGATTTCAACACTGATCTTTTTAATTATGTAAAGGCGGGAAAGGTTCGTTCTATATGCAGTCGTTTAAATCTTTCTGTAAGGCACAATTCGCTTCCGACTCATTTTGATAAGCAACACAAAACAACGACTCTTTTGGATTATTTTCTATTAAGTGGTCAACCCCTTCTAAAGTCAACGGGACAAATGCAGTGTCCTCTTTTATTATCTAATCATGCCTTTATCTATGCCTGCTTTGACTTACCTAAAGCTATTTGTAATAACAAGACTGTAATGTATGTTGAGTACCGAAATTACTCACTAATTGATAGTGCGGCATTATATCAATGTATATTGGATCAGGATTTTACTGATTTTTATAGCTCTATTGATGTTAATGATCAGTTGAAAATAATTGATGCTTTAATTTCTAAAATGTTTTCTCTGGTTCCTATATCTAAAGTAAAAATTAAACAGAAAATAGACTGGATGAAGTCCCGTAAAATAGTATACGTAAAGTCACTTAGAGATATAGCGTTCAAGGGGTACTTAGCGAACCCTACCAATGACAAATGGAGAGTATATTGTAGATACAGAAACAGAGCAAAGAATGTGATTCGTCAAATAAAAAAACGCATCTATAAAAACATTTTTAATAATGCAGATACTAAAATGATGTGGAACCGTTTAAGAACAGCAACCAGTGATAATTATTCCACTAATGAGCAATTAAATGTAAATGAGACGAATAACTATTTTTTGCAAGGATTAGACAGCGACTCATATGAATCTACGGAATGTTTTGATTTTGATGATGTAAGCGGAAGTTTTTCTTTTAGATGCATTGGCTTAACTGAATTGCATACAGCACTTAATAACATTAAGTCAAACGCTTATGGTATTCCACTAAAATTTTTAAAGTTAATTTTGCCATTTATAGAGAACTATATACTACATTTATTTAATTCAATTATTACTACTTCAATATTTCCAACAAATTGGAAACTAGCGAAAATTGTGCCAATACCAAAGACTGGAACATCAATGGAAATGGAGAACTTGAGGCCTATTAGTATTTTGCCTGTAATATCCAAAGTGTTCGAAAATGTGATCCGATTACAAGTTATGGATCATATCGTGCAACATTCTTTACTAAATGACAGTCAAGCGGGCTACCGTCGTAATTGTGGGGCGCCATCTGCTTTATTAGGGATTACGGAATTAATAAGGAATAATTTAAATAGAGGCATGACTACTACTTTGATATCTTTAGACCTATCGAAAGCTTTTAACCGTATTAACCATCTAAAACTTTTAAAAAAATTATCAGGGGAATTTCAATTTTCACGCTCATCGTGTTCCCTTATATATTCTTATTTACGTGACAGACGACAATTTGTATCATTTGGTGGTTTGCAATCATACGTGAGAGAAGCGAAGCATGGTGTTGCACAGGGGTCGGTCTTAGGTCCACTATTATTTTCAATTAACCTAAACAGGTTATTTCATTTTATTTCATCAGAAACATGTTCAATGTAAGCATTTGCTGATGATATACAAATATTGGTTCATAGTAATAGCTCAGTTAAAATGCAACTAGAAATTAATCGAGTGTTACATAAAGTTGATTCGTGGATGAGTTCAAATTCCTTGGTGCTAAATGCTGATAAAACCAAAATTATGAATTTTGGTTCATTATGTTGTGATGTGTCAATGATTCGTTTCAGAGGAAGAGAATTCGAGGTGGTCGATAAACTGAAAATACTAGGTATAACACTTGATAATAGACTTGATTTTTCATGCCACATAAATAACTTATATTCAAGAATATGTTTCACACTCCGCCGATTATACAGCTTGAACATATACTTGCCATATCATGTCAGATATAAAGTTGCGCATGCATTGTTAATGTCACAAATTTCTTATTGTATAGAAATATTTTTATGTACAACTTCTTCAAATTTTGAAAGAGTCAAACTCTTGGTAAACAAGATTACACGCTTTGTTTTCTGACAAAGACTATTTAATTCTAATCCACAGAGTTATAACCACATTTCACCGTACGTTGAACGTTTTTTAAATTGCTCGTTTAAAAATTTTTTGATTTTAAAATATTTGTTGAAGTTTTATAAGATTATTAAAAATTCAACACCACAATTTTTGGTGAGTCTGTTCAATTTTACACACTCCTCTAGAAATGTGCAAATATTTATTCCTAGAATTAACAACTTAATGTTTGAAAAATCATTTTTAATAAAAACTGCTCGTCTGTGGAATCGGTTATCAATTGATCTAAGAATGTTTTCTGTTTCCTTTGCTGTATATCGGAAAAAATTAATTCAATATATTAATCACAATCAAAATATTCTTTAATTCAATTGTAGTTAGGTACTTTCCGCCGATATAGATTGAAGGCTGGTTAGTGTTAGAATACTAGTAATGGAGTGATATTATATATAACATATTTGGAACATTATGGTATTTTTTTTTCTGTTAATTTTTTTTATTAAATTAAAATGTTATTTGATTTGGGTTACTATTTAACTTGTTTAACTCTTCTGCAATCAATTGTAATATATTTTGGCCAATAAGGCTTTTTTATTACAAAAAATAAATAAATAAAATAAAATAAAAAATAAAAAAAAAAAAAAATAATTTTGCTATATTTACAATGACAGGTAATTTTGAATATATTTTTCTATTAAGGGCCTGAAGAAGATTTTGAAACAATAAAAAACTCTTTGACTGATGACAAATTAAATGAAGACGACTTTATAGACTATTGGAAAAAATGCAGTCAGTACCGGTTTCCACAAATAGAAAAATGTAAAACTGCGGCAGATATTTTTAAAAATGCAAATGGTCTTAGAATGGTAAAATATACTTAACTGATTTAATATGCATATCAATAAAATTTCTTTTAAAAATTTTCAGTTTGACATCGATTTTTCTATTAAATATACTTCCTCCGCAAATATACATGAAAGCTGGGCTTTAAATTCATATAAAATTGAAACATTTAAAAAAAATCTCACAAAAAATTAAAAACGGCCTTAATTTAAAAACCTTGAATGAGGATACTAGAGAAAGTTAATATTACAAAAACATCCACAAGTTAAATCCTAAGCTGAAAACTGTAATAATAAAAATATGTTTTATTTTCAGATACTCGCGACATCATATTGCTTACGAACCTGCATCAACTTTTATTGTCACCAAATAAAGGTGGTGGCAAACAACCAAAAAAATTTTGCAATTTTTTGAAAATCTTACAAGGAATTTAAAGATAAACTGCGCCACATAAGTAAAAAAAAAACAGTTCCTGCAACTACTTATTATTTTAATAGGTGATATACATATGATTAAAGACATTTTCGTTTATGTTGACGTCTTTCGTTTTAAAACTATGTACGTTAATCACGCTTGGATATTTGTTTTAAAGTATTTTTTGTTTTAAATTTAAAATACCCGGAAGAAGCAAATTCTTTTTGGGTTTTCTAGAGCAATTTTTCTATAAATTGAAATATTCCAAACTTAACATAAAAGTTTAACACTTTTATTATCACAAAAATAATGAAATTATTATTATTTTATTTATTTTTTTGTTGATTTAAATATTTTTTTTTTCAAAATAGCAGAAAAGGGGTTAATTTTATGAAACTTTTCATAAAAATTTAAAATTTAATGTACAAAACTATAAATTTAATATAAAATAAATAAAAAAAATTTCATAATTATTATGAAAGTATTCTTAAAAATTTACTGTGCATTTTCATTTATATTGTTAATACATAATTACATGCGTATATTAATATTCTTGTTTTTTTTTTTATTTTTTTATTATTGTCTACAAAAGAACATATACAGATAATGTATTGTTATTAATTTGTGTCTTTTTAAATTTGCATTATCAAACGTCAGCACATTCTTGGCTGTCTGCCTTTTATGTGTCCGCAATTATTTTGACTGCTCCCACAGGAGTATTTAATTACAATAGTACTTGATACCTGTATAATTATTTGCGTGAGAACTTGTTCTGGAATTTATTGTTTTGTAAACAAACACTTTTAAATTTAGTATATAAGCTTGAAAATGAAAATAATAAAATCACTCTTTGTTTTGTTCTTAAGAAGAAATCATCTGTAGTCTTTCATTTTCATTCAATTCAGTTTGTGCTGAAATTGAACAACAAAGTAAAACATACCAGTCAATTCAGTTTAAGTGCTGAAATTGACAAACAAATTTAATATTGTAGCAACTCAGTCAAGGTGCCGTTGTTGTTAATCTAAAGTTGACAAACGAGCCAAACTAATATTTTTGGTGACCCCGAGTGATTTTCTCAGACAAGCAATGGCCTCCTTCGAAGAACTCTTCAACTAACAGAAGGATGTTGGAGGAAGAATTGAGATTCTTATCCGCAATTTCAAAAAAGATCAAATCGTAAGAAAATAAAACATCACCTATTCTCAGGAAAGGATCAGAAACCTGGAAGAAGAATGGTCGGCATTTAAAGCGAATGACAACAAAATTCGTTTGTTGGAACTACTATAATGCTATATTATCTCTTGTTCATCAATACAGGGACATATTTGAGTCATCAATTCCAAAAGTCTCACAAACCTCAACCAAGGGGACTCCAGAAACAGGAGCAGGTAAATCCCTTGATATAAAAACCTCAAAAATAGCAGCAGAGTCAGGTGAACTAATGAAATTAATGCGGAGGCAAGCAGCAATGATGGTTTCGTTGGAAAGACTATTAAAAGAAGGTCTCACGAATCAAGAAATGCAAATTGCATTTCGGAAGTATGTGACTGCCCTGAGCAACAGGGTTACAATAAGGAACGATTCATCACGTTAGAAGGTAAATTCTGCAGGGATGTCAGAAGCTACCAGAGCGAATCAGCAACGCAACAAACACACACTCAGTCGGAATCGATTCCAATCCCTAAAATTACATTACCAAAATTTGATGGCAATTATACGAGGGCTGCTATATATATTTCTGGCCTGGCAACACTGAGTGCTGCCAAGTGCAATCTGACATTTCCATTGAAAAGTTTGTCATTTTTAAGCATAATCGTACTCAAGACGTTTTGACGTACAACCATTATTTGTGTTGTTTACAGTGACTTGAAAAAATTAATATAGAAAAAAATGGAATTAACTCGTGAACATTTTCGTGCCATCATTTTTCACAACTTTCGACGTGGATTATCACGACAAGAGTGCATTGATGAACTTAAATCTTTGTATGGCGATGAAGCACCATCCTCTAGCACTGTGAAAAACTGGTATAATGAATTTAATCGTGGCCGAAGCTCGCTCAAAGACGAATTCCGTGAAGGTCGTCCAAAAACGGCTGTTGTGCCAGAGGACATTGATGCCGCGCGTAAACTTATAATCCAAGATCGACGTGCGACATACCGAGAGATAGAGACATCCTTGGACATTTCTTCTACAAGCATACATTCGATACTGCATGAACACCTGGCCGTAAAAAAGGTTTGTTCTCGTTGGATCCCGCACAATTTGAAAGTCGCTCAAAAAAAGGCTCGTGTCGATTGGTGCAAAGGAATGTTGCAAAAATACGATTGCGGTGCTTCAAAAGACGTTTATAAGATCGTCACAGGTGAAGAATCATGGATCTATGCGTATGAGCCCGAAACGAAACAACAATCGACCTTGTGGGTCTTCAAAGACGAGCAAAATTAAGCGAAAGTTGTTCGTGGAAGAAGCACTTCGAAGCAAATGGTCGCCTGATTCTTCGGCAAAATTGGTCATGTGGCGACTGTTCCGCTTGGGAAACGTAGGACGGTCACTTCTGAGTGGTACACTATAATTTGTTTGTCTGAAGTCACCGGAGAAATTTGAAAAACCAACAAGAGAAGACGAATCATTGTTCACCATGACAATGCGAGCTCTCGCACATCGGCTCAAACCAGAGCGTTTTTGATCAGCCATACGTCAAATTAATGGGTCATCCGCCGTACAGCCCTGACCTGGCACCTAATAACTTCTTCTTGTTTCCGCACATCAAGAAAAAAATGCATGGTCAACGATTTTCGTCGCCAAAAGAAACTGTTGAAGTGTTCAAAAACCATGTTTTAGAGGTGTCTCAATCGGAGTGGAAAAAGTGCTTCGACAACTGGTTTGAGCGCGTGCAAAATTGTATAAATCATACTGGAGAATACTTTGAAACACAATAAAACCATATTTGATTATAAACATTCACATTTTCACTATTAGGCCAGAAATATATAGAGCAGCCCTCGTATGAAGTGGCAAGAATTTTATGATTTATTTTCGTCACTAATTATATGCCAACAAATTCCCAAGGTACACAAAATATGGTATCTTCAAACACATTTAGTAGGAGAGGCTGCAACGCTTATAGAACACTTTTCCGCCACGGAAGAAAATTTCGACGCCGCATGGGCGATGATAGTAGACCGCTATAACAATAAAAGGCTGTTGGTTAACAAGTTGGTTCAAGAGCTGGTTGAATCTTTTAGAACAGTAAACGACAACTATAAGATACTGCATGACAAAACACAGGAGTGTCTTTTAGCACTCAAAAACTTAAAAATAGATACTACAACCTGGGACCCGCTATTGCTGCATCTACTGCTGAAACGGCTGGATCAAGCCACCCGCCTTCGGTACCAACAATCACTGTCACAGCCACGAGAGGTTCCCATAATCAAGGATTTTTTGGACTTCTTTGCAATGCATTTCCAGTCAATGGATACAATAAAAAAATCACCTGAATTCAGGGCTAAGGTGTGCACGTCAGTTACATCTAAATGTAAAGGCATTGGATCATGTACCATGTGTAAAAATGGAAAACACCCTTTGTTTGCATGTAAAAAGTTTCTTCAGTTATCAACAGTAGAACGTCTTCAGTTCATCCAAAAACAGAAATACTGTGTCAACTGTTTAAAATCCGGCCACAATGCCAAAGCTTGCACATCAAGATGCTGCATAAAATGCAATAAAAAACACAATACACTCCTACATCTGCAACTTGAAACCCAGAATACAAACAACATCAACCGCATTAAAGTGGATGAAGAATCAGGTGTGCCAAAAACACCACAAGACAGCCAGAAGGCCGCAACACTCACTGCATATAAACAGTCTAGACCCAATGGCTACATCCTCCTGAGCACTGCTTTAGTCACCGTGGAGGCAAATGGAACAGAGGTCAGTTGCAGAGCTATTCGAGATTCAGGATCACAATTGAATTTTGTCAGCGAGCGTTTAGTCAAGCGCCTGGGTATTCATCCTAAGGCAACTTCAATCTCGATAAATGGAATTGCGTCTAACAACATTTAAATAAAACAGTAAGAGTAAACGTCGCTTTACATTCACGAATCAACAACTTCACCACGCGGCTTGAGGCAGCCGTTCTACCCCATATTATTTCCCCACAACCGTCACAAGCAATAAGTATCGACAATTGGCCCATACCGAAACACATTACACTTGCATACCCCAAATTTTATCGGTAGAGCTGACAGCCTAAACACAGCACTGACGATTCAACGAGAGTTGATATTGACTTCAAGAATAGTCAAGCAGTAAAAACGCTGGGCTTAACATAGATGCCAAGGCAGGACAAATTCTGTGTAAAGGTGTGTGTGCAAGAGATGAAACGTATCGGTGTTTTGCTGTTTTGCTACAAAAGCTGTACATCTTGAATTAGTCAGCGATTACCTCAAAGGAGCCTTCATAGGTGCCATAAAGCGATATTTAAGCAGACGACAACGCAACTAGCTTCGTTGGCGCGAAAAGTCAACTGCAGGAACTCTCAGAGTCAATTTATACTAGTTCGGCCAACGAAGCAATAAGGAATATAATAAGGAATGTACATCCAGAAAGATCACGTTCCATTTAATTTCACCTAGAGCACCTCATTTCGGTGGCATTTGGGAAGCAGCAGTAAAATCAGCTAAGCACCTGCTAGTCAAAAGTACTGTAACAGCATCAATAACATACGAAGAACTTGAGACCGTGGTAGTAAAGATTGGGGCCATTCTAAATTCAAGGCCTATTAGTCCAATGTCAAATAACCCTAATGACCTAAGTGCATTAACTCCTGGTCATTTCTTCATAGGGGAACCACTCAATGCACAAGTGGATTTACGTTGTCTACCAACCAGGCTTAGCCCCCTAGATAGATGGAAACTGGTTACACACCTGAAAAGGGAGTTTTGGAGACGATGGTCCCGAGAATATTTATGCGAGCTACAGTATCGGCACAAAGGGAAAACACAAAAAATGTTAAGCCTGGAGACATGGTCCTAATAAAAGAAGACAACACAGCACCTTTAGAGTGGCACTGGGTAGAATCGTAAACATACATAAAGGAGATGATGGCCTGGTTCGAGTAGCGGACGCTAGAACATCAAAAGGCATTTGCAAAAGACCAATGGCTCGACTAGCACTATTACCGGTTATGAATGAGGAGTCTGATGAACCTCACCAACCGGATAACTGTTAAAGAAAATGCCAAAACGCAAAGACCGAAATTTCTAGAAAAAGGAGACGGTCTTCCATAACCCACAATATTCTCACAACTGCCATAACTCTTATGTTGGTACACATTGTGCTAGGAGCAAAAATTCGAAATGAGCAATTTGGAAAACTTGGCATACATTTTAAAGGAATCGGGCCAGCGGTAATGTCTCCAATGGAATGGCAGCTTAGAGTATTATGATCTAGAAGGATTTTGGTCTGAGTTAAAAATATTCTTAAAGGGAACCGAAACTCTAGGTGAAAAAATGAAACAAAAGGCAATTTGCACAAACCTTGCCAATTCCTTTCAACATACTGAAGCTGAGCTAATAATGGACAGTGCAGTGGAAGAAAACACAAAAGCCCCTCTTTTTTGATATAGTTGGAAATATCGCACATTCACTATTTTGAGTATTGGATTCTGAATATGCTGAACAAATGGCTCAAACCATTTCACAAGTTAAAGAAATTGAGGCTCATCTATCAAACCTTCTAAAAAATCAAACCTCGATTATAGATTCTACAATCAACATCCTCAAGGCAGATCAAGACACAGTTTAAGGAAAATTTGACAGAATTGATGAACAAATAGTACAAATCTACAACAGGATACGTGATGACAGCAACGAGCTACAAGAAGAAAGACTCTACCGAATTTTTTCATCGCTCTGCATTCAATTCACAATCGCGGCCGCAAACTTACAACGCATGCAATCGGATATATTTGACATTTTGACAAACTGTAATCATGGCATGATAAATTCTTTGCTTCTGACACCACAGCAACTAAAACAAGAATTGAGATTCCATCTCCCTGAATCACTCGAACTGCCGATAAAACAAGAAGGTACTTTACAACTGTACAAACTAATGAAGGTCAAAGGATATTCTGATATTCTGCATCACGTTACCATTGATTGAACGAAAACAATTTGAAATATTTAATCTCATCGCAATACGGCACTGGGTTAAGAACACACTGGTAGCAATAAGGCCATGTTCAACGCTCATGGTCATCAATCCTGTTAATAATCAATACGTGACAATAAGTAACACCAAGTTTGATTCTTGCGCAATAATTAAAGAAAAAATCTACCTGTGCTCTTAGTTGCAAATTCAATATGAGCAATGCGGGACAACATGCTCTTGTGAAATGAACTTATTTCACAATAACAGTCAAGCAGACTGTCCAATGCAACAAGTGAAAGACACTGCCATGTGGACTTCTCTTCGGCATATATGTCATGCAAGCTCCATCTCAGGCAACAGCTGTGTGCAATAAGGAAATAAGGCAATTGGCGCTCGAAGGGTCAGGTTTACTCAGCCTGGGACCTGAATGCGTCTTTAAAAATAAATTCATGTCAGTGCATGGACAATATACAATATCCAGCTCTGTAAGCCTTCATATACTAGGCTTTGGGAAACTACGGAACAGCACTATTCAGAGCGTTTAAAACCATTGTTAAATGAAATTTATTCAACCGAGTACATGACGCAAATATGAAATCTGACAGCCCTACAGACCTCATTAGCTGCACAAGAAATCCTTCAGCATCCAAACAAGATCACCATGAACAACTATCACCACACTATCGTTGGTTACTTGCCGTTGATCCTCATTGGTTTTATTTTTGTATCCTTAACACTGAGACGAATACGTAAAAGGGCTTCAACACCTAACCTCATCCCAAAACCAGCACCGCGTAATCATCCAGGCACATCATCATAATCAGATTTTACCATACATATATAGCAAATCAACAAAGCTTAGTACACGGTCAACATAGCATTAGATCATGCAACCAAATTGCAGGCTCTTCACATTTAATACTAGAAGCAATCCCAACCATACCCCAATGCTACAAAACAGAGGCTATTAGCTGCGCTTAACGAGGGGAGCATGTTAATACATAATTAAATGCATATATTAATATTTTTGGTTTCTTTTATTTTTTTTATTATTGTCTACAAAAGAACATATACATAGAATGTATTGTTATTAATTTGTGTATTTTTAAATTTTTATTACCAAACGTCAGCACATTCTTGGCTGTCTGCCTTTTTTGTGTCCGCAGTTATTTTACTGCTCCCACGGGAGTATTTAATTACAATAGTACTTGATACCTGTATAATTATTTGCGTGAGAACTTGTTCTGGAATTTATTGTTTTGTAAACACAACACTCTTAAATTTAGTATATAAGCTTGAAAATTATAATAATAAAGTCACTCTTTGTTTTGATCTTAAGAATAAATCACCTGTAATCTTTTATTTCCAGTCAATTCAGTTTAAGTGCTGAAATTGACCAACAAATTTAATATTGTAGCAACTCAGTCAAGGTGTTGTTGTTGTTAATACAAAGTTGACAAACGAGTCAAACTAACATATATTATGAACTAATTCATAAAAAACCCAGTATTTGTTAATATAGAAGAAAAAAATCATAAATACTAGTTTTTCGTACATTGGCAAACATATTATGTAAATATTCATAAATTTCAAAACGTTTTTATAAATATAATGCTTCTGTTCATATATAATACATAAAAAACTTTCCCAGTATTTTTTAATTAGATATGAAATTATTGCGTAATACTATGAAAAAGTACGAAAATTCTATGAAATTGGTTAATTGCCAAATTTTTCATAAAATACTCATAACCGTTATGATTTTTTTTGTGTGTAGATCCGTGCTACTGAAGCTCAATTATGTTCATCTTCGTGATGTGCTTATGAAGGCATATTCTAAAACATTTAAAACTCGCTCTTTGCAACTCAGCGACATTATTGGCACTCAAATTGCTGCAAGAATTTACCTTAGTCCAGCTTGCAACAAACTGCAGATGATTTGTTGGAATTTACGAAAAGACGCAAAAATATCATGGTTCAGAGTCTTAAATGGAGATTTGCCCCCAGCAAAAATTAAACTTCCTGATGGTATCTTAAAGCAACTTAATTTTCAACAGTGCTGTGATTTGCGTGATGGGAAATAAATTTCAACTTGTTATTTCTATAGTGCTGTAAATATTCTTATTATTCTCAAATTTATGCATTTATAATTCCATTAAATATTTTTCATTGATTTTTCGTTAAAGTGTTCAGTTTCGTTATTTTTTTGTAATTTAGTTGGCCTAACTAAATTCATTAGTTGGATTCAAATTTACTTCATGTGCGATCAGAAGTACCACACCCCACCTTATTTACATTAATTTTAAATGACATTGTAGAATTCCTTAGTTACAGCACTTGTAAACCCTTCATATTTGCAGATGATTTGCAATTGCTGTGGTCAAGTGATCGTCAATTCTTGGATGGCCTTGAAACTACTATAAATTATGATTTAAATACTTTAAATCTTTCTATTAATCACAATAAAACTAAAGCTTTGATTCTCAAATGTAAGAGGTCTGGTACTATTAATCTAAACTTAAGCATTTGTAACGCTACTATTGTAACGGTCAATAATTTGCGCTGTCTTATAGTTTTAATTGACGACAAATTTTTCTTTAAGCCGCATATCAATAATTTATGCTCTAAAGTTTGTTTTACGTTGCGTAGGCTATATCACCTAAATTTATATATACCATTATCTGTCAAGAGGACTATTGCTTATGCTTTGCTAATGTCTTAAGTAAATTATTGTATTGAAATAATATCTGGTTGCTCTGAGACTAACTGTAACAAAATTAAGCCTATTATTCGTAGAATAGTTCGTTATGTTTATAGTTTACGTTTAAGAGCGCATGTGTCTTTACATTTAAGAAATTTTTCAAATTTTACATTTGGTGACTACCTTAAATTTCGTTTATTAATATATCTTTTTAAAATGATTAAATATCGTGAGCCAGAGATTATTTCACGTTTGATATAGTTTGCCAATTCTTAAAGAAATCCTCAAATTCTGTATGCTCTTATTTCTAACGCGACGTAGGAGCACTCATTTACTATTATATATAGCTGCTAGGTTTTGGAATAGTTTACCGAGAGCTTTTCATAACGGACAAAACTACCTGAACGCACCATTCTTTATGCAAGAAACACCTAACATCCTCTCCAGTACCAATCAAAACGCGTCTTAAAAATGATGTTCTCATATCAAAAGCGCTCGCCAAACGTACCAAATAAACCGCCAGTGACGACGGTCTTCACCGAAATGTATGACAACAGTTAAATGATTTACTTTATCTTTTAGACATGCATCGTTAAATGGCAGATTATTTTATACAAATAAATAATTATTTTAAAAAATAAAAAACGCTTATATGGAAAGTCGGTATCACTTTGCCGAGTAGGCAGAAATCTATACACACACTTGCCAAATTGTGTTCAGACCAAATATAAAATAAACAGACAAATTTGATGCTTTTCAAGTGTTGATTGTGAAACTGCATTAATAGCAGTTGTACAACGTGATCTGCGAACAAGCCGCGATTTTCTGTTTTGGCCAGAGTGTGTGTGAAGTCAGTCTTAGTCGTATGTCGGAGTAGTTAAGTTTGGAAAATAATTAAGTTCTGCAAACTAAATAAAATTATACTAAATATCAAAGTTAAGAATCATAAAATTGTTTCAAATACTAAAGTTAAGAATAATACAATAAAATAACTGTGAATAAAAAAAAAACTATTGTGATTCAATTCGCGCAGTTGGAGCGCCCTAAAAATTATTTTTTTGAATTTACTCCGCGTAAAAGAGTTAATTGGCGCGCGAGCAGGGACCCGACAATTACACTGACATAACCATTGTCAGAAGGTTACTGGCTTGAAAGTGTTCGTTCCGTACCACGAGTAGGCTATATAAAAAATAGGAAGAAACAAAATAATGCCAAAAGAGAATCACACGCAACAAAACCGCGAATAACACGTTATCCTGAGCTGTGAAGGCAAAAAGGATAATAACCGAACGGCTTGAAACTATAATTTTTAATTGACACGGGCTCCAATAAAAATTTTTGCAGCCTCAAATCAGCAGCAGGTAGTATTACTATAGGGAAGCCATTTTTCGTCCGTTCAGCAGGAGGAAAAATGGATATCGATAAGAAAATAGTAGGAAAATTTTTTGCAAACATAGGAATATACACATTATTGACCTTTTATGTTCTTCCCGGCCTTAATACGTTTGATGGAATAATAGGCGATGAAAGTCTCAAGAAATAAGGGGCAACAGTGAACCGTAAAAACAATGTTTTAGTGATAAGAAAAAATGTGGAAGTGCAGATCAAGGGGAAAAATTGTATGCATATATATATCTGTGAAAACCAAAGGAAGAATAGACGAAATTATTAGAAGATACGTGGAGCTATTCGGACCGCTTGACAACAAACAAACCATTACCGATGAGCCTATCTATGTAAAGAGCTATCCATATCCAGCACCGATGCGTGAAGAAGTGGAACAGCAGGTGAATAAATTATTGTCTGAAGGAATAATCCAACCATCGAAAGGCCCATACAATTCTCCGATTTGGGTAGTACCAAAATATCCCAAGCCAAATAGGGAAAAACAATACCGAATGTTAATAGACTTTAAAATGTTAAACGCGGTAATAATCCCAGACACCTACCACACTAGCTAGCTTAGGTGACGCAAAATATTTTACAACTGTAATTCTCACTTCAGGGTTCCACTAAATCCCAATGAAAAAACCAGACATCCTGAAAACTGCCTTTTCGACCATGAACGGGAAATTTGAATTTTTGAGACTTCATTTTGGTGTCAAGAACGCCCCCGCTATCTTTCAAACGACGTATTAAAAGAGTTAATAGGAAAAATCTGTCATGTATACATCGACAACATAATCATCTTTGGGAAAAGTGAAGAGGACCTGGTATAATGTTATAACTATCTTCTATGTACTAGAAAAGCAGGGCTGAAGGCTAATTTAGAAAAAGCACATTTTATGCGCACCGAGGTGGAATATCTGGGTTATCTTGTAGGAGCCGAAGGCATTAGCCCAGACAGTAAAAAAGTTTTGGCAATTGAAAAATTATTGCCACCCACTACCTTAAAACAACTAAAGAGATTTCGGGGCATGACACTGTACTATTGCCGTTTTATCAGAGACTATGCAAAAGTGGCGAAACTACTTGTGAACCTTACAAGAAGTACCAACGCTCAGGTCAAGGCTTCGCAGTCAAACAAGGTGCCTGTAACGCTTGACGAGGAAGCAATTTTAGCATTTGAGAAATTGAAAACTCTGCTTACAACTGCCGAAATACTGTCCTTTCCCGACTTAAATGATTCATTTAACCTTACGACAGATGCGTCTTATTACGCTATCGGCGCTGTTCTCTCCCAGGGAGTAATTCGTAAGGACAAGCCAATCGCATTCACCTCTCGTTCATTGAGTAAGACGGAAAAGAAGTATGCCACGAATGAGAAAGAAATGCTGGCAATAGTGTGGGCACTTCTTCGAAACTATCTGTATGACGCAAAAAAGATAAAAATCTACACAAACCATCAACCTCTTACCTATGCCCTAGGTAACACAAATTGAAGAGATGTAACGCGCGCATAGAGAAGTACAATCACGAATTGTTCTATAAACAAGGTAGAACAAACTTAATGACAGATGCTCTCTCTAGACTACAGTCGTCCGTGAGTCATCTTAGGGGCTCGACCACCGAAACAGCTAGCGAATGCGCAACAGAAGGTAAAACAACTGCATCGGAAGGAAAATTTTCAGCTGTAAGCGCCTCATATAGTGAAACTATGCACAGTGCCGAGCAGGATTCGTCCGATCTCATCGCATCCATTAACGGTTTTAAAAATCAGAAATGCGAATTTTAACAATTTTTCTAATTACAAGATAAATGTCGCACAGAAAGTGGAAGACGTCACCTCGGCTGAAGTAAAGAGAAGAGAAGAGTCAACTACTTGAAAAATACTACTTCTCCTGTATGTATGCTGAAATTAGAAAATACGTCGCCAACTGTGAAACCTGCCACATAAATAAATACGGAGAAAGCTATCTAAGCCACTATACCAATAGACACATATACCGAAATTACCCTGCGAAATATTACATATGGATATGATAGAAATCCAAGATCAAAAGTTTATTTCTGTAATTGACAAATTCTCTAAATTTTCAAAAATTTTTCCACATTAGTGACCGGTCATTGCTTAATATAAGAGAATAACTTGTGAATATACTTCATTACTTTACTATCCCAAAAATTATTGTCACTGACAATGAGAAAAGCTTCCTTAGTTCTTTGATAGCTAACTTCATTCGTAGCCGAGGAATAAAACTATATTTGACGCCATCACAACGAAATGAGGTCAATGGACTACTGAAAAGACTTCATTCTACTATAGTAATAATATAATGGCTGCTGTGGTCAAGGTGGTAAGCACGTTCACTACAAATCTGGTTGGCCAGGGTTCAACCCCTGCGACAACCAAAAAATAAAAATGTTTTTTTTTTTCTGTTAAACCGTATAAATGCATATTCAGAATTAACATTAAAACATGCAGCCTCCTTCGTCGGTACTTCTTCATAGCATTTTCGCCGGCGAAGTCAAATAACTAATAAATTGGCTATACTTTCACCACCTGTTCTTTTTTCTCCTCTTTCCCTTTCCTAAAGAATGTAGCACGGTTACACGCTAATTAAATTGGCATTGTTGCCTAAAGTGCTACTTCTCTTAAAAAAAATAATAATAATAGAAATATACCGCTGCCTGAAGACGGAAAACAATGAGTTGAGTGTACGTAAACTGATATATGTTTCGGTCGACAAGTATAACAATACGATACACTTAGTCACCGGAAAAAGACCAAGCGACATATTCTCCAATCGCGTTCAGACAGCTGAGTATGATAGCTTACTGACAGCGCGCTCGAAAATTAATAAAGATCTTAGGGGTCTAATCAGGAAAAATGTCATTGAAAGGAATAACAGAAATAATAGGCACAGGAATTCCCCTAGAAAATATAAAAGAGGGGATGTTGTATTCATAATTGATAAAAATATTAAGGTTAAAAGCAACCCCCTATATAAAAAAGAGTTAGTAGGAAAAGATAATAGGGTTACATTGTTAACGGCCAGCGGGAGAAGAATTTACAAAGCACATGTAAAAAATATTAAACTCTTGACACCACAAAAAGAGCACTGAAGTATTTGCTCGGCTTGTCGGATGCAGAATTATATATCAAAAAAACTTATAATGAACTAATAACCTTATAAATTATAAAAAGAAAGGCAAAAAAGAAAAAAGGCTGTTACCCAGCAAAAAAAAATGATTATAAAAAAATAATACAGATTTTTGCTATGGAAAAAAAGATAAGACAATAACTGATATGAAAACCAAATATTATAAAACTAATACTTATTAATAACACTATCATAATAAGTAAAATTTTTTGTTTGCACATGTAAAGATCAATTGACTTAACCTAAAACGCAAGCAATTAATTTTCATAACACACTTATAACAATATTCGCGCTAAGCGCCTCTGGAGCCAAAATCTACCGCTATGAAACACCAATTGTTACGCTGAAGGTGGGCAATACATGGATTGTTAACGGCAACTTTAAACTGGTACACATTATTGAGCTTGACGAGTACGCAACCGCGGCCAACAATATTTCTGCAGCAATCCACAACCTTGTGCCCCCGAGTGAAGCCAAAGAAACATTGCAACATTACATGACACAAATTAAGCAACATTTGAATGAACTAAGAAACCCCAGGATACGATCACCTCGATCAATCGACTGGATCGGTTCAGCCGGGAAATGGGTTGGTGGGAACCTAGATGCGGTCGACTGGAGCATGATTGTCAAAAGCCAAGAAGAAATAATCACTAACAACTACGAACAGTATAAGGTGAATAGGTGAATAGAGAAATTCAACGTGCTGTGAACGACTGGGCAAGGAAAACGAACAACGTAATAAACAGAATGAATAACGTAACCAGTGAAAAGAAGCTAACCGAATAGAGCATAATGCTATAAACCATGTAATGATCTTGAAAGATGAGGTAAAGGTGATTATTAGAGCATGTCAAATGGCGGAGAGCGAAGTCATCAACACAAACTTATTGAATTAAGCCAAGGTCAGCAGACTCTTCGATGCGCTAGAAACACTATCCTTTGGCAATGCAGTAGAATCATTGCTCTTCTACATTTTATCAGTGCCGAAACTAAAAAAGGAAGTGTATGACGTACAGATAACAAAAGCCGCTATTTTTAACAAGAGACAAATCGACCTAAGCTTTGACAAGGTGCTGATCAACGAGCGCGAAACGTTTGCAGTAACCAAAAGCTGTCTTTCCATTTTTTGGATCATTACTCTTCTACATTTTATCAATGCCGAAACTAAAAAAGGAAATGTATGACGTACAGATAACAAAAGCCGCTATTTTTAAAAAGAGACAAATCGACCTAAACTTTGACAAGGTGCTGATCAACGAGCGCGAAACGTTTGCAGTAACCAAGAGCTGTCTTTCCAATAACAACTCGACAATTTGCTAAGGGCCATCTCTAACATAACTAGCAGAATTTAGTTGAGTTCCGCAAATTCTAAGGGGCGGAGCGGGAAAATGCAAATACCGCATAAGGAAGGAGGCTATTTATACTTTTTTCCAACTCTAATTCTTTCAACATGTTCTTTGTTTTATGATCTACATAATTATTTTTCAATCATTTGTAGTTCTTTTTACGTGGTCATAATTCTGTATGTAAGCAAATTTCAATGTTTAATGAGTTTATGTAATCAAATCTCTTTTACGTTATTGTTTATTTTATTGGGCAAAGTGAGTGGGTTATTGGATAGTGTCAGCAACAGCGTATAAATGTGACCAACACACTACACCTCCGTCTTCAAGATTGAATTTATGGTTGAAAATTTTTAATCTGATAGATTAAATTGAGTTTTATAGAACAAGTAATAAAATTTGTAAATATGTAATGTACGCTAATGGTGTAATATGTTCATAATTGTTCTTAAATTAATTTTAATTTGTTGACAATAACATTTTTTTATTTTTTGATAATTGATACATTTTTTCTAAGTTATCAACTTTTAATAGTGAATTTATTTCTAAGGTCCCTTATATGGGCCTTGATTCTTGATTCTTTTTTCTAGATTCTAATTTTATTAACACTAAATCTTCTATTTTAAAATTGCTTATATTTGTGTTTCTGTCATATACTTCTTTTGATTTCTATTTAGCTATTTCTTTTAATCTTTTAGTATTTTCTAATGGCTTTTTTAATCTGATTTTAATTTCATTAGCATAGTTTTCTATGTCATAATTGTGGAAAGTTCATGCAATTTATATTTTGCTCAGACAAAGTTTGTTGCATTGTCGCAATATAAGTTTTAGCAATGTCCACGCCGGGATATAAAACGTTTAAGCGCACCTATAAATGCTTCAGCTGTGAGATCACTCACCAATTCCAAATGCGCTGCCTTTGTAGCAAAGCAACAAAATACAGCAATGTAGGCTCGTTGTGTAGTCGTTTTCCCCGTAGTTTATAATGTACTGTAATTGGGCCACAATAATCGACTCCGGTATTAATAAACGCTCGTGCAGTTGTAACTAGTGTTGAAGTAAGGTTTTCCATTATTTGGTGGAATAGCTCTGGCTTGGATCTGCTACATTTCGTGCATCGATTAACTGTAGCTCTTACCATAATTTTTCCTTTTACTGGCCAGAACCGTTCTCGAACAATTCTTAAGAGTGTATGCGAGCCACAATGTATGTAATCTTCATGAACCATGTTAAATAAAAATTTTGAAATGGAGCATAATATGAAATAAGAAGTTGATGTTTGGAGTCATATGCCAATGAAGACGCGTCCAGCCCAGACCCTACCCGAAATAGCCCGTTTTGGTCAAAAAAGGGTGTTAGATTCTGGATGGTGCTTGTTCCTTGTAGTTTTTTATATGTTGTCAGTTGGTTTATTTCTTCCCTAAATTCTAAGAGTTGCATTTGAGAAATAACAGGAATCAGTGCTCGGTTGAGCTCCGTTACCGTTATTAATTTTATGATTGCCGCATAGGCCTTTGACATCTGCTGTGAGCAATAAAGCGCAGAACGTAACTAACAATATGCTGTAGACGGTGAAATTAATTTTTGTGATTGATTTTATAAACAAATGCAGATTCAGTTTTGGTCATTGCTCGTGATTCAAGCTGCTTTACCTTTGTTTCGAGATTTGTTGGAATGTTATAGCTTGAATAGAAATTAGGTGGCCACACCTTCTTCACGCCATAGAGAAATGTTGGACCATAAAACCAAAGAGTGCATTCCTTAAGAGATGTTGGAGATATTCCACAAGATAATATATCTGCTGGATTGCACTTGGAGCTTACGTGACGCCATTGTCCTACCTGGGTTTCATCTTGGATTCTTAAAACTCGATTTGCTATAAATGTGTTGAATGACGCTGATGAAGAGTAAATCTATGAGAGTACAATTTCTGAATCTGTCCAAAGCCAAACAGGGCTCGTAAATCGAAGATCATACGTGATTTCGTTGATGGTTGGGCTCCAAGTGTGGCTGCACATAGTTCCACCCATGGTATTGTTTGCTGTTTAAGTGGAGCTATGCGGGATTTAGCACTAAGTAGGTGTACCATGATGGTGCCATCTTTTAAGACTGATCGAATTAAAGCCGCAGCTTCATAAGCCTTTTCCGATGCGTCTGTAAAAATATCGCTCATTTACTAGAACAACGTCATATCTCTAAGAATACAATTTTTGAGAAAATCATGCAAAACTATTTGCTATACAGTAATTCATATTGTATAAAAAATTCAGAGTCATATCTCTTATAATCTCCACATACGAACGAAAATACTGCCATGCCGTGCATAGGACCAACATATGAATTAAAAACTTTAAACTCGTTTTTCTCGAAATCAATTTTTTTGAGTTATGTCGTTGTTCTACTAAATGTGCGATATGTAGTTGTTGAGATTCTGGAACTCTTCCGTTGAAAATTTGTCTTGATATTTGAAGAGTTTTTAGTACATTTAACTCTGTGCAAAATGTGATCCATTTAGTATACAATGATTCAGGCAAAAATTTATCCCAACCTACCTTTAACTCCCACAATTCCTGAATAAAAATTTTTGCCGTTACTATAATAGGTGATAGAATCCCCAATTAGTCGAATAATTTTCTAAGGTCTGACGTTACTGTTCGCTTAGTTACTCTCTAGATGTTGTGAGAATTAACCTTAATATCCAGTTTATCGCTTTTCGGCAAACAAACAAGTCTTAATATTTTGATGGTGTCGGCTTCTATGCTCTCAATATCTAAGTTTACCTCCAAGTCGCCTTGTGAAATGTTACGGAGTAATTGTGGGTGATTTGCACACCATTTCCGTAACGTGAATCCGCCTTTCCTCATAATATCCAAAAGTTGCTCTTGTAATTGCATTGCTGTTATTAAGCTATTTGAGCCTCCCAAGCCGTCATCAGTGTGAAAATTTTCTTTAAGAAGCGAGAGTGTAACGTCAGTCATTTTCTTTGGCCAATTGCCCAGACATTTCGTTGCTAAGTATGGAGCAGCTCTAGTGCCATAAGTAACTATGTTGAGTTGGTAGTATGTAATGGACCTTGTAGTATCCTTTCTTAAGATTATTAGCTGAAATTGACGATCTTCAGGAGCAATCAATACCTATCTATACAATTTTTCGACGTCTGTGGTGAACACGAACCTTGGCACTCGAAACCTTAGGAGTATGGAGAATAACTAGCCTCATAGTGTTGGTCCGATAAACATCAGATCGTTCAAAGAACATCTTGATGAATGAAATGTTGAATTTAAAGCAAGTAATGGCTGGCTTAACAATTTCCGATCCCGATATGGAATAAAATTTTTAAAAATTTCCGGGGAAAAACTTTCAAATGACACTTCCGCGGTCCAAAACTTTATTGAAAATCTCCATGCAAAGATGGCCGAGATGAAAATAACGTTTTCTCAAGTTTATAATGCTGATGAAACTGCACTGTTTTGGAGAAAGCTACCGGAAAAGACACTTGCGCTACATACAGAAAAATCTGCACCGGGACGTAAAATAGGTAAAGAGAAAGTAACAATTCTAGTATGCTGCAATGCAACAGGAGAGCATAAGCTCAAGTTATTGATGATTGGAAAAGCTAAAAACCCAAGAGCTTTTAAAAAAGATATTTTACCTTTAGAATATGCAAGCAGTAAAAACGCATGTATGGCTGAAATATTTTATAAAAATTGGTTTGAAAAATCTTTTGTTAAACAAGTTAAAAGTTATCTCAAAGAGAATAACTTATCTAATAGAGCACTTTTGCTAGTAGACAACGCAACATGTCATCCAAAACTACTAGCGGATATGAATAATGAAATTTGTGTTATGTTTTTTCCACCTAATTGCACAGCACTAATGCAACCAATGGATCAAAGCGCCATTCGAATTTTAAAGATAAATTATCGTAAAATGTAATGTACGCCCTTAAAACTTTTTCATTAAAAGACGTCGTCTTTTTGATTTCCAATACTTGGGAAAAAATGGATGAAAAAATTCTTAAAAAATGTTTCAATAAAATTCTTTATGATGAAGAATGGGACTCAGATGACGAAGTACCTCTAGCAAGACTAAGACAAAGCAATTCCGCCGAAGTAATTGATTTACTTGTTAATCTAGCACCTGATGTCTATAATTCTTTTGAGGTTAACAATTGGCTTAATGATGAAGTTAATGTCACAGACGATAAGGCAGAAGGAGGTGATGAAATTGAATCCATTAGTGAAGAATATGACAGTAATGTTCCAAAAACACAGCATTCACAAGCCATATCTGCTCTTAATATTTGTATAATATATTGCGAAGAGCAGGAGCTTCCAGCTGGAGATATTATAAAGCTTATAAACATCAGAGATATTGCATATAAAAAGAATAATGAAACTAAACTTCATCAAATGAAAATCTTTAACTATTTTTACAACAATTGATAAATGGAAGAATATTGTAATTTTTTTTCGATATATTACCTAGAATATTTGTAAATATTTAATTTTGAAGTGTATTTTATGTAAGTAAATGAAAGTTTTTATGTTTTTAAAACGTTTTGTTTTTTATTTATATTGACTCGGTAATTCGGACATTCCGATATTTCAGACACCACGTTGTTTTTAATTGTCCGGATTAGCGAGATTATACTGTAACTATACGAAACTTCTTGACTTCGACACAAAAATAACTAATATAGGTCGAGAAGTAAACAAAGTATTTACAGCCAAACACATGATTTAACTAGAGTCAGCGAATTTAATGAGAAATCGTTTGACCTAAAGAGAGAAATAGACAAAGAATTATACGAACTAAAAGTGCAAATTTGCGGTCTTTAAATTTAAGAGCTAACGGTGGCAGTTATATCTGAGCACTCTAGGTAACCACTCCAAGCTTTGACGGAAAAGCAAACTACAAAAATGAAATGTATTACCGCGGGAAAGCATATCCACATGGTCATTTCGCTACTGCTCATATAGGTCATCAGTGGATTTTACCCAAATTTTGTATTCAAGACTAGAAAGTCTTATATCTATTGCCAAGTTGATTAATAAGAACCATATTGAATCAACAAAGCAAAAAACAATAAAAACTCAATAGGTCTTATACACAGCACACATTCAGTAGCTAGTATTATTTCTTCTTGCATTTTTCTACATAAGGGTTTCCTCTGGAAACCATTCATGTGTATTTGAAAGATTTAATGAAAAAATAAAAATTGTAAACAATTTTTACAAATAAGCGATGTGCAAATACAATATGAAAATTTATTATTCGGAATTTGTTATAAAAATTTACTTTAATCGTGCTTGATTCCTTTAAATAAAAATATTTCATGATATTCTCATAAAATATTTTTTATTTAAAACTACAAAATGAAATGTATTACTGCGGGGAAAGCATATCCATATGGCCATTTCGCTACTGCTCATATAGCTAATCAGTGGATTTTACCCAGATTTCAAAACTAAAAAGTCTTATATCTATTGCCATGTTGATTAAATGAGAACTATCTTATCTAGGAAACTTCATACTGTATCTGGCTGACCTTACGGGTACGCTCAGGTATTTAGCAAAAAAGATCTGTAGTTCAACTGGGGTCAGCGGGAAGATTTTGTAAAACTGGAAAAGCAACTGGCCAGAATTCCAACATTATCATACTTCGATCCAAATAGGCGTACTCGCTTAATAGCTGGCGCGAGCCCAGTAGCCCTCGGAGCTGTTCTGCTGCAATTCAGCGACAACATGCTACAAGTAATATCGTTCGCGAACAAAAGTTTATCCGAGACTTAACGTAGATACTCACAAACAGAAAAGTCTTGCTTTAGTTTGGTGCGTCGAACGGTTCTATTATTATTGGGCGGGCATCGAGTTTGAATTGGTAACGGACCACAAACCTTTGAAAACAATTTTCAAACCTACATCAAAGCCACCTGCTTGGATCGAGCGATGGGTGTTACGTCTTCAGTCATTCAGGTTTAAAATCATTTATCAGTCTGTAAACACAACATGGCCGATTCATTATCCAGATTATGCTAAATCGAATAAAATACGTCTTTCGATCAACATACTGAAAGCAGTATATGCTTAATAACTGAAGAAGCTGTCCGGCGAGCAGTTTCAATTCTTGAGATCATGGAGGATAACTGGTCCGATCTTGAACTAATAGAAGCGCTTGAATACATAAAACATAATTCATGATCATTGGCTACATCCAATAGATACTTCCCGTTTCGACTTGAACTATGTACGTTGGGAAATATTCTTCTGCGAGATACCAAAATCATAAAACCCGGTTAGCTAAGAACAAGAGTTTTTCATTGACACATGAAGGTCATCCAGGCGTGACGGTGATGAAGGGCTGGTACGATCAAAAGTATGGTGGCCACTAATAGACCGAGATGTTAAGAAACATATAAAAAACTGCCGTGAATGTTTGTTAGTGTCAAGGCCGTCCCAACCGGAACCGATGACTCGACGGGCTTTACCAGAAGGACCATGGTTATGCCAAGCAATTCTAAAGAAAATAACATCAAGAGCAATAATCGATTTTTTGGATGAGGTGTTCTATCGACTTGTTTACCCCAGGTCAGTCACAACAGATAATGGTCGTCAGTTTGTCAGTGACGAGTTTAGGATATATTGCGCAAAAAAAAATATCGAAGTCATGACTTTTCCACTGTACTGGCCGCAAGCGAATGGCAAAGTGGAGAATATGATTCGTTCACTTGTCAAGTGCCTGCGGATAGCTCAAGTATTGGAGCAGACTACTAGAAGGAAATCTAAAAGTTACTGCTTATCTACAATGTCACCCTTATTGGAACGACTGGGAAAGCTCCAACGAAACTACTGTTCAAACATGTGATTCGGGTCAAAATACCGTCTATCTTTGTTGTCGGTGAAATCGTTTTAAATACGGAATAAAGAAGAAAGAAGAGAAATGGCGGATAAAGATTGCGGGTAGAAGCAAAGTGAGATTCAAGTTGGAGACATAGTGTTGATGCAAAATGCAAATTCCCCAATAAGTTGACACCGACGTTTGGACAAGAAGCGTGTTAAGTTGTTGAGCGGCAGGGAAACGATGTCACGATCCGTAGGGATGATAAACTATACAGGCGCAATCTTAGCCACCTGAAGAAATTGCCTACAACGTCGGAAGCGGGCGATAATAATTCTTGTGCAAATCGTGTGGAGAAACAGGTTGACCAGAAGCCGCTTAACCTAAGACTAACTCTGAATCTGAAAAACATTGGAAGGATGTGAAGATCTGACAATGCTAGTTAGTTGGGGAGATCTGGAAACACAGATATAGTTGTTGAGTCTCTCGTGAAAGAAGGCCTAGTAAAAAAGTAAAGAAAATTAAAAAAAATAATTAATGAAAAAATAAAAAAATAATTATATTGAAAATCATTGTACTTATTAATATTTTTTTTTAATTAGAACCAGCACTCAGACTGACGACACAACCTATCTGACAAATTTTCACGGGTTATTCGAGCATGATGGTGAAGTTGACCACTAAAATGGTACATACATTCTCCAACTTTTCAATGAAACTATAGTGATCGATAACCAGGCATATGCAAATGCTTCTCTGAAAAAAAATGCAGGCATTACCACCAGTGCATGAAATCAGTCTAAGCAATACGGACCGGGTGAAGCATCTCACGACTGCTTTTAAAAGCACTCTCGGTATCAACTTAGGAACAGCATATTTAATAGGAATTTGTGTTGGAATTCTGTGGTACAGATTCACCACGAAATTTTTTTCCAATTATTGTTATTTATTAAAACTTCAATCATTGAATTAAAATAAGTAATCAAATCTTAAAATTAAAGTGCTACCACTAATTCCAGCCAGTGCTGGCAGAAGTGAAGGCGTTCACTTATTATCTACTAAGAGCGCGGATATCTCTCCTCTTCAAACGCGTATAGCCCCTATCATTGAGAATGTTACGGGCCTAACGAAATTCGTGCGTTACCAATCTATTTAGGTATTTCGTAGTGTACGTCTTTAATTCCGACTTCACCAGTGGAACGTTCAAGTCCTTAAGTATATTAGCATTTTTGACAAATCAAGGAGTAGCGGTAATTGTCCTCAAGATTTTATTTTGGCGTTTTTGTATCCTCTCTATGTTAGAAGCCGAGGCAGTGCCCCATATTTGGCTACCGTAGCACCATATGGGTTTCAAGATAGAATTATATAACAGGAGTTTGCAACCCAAACTATAGATGGAATTTCTTCCAATGAGCTAGTTCAGCTGCGCTGCTTTCAATTTCGTCTAAGTCAACTTGGCGTCTATATGGTTCTTCCAGGTGAGACGTCTATCGAGCTGGATTCCCAGGTATTTTACATTCGATTGCTGCAGTATTACTTGATTATTGACGGTAATTGTCCGTCGACAAGTATAACAATACGATACACTCAGTCACCGGAAAAAGACCGAGCGACATATTCTTCAATCGCGTTCAGACAGCTGACTATGATAGCTTACTTAAGTGCACTCGAAAATTAATAAAGATCTTAGGGGTCTAATCAGGAAAAATATTATTGAAAGTAATAAGAGAAATAATAGGCGCAGGAAGTCCCCTAGAAAATATAAAAAGAGGGATGTCTTACTCATAATTGATAAAAAGATTAAGTGAAAAAGCAAGCCCCTATAAAAAAGGGAATTAGTAGAAAAAGATAATAGGGTTACATTGTTAAGGGCCATCGGGAGAAGAATTCATAAAGCACATGTAAAAAACATTAAATTCTTGACACCACAAAAAGAGCACTGAAGTATTTGGTCGTTTCAACTTGCTCAATAATTGAACCCATAAAGCAAATTAGCAGTAGGAATCATATACCAAAAAGCCATTATGCCCATAACAATAATCTTATAAAAAAGATAACACAATATTGAATATAACTTAATAAAGAGAACATCACGATGGGTTCAGCAATCTTTGGGCTATATGCCGATTCTGTGCCATGACGAATTGTGTCAAGACTTAAAGACGCGGCACGTATAGGAACATTAGTCCAGTGCAGATGCAGAATTATACATATATAAAAAAACTAGTAATGAACTAATAACCTTATAAATAATAAAAAGAAAGGCAAAAAGCAAAAAACGCGGTTAACCCGCAAATGAAAAATGAATATTGAAAAAAAGGTAAGAAAATTATTGGTATGAAAATAAAATACTATAAAACTAATACTTATTACTAACTAATGTAAAGATTGACTAAACCTAGAACGCAAGTAATTAAATTTCTTAACGCACTTTGAATAGCATTCGCGCTAAACGCCACTGGAGCCAAGATCCACCGCTATGAAACACCAATTGTTACTCTGAAGGTTGGTAATACATGGATTGTTAACCACAACTTTAAACTGAGCTTGACAACTACGCAAATGCGGCCAACAATATTTCTGCAGCAATCCACAACTTTGTGCCCCCGAGTGAAGCTAAAGAAACATTGCAACATTACATGACACAAATTAAGCAACATTTAGATGAACTAAGAAACCCCAGGCTACGATCACCTCAATCAATCGACTGGATCGGTTCAGCCGGGAAATGGGTTGGTGGGAACCTAGATGCGGTCGACTGGAGCATGATTGTCAAAAGCCAAGAAGAAATAATCACTAACAACTACGAACAGTATAAGGTGAATAGGTGAATAGAGAAATTCAACGTGCTGTGAACGACTGGGCAAGGAAAACGAACAACGTAATAAACAGAATGAATAACATAACCAGTGAAAAGAAGCTAACCGAATAGAGCATAATGCTATAAACCATGTAATGATCTTGAAAGATGAGGTAAAGGTGATTATTAGAGCATGTCAAATGGCGGAGAGCGGCGTCATCAACACAAACTTATTGAATTAAGCCAAGGTCAGCAGACTCTTCGATGCGCTAGAAACACTATCCTATGGCAATGCAGTAGAAGCCATAGAACACGGTACCCCATCCGTATACACGATCATTGCTCTTCTACATTTTATCAATGCCGAAACTAAAAAAGGAAGTGTATGACGTACAGATAACAAAAGCCGCTATTTTTAACAAGAGACAAATCGACCTAAGCTTTGACAAGGTGCTGATTAACGAGCGCGAAACGTTTGCAGTAACCAAGAGCTGTCTTTCCATTTTTTGGATCATTACTCTTCTACATTTTATCAATGCCGAAACTAAAAAATGAAATGTATGACGTACAGATAACAAAAGGCTCTATTTTTAAAAAGAGACAAATCGACCTAAACTTTGACAAGGCGCTGATCAACGAGCGCGAAACGTTTGCAGTAACCAAGAGCTGTCTTTCCATAAACAACTCGACAATTTGCTAAGGGCCATCTCTAACATAACTAGCAGAATTTAGTTGCGTTCCGCAAATTCTAAGGGGCGGAGTGGGAAAATGCAAATACCGCATAAGGATGGAGGCTATTTATACTTTTTTCTAACTCTAATTCTTTCAACATGTTCTTTGTTTTATGATCTACATAATTATTTTTCAATCATTTGCAGTTCTTTTTACGTGGTCATAATTCTGTATGTAAGCAAATTTCAATGTTTAATGAGTTTATGTAATCAAATCTCCTTAACGTTTTAATATGTAGGTTACTTGAAGTTATTGTTTATTTTATTGGGCAAAGTGAGTGGGTTATTGGACAGTGTCAGTAACAGCGTATAAATGTGACCAACACACTACACCTCCGTCTTCAAGATTGAATTTATGGTTGAAAACTTTTAATCTGATAGATTAAATTGAGTTTTATAGAACAAGTAATAAAATTTGTAAATATGTAATGTACGATAATGTTGTAATATGTTTATAATTGTTCTTAAATTAATTTTAATTTGTTGACAATAACATTTTTTTTTTTTTTTTGCTAATTGATACATTTTTTCAAAGTTATCAACTTTTAATAGTGAATTTATTTCTTAAGGTCCCTTATATGGGCCTTGATTCTTTTTTCTAGATTCTAATTTTATTAACACTAAATCTTCTATTTTAAAATTGCTTATATTTGTGTTTCTGTCATATACTTCTTTTGATTTCTATTTAGCTATTTCTTTTAATCTTTTAGTATTTTCTAATGGCTTTTTTAATCTGATTTTAATTTCATTAGCATAGTTTTCTATGTCATAATTGTGGAAAGTTCATGCAATTTATATTTTGCTCAGACAAAGTTTGTTGCATTGTCGCAATATAAGTTTTAGCAATGTCCACGCCGGGATATAAAACGTTTAAGCGCACCTATAAATGCTTCAGCTGTGAGATCACTCACCAATTCCAAATGCGCTGCCTTTGTAGCAAAGCAACAAAATACAGCAATGTAGGCTCGTTGTGTAGTCGTTTTCCCCGTAGTTTATAATGTACTGTAATTGGGCCACAATAATCGACTCCGGTATTAATAAACGCTCGTGCAGTTGTAACTAGTGTTGAAGTAAGGTTTTCCATTATTTGGTGGAATAGCTCTGGCTTGGATCTGCTACATTTCGTGCATCGATTAACTGTAGCTCTTACCATAATTTTTCCTTTTACTGGCCAGAACCGTTCTCGAACAATTCTTAAGAGTGTATGCGAGCCACAATGTATGTAATCTTCATGAACCATGTTAAATAAAAATTTTGAAATGGAGCATAATATGAAATAAGAAGTTGATGTTTGGAGTCATATGCCAATGAAGACGCGTCCAGCCCAGACCCTACCCGAAATAGCCCGTTTTGGTCAAAAAAGGGTGTTAGATTCTGGATGGTGCTTGTTCCTTGTAGTTTTTTATATGTTGTCAGTTGGTTTATTTCTTCCCTAAATTCTAAGAGTTGCATTTGAGAAATAACAGGAATCAGTGCTCGGTTGAGCTCCGTTATCGTTATTAATTTTATGATTGCCGCATAGGCCTTTGACATCTGCTGTGAGCAATAAAGCGCAGAACGTAACTAACAATATGCTGTAGACGGTGAAATTAATTTTTGTGATTGATTTTATAAACAAATGCAGATTCAGTTTTGGTCATTGCTCGTGATTCAAGCTGCTTTACCTTTGTTTCGAGATTTGTTGGAATGTTATAGCTTGAATAGAAATTAGGTGGCCACACCTTCTTCACGCCATAGAGAAATGTTGGACCATAAAACCAAAGAGTGCATTCCTTAAGAGATGTTGGAGATATTCCACAAGATAATATATCTGCTGGATTGCACTTGGAGCTTACGTGACGCCATTGTCCTACCTGGGTTTCATCTTGGATTCTTAAAACTCGATTTGCTATAAATGTGTTGAATGACGCTGATGAAGAGTAAATCTATGAGAGTACAATTTCTGAATCTGTCCAAAGCCAAACAGGGCTCGTAAATCGAAGATCATACGTGATTTCGTTGATGGTTGGGCTCCAAGTGTGGCTGCACATAGTTCCACCCATGGTATTGTTTGCTGTTTAAGTGGAGCTATGCGGGATTTAGCACTAAGTAGGTGTACCATGATGGTGCCATCTTTTAAGACTGATCGAATTAAAGCCGCAGCTTCATAAGCCTTTTCCGATGCGTCTGTAAAAATATCGCTCATTTACTAGAACAACGTCATATCTCTAAGAATAAAATTTTTGAGAAAATCATGCAAAACTATTTGCTATACAGTAATTCATATTGTATAAAAAATTCAGAGTCATATCTCTTATAATCTCCACATACGAACGAAAATACTGCCATGCCGTGCATAGGACCAACATATGAATTAAAAACTTTAAACTCGTTTTTCTCGAAATCAATTTTTTTGAGTTATGTCGTTGTTCTACTAAATGTGCGATATGTAGTTGTTGAGATTCTGGAACTCTTCCGTTGAAAATTTGTCTTGATATTTGAAGAGTTTTTAGTACATTTAACTCTGTGCAAAATGTGATCCATTTAGTATACAATGATTCAGGCAAAAATTTATCCCAACCTACCTTTAACTCCCACAATTCCTGAATAAAAATTTTTGCCGTTACTATAATAGGTGATAGAATCCCCAATTAGTCGAATAATTTTCTAAGGTCTGACGTTACTGTTCGCTTAGTTACTCTCTAGATGTTGTGAGAATTGACCTTAATATCCAGTTTATCGCTTTTCGGCAAACAAACAAGTCCTAATATTTTGATGGTGTCGGCTTCTATGCTCTCAATATCTAAGTTTACCTCCAAGTCGCCTTGTGAAATGTTACGGAGTAATTGTGGGTGATTTGCACACCATTTCCGTAACGTGAATCCGCCTTTCCTCATAATATCCACAAGTTGCTCTTGTAATTGCATTGCTGTTATTAAGCTATTTGAGCCTCCCAAGCCGTCATCAGTGTGAAAATTTTCTTTAAGAAGCGAGAGTGTAACGTGAGTCATTTTCTTTGGCCAATTGCCCAGACATTTCGTTGCTAAGTATGGAGCAGCTCTAGTGCCATAAGGAACTATGTTGAGTTAGTAGTATGTAATGGACCTTGTAGTATCCTCACTTAAGATTATTAGCTGAAATTGACGATCTTCAGGAGCAATCAATACCTATCTATACAATTTTTCGACGTCTGTGTTGAACACGAACCTTGGCACTCGAAACCTTAGGAGTATGGAGAATAACTAGCCTCATAGTGTTGGTCCAATAAACATCAGATCGTTCAAAGAATATCTTGATGAAGTTTTAGCCAACGCATCAAATACTACCCTGAGATTAGTGGTTGAACTTTCGGGCCTTAATACGATATGATATGGGGTGCAGTAGTTTGGGGAGATTCTGGATTCTGTTTCCAATTTTGTCATGTGTGTTATTGATTCATAATCATCTATAAATTCAGTGTATTTGGCCTCTAACTCCAGATTCTTTTGAAGACGTCGTTATAGAGCGAGAAATCGATTAAGAGCAATTGTATGTGAATCGCCTAGAGTATTGGGGTTTTGATAAAATGGTATTTAGATTATGAAGCGGCCGTGACGATTTCTAGTTTTATTTTGTATAAAGTGTGCCTTTAATTGTTTTAACTTCATCTAGTTGCCAGAGTCGAGCAATAGAAAATTTAAGCGTTTCATCTTCGATAGATATTCCACAAGGTGCGTCTGTTAGATGTTCTCTATTTATTTTTCCTGCCACAACCCAGCCAAAAACTTTGTTCTGTAATATAGGAAGTTGTGGAAATAACTATATTTGCTCAATTGCGAGCTGTTGGTGGTAGTGCCCTGCACCCAGCAATATATCGATTTTATTCGACTTATTGAACGCTGGATCAGCTAACATAAGGTTTTTCGTTAGTGGCCACTTATCAATGTCGATAAATTTTAACGGTTGTGGTGCTATGATTTGAGGCAAGACTAGTGCGTCCCGACGCGTTGTATACCCATTAATTCGAGAATACAAAGCCACATTAACTCGGTGCTTTGTTTTGGTGCAAGAGTCCCCGATTCCATTGATGTTCACTAATGACGTCTGATTGCAATGTTAAGGCGGTTATAAAACGCTCGGTAACTAAGTTGACTTGTAACCCTGAGTCAAGTAAGGCGCGGCATTCAACCTCCATTGCGTCAGTTTTGTTTTTTACTAAAGCTGTGCAGGAGAACGTATGAGCTGGACAACTGACCATTTGCTGTGTGCTAGTGAAGATGCCTTTGGAGAGGTAGTTGTTATTTCATTTACATTGGGTTAAGCTACTTAAGGCGGAGTAGAAGCACATGATGTTGCCATCTGGAATGTCCTTCCACTTTTTGATCCTTGTTTTGACGGCTGGACATTGTCTTTCAAATGAAGTAGCGAATTATGCCTTTTCTTGCATGTCATACACGATCCTGAATTGCAAGTTTTTGCTGTGTGTCCTGATTCCATATATTTTACGCAATAGTTTTTGAAAACTCTGACACCGATACAATTGGTGAGAGTCAGTTTTGCAACACACGCACATGATATCTGTTTGCTTAGCTGAGGTGGCACAAACGTTCACCTTTGATGACCTTTCTTTTTGGTTCATGGCTTCCAGGGCTTGAAATCGATTTTTAAGAAATTTAAAGAGGTCCTTGATTTTTGCGGTTATTTAGGATTACTGATGGTTCTCCCATTTAGAATAAGAGTGCCCCGATCTAGTTTTTTGAGCAGTATGTGAAAGAGCACGAGGTCGTATCGATCCCAATGTTGTGAAGTGCATATAGACATTTTTGTGTTGTATCATGGAACTGTTTGATAGCAGCAGCTGATGGTCCAGCATATAAAAGATATTGCATTAACGTTGCTACAAGAACCCGTTTATTGTTGTATCGTCCTTGCAATAGGCTTTAAGCGGTGGCGTAGTTTTCAGCTGTGGCTGAAAAATGACTTATTAGTTTTTCAGCTTCGCCCCCAAGTTTGACTTCAGGTACCACACCTTTGGCAGAGCAGGAATATGTTGATTGTCTAATAGTTGTGTAAACAAGTCTTGAAAGGTTTTCCACTTTAAGTAATCTCCATTACATTTTGGGATTGTTACCTTTGGCAGTAGTAGAACGTTATTTCGCATAGGTTCGAAACCTTGTTCTGGAGTGCGGGGACATAGCTTAAAGTTTTCAATGACTAGCATCTCCAGGGTTTCGTAGTAATTCGCGTCACATTCTTCCTTTAGTGGATCATCGATGGATTCCCATATAGTGAAATGCAGTTCTTGTATTTCGCCTCACAGTTTTTCGTTGAGCTTCATATTGGTTGCTGTGGGGTCCGCAGCTTTAAGACGCTTTATTGATGACATCATGGCATTTTGCCTTCTTAATTTAGAACTAATTGAAGTTAACGTCGTACAGTGGCACATATTTTGAGTAAATATCAGTAAACCTCGAGAGAAAAAGATTTAGAACTCTGTTCCAACTATAATACACTGAACAGGGTGATCCAAAATAGACTTTCCGAATATTTTGTTAATTTGATTTTTTTTTAGTAAATTTTAATTTTCAAATTACTATACTTTTTTGTTTTAAAAGATATCAAATCAAAATAAATTTTCTTTAGTTATGTAGTTTGTTAGTTATCATGCTTGCAAAATAAAGTCGTTACGTTTTTCAAAAGTTGTAAAATTTTTTGTTTTACAAAAGGCTAACATATTTTTAAAAATCTCGTGCATAATAGAGCATATCCCGCTCCCGTCAAACCACGTCAAAAAGACATTTCTATGTGTTATAGCCCAAAACCTCCCATACACACCTATACCCCATTATATATGTGCCAGATTGCGACCTTGTGCATCGGAGAAATTTTTCTGACCAAAGGTCAGGTATTTTGTACAAAAATTATGAATACATACTAAATTTTTACAAAAAAAAAATTTTTTCTACAGAGTTATTTTTAAATTTTTTTAATTTTTAACATAGAGGTAAAACCAATTTTTTTCAAATCTCCTTGAAAGATCGCGTTTATAACTTTTTCGATCGAATCTATTAATATACAAATGCAAAATCTAAATATTCATTTTGGTTACCAATTAGAGTTGGTAATGGCAAATATATCATAAAACAATAAGATTGTGGTGACTCTACATCATTGTTACAAGTGTACAACACTGTAACTACCAATTACCAGTAACATTTTTCTTTGTATTTGTTCTTTCTTTTTTTTAAATAAAAAAAGGAAAAAAAGCACGTTCTCAACCTCTCGTACGATCGACAGGTCTTCTAGAAAATTTCTTTTGCAATTTATTTGTCATTGATTAAAATTAATAAATATTTAATTTAGTTTTAAAATTAAATAAATTTGGTTTTATTGATCACATCCCCCACAAAATTGGTGACCCCGACGTGATCAGTGGCAAATCAACATGTAAACTGACGCCAAAAAAAACTCTGGAGAACACCCGTGGCAGTAGGTTCTAATATTGAACCTCCAACCATAAATCGCGTAGGAGTCAAGGTTCCACCTTTTTGGCCTGACCATGTCGAGGTCTGGTTGGCGCAGGTAAAAGCGCAATTTGCTGTTGCCGGCATTATCAGTGACTCAGCAAAGTTCAACATAGTCGCTGCAATCGAGTCGAACGTCCTCGTGCAAGTTTCGGATGCCATTCTGAATCCTCTGGAAAGCAATAAGTATGTCAACTTGAGGAAGTGTATGATTGAACGCTATTGCGAGAGCGAACAAAAGAAGACTCAGAAGTTGTTATCCGAAATCGACTTGGGTAACAAACGCCCAACGCAACTTTTAAACGAGTTAAGTACGTTGTCGAAAGACAAGGTAACCCCAGATTTTTTAAAATCGTTATGGATGCAACGCTTGCCAGCGCAAGTACGTGCTATACTGGAGGCTTCCGATGCAAATTTGGCTGAACTGGCGAAACTAGCCGATAAAATCATGGAAGTTGGAGAATTTCAAAATTTGGCAGCCGTAAGCACCACGCCACGTGATTCTAGGCGTGACCTAGAGAGCAGATTGGAGCGTATCGAACAGCGTATCAACAGTATTTGTGACGGTAGAGGCGGACGTCCGAGAAGATCACGTTCCGCTTCCTCAAATAGGAGAAAATGTGTAGACTCCTCAGCAAAAAAAGTTTCCGAGCAGTGTTGGTACCATCGTACATTTGGCGAGAAGGCCACTAAGTGTCGTGAGCCCTGTGCGTTTTCAAAACCTCAAAAAAACTTACTTCGTCTTTCGATTGCACGGGCGAATCGCAAGCTAAGTATCAAATAGCCCGTCTTATGGTTAGTGATAATTTGTCAAAAATAAATTTTTTTAATAGACACAGGCGCTGATGTCTCCGTGTTACCATCTAGAGGTGCTAGGGGTGTTTGTGTGGGAATAAAGAAAATCCTGTTTGCGGCTAATGGTTCCCCTATAGAAACCTGCAGTGAGAAAACTCTTAATATTTCATTGGGCCTCCGCCGAAATTTTGTATGGACCTTTTTGGTGGCAAACGTCAGCTGCGCTATTATAGGTTCCGATTTTTTGAAACGTCATGATCTTTGGGTCGACGTTAAGAGTGGAAAACTAATTGACCGCACAACGCTACTCGAAGCGAAGGTTCACCCTACACGTGCTACGCCCACCTTTTGCACCAATACAAGGACCTAGGTACGATCAGCGCTAACAAGCGTCCCGCGAAATCTTTGGTAACACATCATATCACAACGAAAGGGCCTTCTACATAGGTAAGAGCCCGCCGGCTTGCTGGTGATAAACTTCAGGCTGCTAAGAAAGAGTTCGAGTATCTGATGGAAATGGGAATCTGCAGACCCTATAAGAGCAGTTGGGCTAGCCCACTACACCTCGTGAAGAAGGCGGATGGTAGCTGGCGTCCAAGCGGTGATCATCATGCTCTGAACAATATCACCCTTCCCGATAGGTACCCGATACCTTTTTTTGAAAGACGTTACAAGTATTCTGTATGGGAAAAAGATCTTTTCATCCATCGACCTGCAACGAGCGTACCACCAGATACCGGTCGAGCCATGTGATATCCCAAAAACAGCCATAATAACACCGTTTGGGTTATTCGAATTTTCTTATATGACGTTTGGGCTCCGAAATGCTGCTCAAACGTTTCAGCGTCATTTGAACGAGGTTTTGAAAGGAATCGATTTCGCCTTCGCATACATCGATGACATACTCATCGCTTCTGCAAGTGCAGAGCAACATGAAGAACATCTGAGAATTGTTTTCGACCGCTTGCGCAGATACCACCTTACAGTCAATTTTGATAAAAGTCAATTCAGTAAGTCAGAAATTGTGTTTTTAGGCCATAAAATTAATTCCAGTGGTCTTACACACCCTGAGAGCAAAGTCGACGCCATCCGCAATTTCGAAAGACACACTGTACCAAAAAACCTCAAGAAATTTTTGGGCATGCTCAATTTTTACCGCCCTTTCTTGCCACACGCAATGAAAAATCAAAGCTTGTTGTTAGAATTGATCCCAGGCAACAAGATAACATTGTCATTGATTAAAATTAATAAATATTTAATTTAGTTTTAAAATTAAATAAATTTGGTTTTATTGATCACATCCCCCACAAGATCATCAAGATTTATGAACTCAGAATAATGAAATAATTAAAAAGGAAGTCTTAAATAAAATACGTGAATGCACATGTTTATTATTGCATTCTTTCGAATGTAAGTTTTATTATTACATAGGTAAGGAATTCCTTGCTTAATTGAGTAACACAATTTTGTACACAAAAGATGTGCGCACACAATGCATGCGATGATCTGTACCTGATTATTCTTGGTACTTCTTTATTTTTGCAGAAAAACGAAAGAAAGAAAAAACAAATTCTAGAAAGATATCTGCAGTTAGGCCTTATAATCCACCAACCTAAATAAGGAGAAGGAATATCGAATGATGAAAATATTGCAAGAAGATTTTTTCCCATCCAAAAACTGCAGCATCTATCGCAAGTGTAGATTATGGGCTAATAAGACGATTCAAAATCATGTTACAAGACTTAGCATGCAGCAGAAGGATAAGTGCAAAAAAATTTGTGGATTACGCCAATAAAACAGCTGCACTTTACAATGAAAAATACTCTTGGAGATATATCTCTTCAATGGTTCATAAAATTTTTTATATTGGGAACAAATCATTCAACATAATTTGCTACCAATAGGAGATCTGTCTGAATTAGCACAAGAAAAAAAAGAACAAAGACTTCAGATTCTTTGGCGAACATTGCACAAGAAAAATGTCTAAATGTTGTACTAATGAAGACCTTATCACCATTTTGTTGTGTACTTCGGATACATATTAAACATCTGCAGAGAGTAACTTTTTTGTGTCTATGTGAAACTTGCTGCCAAATGTGGCTTACATTTGTTTTCTCAGTGAGAGCACAAGCAGTGAAGAGTAGTGATTGTTTGTTCGGCAAGAATCAGTATGTGATAAGCCGAAGTTAAAATTTTCCGAAAAAATTCAGGCAACAAAAAATGAAGTACTGCAAGTATTTTTTTTCCTTTTTTACAGCAAAGTTTTAAGTAATATTTTAATGTTTTTGTCGTTTACATAGGAGTATAAGTAATACAAAGTAAGGCGAATTAATTTGCCAGGTGGTAGCGAGGCGCCAACGAAAAAAAAACAACATGGATTTTGGTTTTGCTTTGCGGGCTCGAAATGTCAAAAAGCGGATGACATATCTAAAGCAAAATGTAAAAAATATATATCCCAGCAAACCATACGAAGGGAATTTACTAACCCATTTCTCCGACAAAAAAAAATCATTTTCCAACCGAAACCCTTCAGAAACGCCCTGATTTTTTTTTCTATTAAACTAGTTAATCTTAAAGATCTCCTAATTTATTTCAGAAAATACTGTTTTAATAGTTTTTGGCTCTAAAAGAGCTCCTGCATTTTTTACATACACATATTTGTATGTCATATAAGAGTCATGGCGTGAGCCATATTAAGGTCAGAAAAACCTCGCTAGGTGGGTTCTTTTACATGAGTTCGCGAATAAAGGAAGTAGTAATTGAACTAGTTTTTCAAGTAAAAAAAGAGTAGCTTAAAAGACTCATGCCCTGTTAAAATCTTTAAGTTGGTAATCTAGTTGGAAAGTCCTTCCGCCAAAATTGCTTAAGTCCACACTCGATTACCTTTTATAAATATTTTTACTGGGTGTTTAAGGTAACGAAAAAAACCAGGGAGATACAGTTGAAGTCATAGTAGCATTTATATGTATTTCATTAATAGAATATATATATACGCATCAAAAACTTTATACTACTCTTTACCTAATAAATAATAAATTAATAAAAAAAAGTTAAAAGGGGAAATTAGTAGTTATTTCTTCTATTAAATTAAATAAAAATGTTTTTATAACCTTCACCACAAAAGGTGGAAAAAAGGAATATTAGCTTTTCATTCCGTGTGTAATTTCTAAAATATCCATTTCCGACCCCAGAGAGTCTATATATTCTGACTTCTTATGCATAGCGAAGTCGGTTGAGCACTATCCGTCGGTTCGTCCGTGTTAGTGTTGAAATCTGGTTTGCCGTGGCACTAGATATGCTGGGAAAAAAAAAATAATCAGACATAAAGATGCTATTGGAAGTCACCACGTTCGGTTCATATCATTAAAGGCAGCAAGCAAAACAACACGCCCACTTCTAATTTTTTTATTCCATTTTGAACAGTAAAGTAACTCCTATTAAAAAAAATAATATATGGGGCGTTAGAGAATTAAAAAATAAGAAAAAAACATCAAGTGAAAAAATTTGCGCTCGCCCATGTTTTTCGAGTTACAGGGCTCTGAAATTTTAATTTTTTTTTTTTAATGTCAATATGGGTACCATTTTAAAGGTTTTGAAGAGATCTTTAAGAAAATACTTATGTAATAATCGTGAAGTGTCAGCGTATAAAAAAGATAAAATTCTATAACCTTTAGTTTATATTAAACAGCTGAAAGGTTCTAGCTATTCATTGGGCGTTCATAAGAACTGCCGAAACAACTTGAGAATTCAAAAGTAAAAACAGAGGCAAAGGTTTGTTACCAGTTTAAGTTTATAATCTTGAATCTGTTTTGTTATTAAATTGGTTCTGCTTACATATATATTACTTACACAAATTTGGCTTAGCCCTTCTAACTTATTCTACCCTATTGTTACAATGTACTCCGCTCACCCTTTACAATGAAAAATAGTAAGGTTTACAAAACACACCCAATTTGATCTGGCTTACAGTTACTCAATGTCTTTCATCGTAACTCATTGATACATTTCTAATCGATTTCCCCTACATAATTATTTGACCTACTTATGTTATTTCAGACCCATATCAATTGACACCGATCACTTGAAATTGCATGTCTTACTTTCCTCTATTTTTTTATCAATATGCTTATTTTACTTAATAACTTTTACTTAATAACTATTAGTATATTGGTATATTCATAAATTTGTATAAGTATAAATGCATAACACCGTTTTGTATTACAGTTCTATTTTGGTTTCTTTGACTTTACTCTATCTCCTATTTTTATGCTAACATTATTGGTATTCTTATTTTTTTAATTTTTCTGTGTTATTTTATTCCCTGACGAATTTTTTCTTGCAATTTCGTGTGCATGATTTAAATTAATTTTTAATTCTGTAACTTAATGTTCATAACTGTAAAAATTTTCATTTGGCGAAAAACCTGTGGATGAGCGCTAAGTCGTATTATACGCAAATGTGTAATACGGAATCCACTCATCCCAATTATATTGTTTCGAGAAGGAACGCATATACTCATTCAATACTCTATGGTTTCTTTCAATACTACCTGAAGTTTCATGGTGGTATGCTGTAAAAGTTACGTGTTTAGCTTCATAAGTTCACATATTCCCTTTAATAATTCATTTACGAATTCAGTTCCTCTATCTGTCTTAACTGTTCTAACGCTTCCATATTTCAGTATAAAATTTTCCACTAATATTTTTTCTATTTCTGACGCCTCTTTCGTTTCCATTAGGAATGCGTCTATATACTTTGCCAGTTCGCATTGTGCAGTTAATATATATGTATTTATATCTATTCTATATCCTTAATGGACCTAATGTGTCTATTTGTATACATTGAAATGGACCCGTAGGTATGTAAATTATTTGGATTGGTGCTTTGGTGTGCCTAACAATTTTATTTTATTATTTTTTTTATTTTTTTAATTAGGACCAGCACTCAGGGGATGACCCCTACTTATGCAATGCATTGTGCCAGAACTAGGAAATTAGGTTGTTGGATGGGGGATAGAGAGAGTAGTGCTTGTGGAAATTTGATTTGAATCCTTGAACATTGAAAATGGCAGGAAAGACCTGTGCAGGGAGTTTATTCCACACACAAACTGTTCGGCTAAAAAACAAATTTTCTCTGTAATGCGTTGTGCGATTCACTAGCCAATCGACCACAAAGGAATGTGCTCTTGATGCCGATCGCGTTGCGCGAATAAAATTACGGTTTTCAGGAACGAGTTCCCTGATTTCATAAGAGTACATTCCGTTGTAGTAACGATAAACAGTGAAACACACCCCACATTGCGCCGATGCTCCAGTGAATCAATAGAGCTGGATACCCTACTGTCACCGATGAGCTTCCTCGCTCTTTCCTGTACGTGGCCGAGTAACTCCAAAACAGACTTTTAAGCACCGGCCCATACATGAGAGTTGTATTCTATTTTCGGTATGATAAAGGTGACATAGATAGTAAGGAGATCAGATAGAGTGAAGTATTTCTTACACCGTTTGAGAAAACCTTGGCACTTGAATGCTCCTTTTGCAATATGAAAAATGTGCTTGTTCCAATCAACATCGCGTTGAATTTTCATGCCAAGAACATTGAGAGCTTCTGATTGCTTTATATATTTATCACCCATAATTACAGATGAGGTAGTATGTTCAGCAGTATGCCTGTGCGGAAGCACGCAGCACTGGGTTTTATGAGCGTTAAACCGAACCCTGTTCGTCAGGCCCCATTCGGAAATTACCAAAAGGTCGCGATTAAGGGCATCGTCCATGTACTTTCTCATAGCTACAATTTCCCGAAGGCTTGGTCTGCTGCAAAACGAAAATGAATGGCATATGCTACTGTCATCTGCAAAAGAATAGATAGCGTTGAAAGCCTAGTGTAGAAGGTCATTAAGAAAAATAAGAAATAGGGTAGGAGAAAGGACGGAACCACGATAATAGTTTAAAAGAGGCGGAATTAAGGAACTAGCATTATCCTTCACTCTTTTAACGAATGACCAAAAGCTCTTGCTACCCCGAGGAGTAGTAAGAACTTTACCACGAAGGCGCTGCTCGTATAAAGCTTTTTCCCGCCTAAGTACTTTGGCACAAGAAGATCTCGCCTTTTTGCATAGCAAATCAATTACGGCGTTTTTGTTATATCGCCGTATACTGAATGCTTCCTCTCTGGATCTGACTGAATTTTTGCACGCCTGATTGAACCGAGGTTTCTTTCTTGGATTAACACGGATTTGCTTAGATGGAATGGAAGTTTTTATTCCAAGCAAAAGAATGTTCACAACCATTTCAGTGACAGTTCTACGTACTCCTATATATCCCCCATATGGACTTTCATGATACTCTCTTATGATTTCCCTTTGTTTATCTTTCTCCAGTATTCTTTTTGGCTGATTAAATAATATAATTTCTATAGGTCTTTTCCTACGTTTATCCTTATTCTGCATGCTGTTATAAATCTTCATTAACTTTCCCTCATGGACGTACTTAAATATCATATCAATCTTTGCTAGCGATACTGTATGTGTTGGTTATCCCGTAAAATCTTAGTTAACTTCTGCAAGACTGAATCTAAATTCGATTAAGCATTTTCATTACAAGATATAATTACACGATTTCCAAAAACTTCTATCTTTGGCATGGTTTTCTTTACATCATTTCTAATAAACTTTAATCTTGCATATCCCTCAATTTGTGAAAATGAAATAATATTTCACGTATAATTCCTTTTAACTTCATCATCATTATCTTTTCCTACTATAGTACTGTCCAGATCTATATCTTTCTCATTTTCTTCCTTTGATTTCATATTCATTTTTCTAGTCATTACGCTCAAAGATTTTGGTATCATTTCCTTTAAGTCATTGGAATCTGATTTAATTCTTGATAAAGCATCGGAATTTTTATTTATTTTTCCTTGCTTATATATTATCTCAAAATCGTAATCCATGAGATCCAATCAAATTCATGTTATTCTTAATGAAGGGTTTTTGTAGGTAAACAGTGATACTAGTGGTCTGTGATCAGCACTACTTTAAATTTCCTACCGCATAGATATGGTCAAAAATGGGTAATTCTCCAATGTATAGCCAATAGCTCCTTCTCTATTACGGGGTTATTGATTTCGTGCTTATTAAGAGATCTGCTTGCGTACGTAATTGGCAAATCGCTATTTATTTCACCATGTGAAAGTAACGCTCCTAACGCGTAATATGATGCGTCAGTGGTAAGTATAACTTCTTGTTCGAAATTTGAGTACTGTAAAATTTCGGACTTGTTACTATAGTTTTTAATTTTTCAAATGATTTTTGGCAATCTTGCGACCAAATAAATTTCTGTTTTTTTCTCAGTAATTCGTTAAGTGGTTTGGCAATTTGAGCAAAATTTCTAACAAAATGTCTATATTAATTGCAGAATGCTACAGATCTTCTTACGTCATCTGCATTTTTTGGAATTAGATAGGTTTCCAGTGCTTTACTCTTTTTGGATCTGTCATTATTCTCTTATCCCTGATGAGATGTCCTAAGTAGACTACTTCAGGCTTCAGAAAATTACATTTCCTTAGATCTAATTTTAAGTTGTGGTTTTTCAGTCTTTGAAAAACTCTTGCTAAATTGTTATAATGGTGTTGTAAAGAACTTCCAAAAGCAATTATATCATCTACATATAAAAGCGTTGGAATCTATACCGGTTAATGTTATAGTGAGCATCCTTTGAAAGCTGTTGGGCGATATCTTGAGACCAAAAGGTAGTCTCTTAAATTGAAAGTGTCCGCTATTTCTTGAAAATGCTGTACGGGGTCTGGATGCTGGTTCTAACTCTTTTTGATAGAATAAGCTTGTCATGTCCAATGTTGAAAAATATTTTGGTTTTCCTATCTTATCCAACACATCGTCCAATTGAGGAATGGGAAGATTTCGTTGACTAATATTTTGTTTAGTTGACGATAATCAATAACTTACCTCCATTTCCTTTCATCATTATCACTTTTTTTGGAACTAGGAGTAGTGCAGAATTGTGAGAACTAACGGAAGGCTCAACCAAATATTCCTTAATAATTTCTGAACGTGTTTCTTTATTTCGTGCTGTTGAGGCTGTGGTAATCTATAGTTCCTATTATAAACTGGTGTATTGTCCGTAGGTTGTAGTCTCTATTGGTAAAAGTTATTTGCTGTTAAATGTTCTTAGTCTAAATGAAAAATATCCTGGAATTTTCTGCATATTTCCCCTATGGTTTTTCTCACAGTAATATTGACTGTATCTATCTTTAACAAGCTTTTTAGTTTTTCCCATCTCTCTTGTTCCTTCGAAATATTCTTCCTTTCATAGAGAATGTCGTAATTTGATAACGCCTTGATCTGTAAGTCTAATGTTGAAAGTTTAAGTTGAAGCATTTAAAATTTTTATGTGTTTTGTTCCATGCTTTGGAACTATTGTATTGCCAACAAAAATATTTTCACTAATCTGCTTTGCGCATATAACACTATCCTCTTTTAGTTCTACATTTATTGCCTGAATCATCTCAATTCTAGGTGGTATCTTAAAATTATTCGTGTTTGTTTTCAATGGTAAAACGTATTCAATTTCATTTACTATAATTGCTAAAGTGTATGTTTCATAATCTATTTTTGCCAAATATCTAACGAAAAAATCTCTACCCAGGATACCATCTGTAGTTATTGGAAATTCCGTATTTACTATCTGATACTCATGATCTATTGTATCCTCTGGTAAGTCTTAAGATTGATGTACCCATTGTTTATTTTGCTCTGTTCTCAATACCCGTAAGTCTGCAAGAGTTATGTTCTCTTATTTCTTTATTTCCTATAAAGTATCAAGAATTTTATGAAATGACCTTCATCAGTTTTAAATGTAACGTAATGTGGCATATTTGCGTGCGAATTGTAAGTTTTTAAAGCATACTCTTCAATATATCCTATTTCCCCTACATCTTCTATTAAGCTTACTCTTGAGGATGGCAGGGGTTTTTTCGTTTCCCTGCTCCTGAGTAATATATACCCTTCTTTGGTTTCTATTTCTATTAATATTATTATTGCCACTATTGTTGTTATTATTCCTAAAATTGATATTCCTCTGATTGTCAATGTCATTATTGTTGCAGTTGGTTCTCCTGGAGTTATTAAAGCTTCTATTATAATAACCATATTTGGTTTTACCACTCCTATTGTAAGTATTATTGTTACGGTAATGTTGTCTGCTGTCGCTATATCTCCTGTTGTTAAATTGTTTCCTATTTCTATTAAAATGCATTATCGAATTGTGTTGTGGAATTGTTTCAGATGCTATCTGAATAGCCTCATTCAAACTTTTAGGTCTGGCTGCTAACACCGTGGGTCTGTAAGATTCATTTAGACTATTATTGAAAGTACTAAGTGCAGCTTGATCATTTATTTTAATAACCGTTTCCCTGCTTTGGGAACCTAGTTCAGCGATTTGTAATTCATTTAGGCAAGCTATAAGTGATTCAATCTTGTTGGCAAAATATGTTACTGTACCATTTCCTTGAATCTGTTTTGCTAAGTCAGTATGTGTGGAAGAGAGATTTCCTAGTTGCAAATGCTTTTCGGAGGATGTGTATAAATGATTTTATGGAATTTGGTGTCTCATCTGAAATTAATTTGTTTCTTTCTTTATTTATTGGTTTCTGAACTATTCTTAAGACTCTCAGCATAAAATTCTATTACGCCTATAAAATTATTTAATTGGTTGAGATCACCATTGAACTCAGTATAATTTTAGATGCGTCTAAAATGCCAAACGATGCTATGTCCTTAATTTCTCTTATTTCATTAATTTTTTCTAGAGAATAGCCATCATTCTTTATTGCAAATATTTTTAATTCTTCAATAACTCGTTTAGTGACTTCTACGTAATTTTGGGTCTAAGTTCTATTTGGGCTTTTTTTTATTTTTTATAAATACTTATCAACTTTTCCATTAATTATACATCTTGTATGGGTTTAGTTAGTTTGATAGCCTTTTTCTTTATGTTTTCCTTATAATGTTCATTTAACTTTCCTAATACTAGTGGAACTAAAAGGACCAAAATTATTTGATGCATCTGATCCTGAGTTATTGTTAATACACCACTATTATTTTCATTAACAATGATGGCTTCTTCTGAAAACCATCCACCCATTTTTAAATGTAATTTTTTTTACTATTATTTCAAAATTTTATTTTTCTCTTATATTTTATTATTGTCTGTATTAATCATATTAACTATCAATTATTTAACTATCAATTATAACTTTCTTGATGCTCCTTAACTCGGATTTTATCATCTTCTCTTTTTCCCTTGATGTTGACAAATTCAATCTGTAGTAGAGGAGTGCGATGTCTTTCCGCCTATGAAACTTTTTCCCGACACGCTTTTTCTATTGCTTCCTTTCTGCTGTGTTTGATGGTTTATCTTCAATGGGTTTCTTTATATGTCACCTATATTCTTCAATCGTTATTGCCTTAGAATCTGTTGTCAGGGGTTATGGCTTGTACATTGGTGTATTGGTTGTTTGGTGTGAAGCCGCTGGTACGTACTCTTCCTAGTTTATTACCTGTTCTTTTAGTCTTTCTTCCGGGTATTTCTCCCAACGACTAAAGATTTTGTTAACGTCTTTCATCAGTTGAAATAATGTGCAATGTAATTTAAAACTGCTTAGTTAATTGACCCTATTAGCCAGGATTGAAAATTTCGTGGATTGGTTGACAGGATCTAACAAAAACTGCGCTCCTAATTCCCGAATCGATGCAGGATCGCCATGTAATCGTGGGATGTCACTGTATAAAAAGGATAAAATTCTATATCCATTTAGTTAGTCATTAGGCGTTCATAAGAACTGCCGAAACAATTTGAGAATCAAAAGTAAAAGCAAAGGCAAAAGCTTGTTACCAGTTTAAGTTTATAATCTTGAATCTGTTTTATAATAATAAAATTGGTTCTGCTTATATATTACTTACACGAATTTGGCTTAAACCTTCTAACTTATTCTACCGTATTTTTACAATGTATTTCTCTCACTCTTTACAACGAAAAGTAGTAAGGTTTATAAAACACACTCAATTTGATCTGACTTTCATTTTATCAATTTCTTTCATCGTAATTCATTGGTACAATTCTGATAGATTTCCCCTACTTAATTATTTGACCTACTTATGCTATTTCAGACCCATATCAATTGACACCGGTCACTTGAAATGGCATGTCTTACTTTCCTCTAGTTTTTTTTATCAATATGTTTATTTTACTTAATAAGTATTTGTATTTTTGTTTATTCATTTGTATTTGTTCATTTATTTGTATTTGTAAATTAATGCATTACACCGTTTCGTATTACAGTTCTATTTTGGTTTCTTTGACTTTATTGCAGTTTATGTATACTTGTGTATGCATGTGTATACTGCATGCACTACACTAACATTTTTCAAAAATGCTTAACCCATTTTTATGTCTGTCCTTTCTTCCGAGGCACTAGATCAGCCAGAAAATAAAAAAAAAATATGTCAAACGATCAGATATAGTGTCGAAAGAGGTGCTATTGGAAATCAGCATGATCGGTATATGTCCTTCGAGGCAGCGAGCAAAACAGCACGACTACCTCTAATTTTTTATGTCATTTGGAACAATAAACTAACTCAAATCAAAAAATAGAATATATGGGGCGTTAGAGAATTAAAAAATAAGAAAATTTGAAAAAATGGCACTCGCCCATATGTTTCAAATTATAGGATTCTTAAGTTTTTGAAGATATCAATTTGGGTATCAATTTAAAGGGCTTGAAGAGATCTTTTAGAAAATACTTTAACGTTTAAAAAATGCTTAACCCATTAAGAGCCGACAATATTTTTATGTAAAATTTTATATAGAACATTTCACTAAAAATATTAGACTTTGCGAAAAAATTTGTTTTGAGGTAAAAAATTGGTATTTTCACTAAAAACTTAAAATTAGCTAAAAAAAGCTGTCGATTACCAAAAATTGGAATTTCACTAAACGATAAAAATTTTACTAAAATATTAATTTTTACGAAACTTTCACCAAAAATTTAACATTTTTTACTTGCATTAAAAAATTTAAAATTTCATTTAAAACCAAAAATGCAAAAAATAGCTAAACACTATTAACAATTTCTATGTTTTCACCAAAAAGTTTAATTTTTGCAATTAACAAACCAACAAACAATTTAAAAGTTTTCTAACAAACGCCATACTCGTAAAAAACGCACATTTACAATATTGATTCATTTTTTGTATTATAATTGTACAAGTAAAGCTAAAGAGCAAATATCTGAAATCTTCAGAATATTCCTTTCAGAGAACTTTTAGCTTACTAAGAGCTTTGCATAAAATAAAAATTACTCCATTGTTAAAATGTGTTTATTTTTCTGTTGCGAATATGGGGTTTTTTAAAACACATTCAAATTGGTGTTAGTGGTTAGCTTTTGTTCATTATCGGTTTTAAATGAAATTTCAAATTTGATATTGCAAGTACAGTTTTTGCAATGTCAGTGTAAATGTATTTTTGTTTTTTTTTTTTTGTTGTGAATATGGGGTTTTCAGAAAACTTTTAAACTGTTGATAGTGTTTAATTATTTTTTGTGCATATTCGGTTTTAAATGAAACTGCAAATATTTTATTGCAAGTAGAGTTTTATGCAGTAATTAAAATTTTTGGTGAAAAATGACTCAATAGTGTAAATGATTTGTTTTTTGTTTTTTTTTTTTTTGCGAATATGGGGTCTTCAAAAATGTTTTAAATTGTTGATACGGTTTATTTATTTTTTGGGCATTTTCGGTTTTAAATGAAATTTCAAATTTTTTATTTCAAGTAGAACTTTTTGCAAAAATAAAAATTTTTGGTAATTTTTTTTTTTATGTGAAAAAAAAAATATTTTGGTTTAATTTTAATCGTTTAGTGAAAATTCCTATTTTTTATTACAAAACAAATTTTTTAGCAAAGTTTAATATTTTTGGTGATATTTTCTAGACATAATTTTACATAAAAACGCCATCGGCTCTTAATGAGTTAAGCATTTTTAAAAAATTTAGTATTTACTTAAAGATCTCTTTAAATGCTTTAAAATTGTGCCCGCATTGATATTTTAAAAAAGTTTAAAAAATTCAGAGCCCCGTAACTTGGAAAATATAGGAGAGAGGCAATTTTTTCATTGGGTGTTTTTTCTTATTTTTTAATTCTTTATTGCCCCATATATTTATTTTTTTGATTGTAATTATTTCATTGTTGCAAATGACATGAAAAAAATAGAGGTAGGCGTAGTGTTTTGCCTACTTCCTTGAAGTACATGGACCGATCACGCTGGTTTCCAATAGCACCTCTTTCGGCACTATGTCTGATTGATTGCCATATATATTTTTTTTTTCTAGCTGATCTAGTGCCTCGGCAAACACGGACAGACGGACGTCGCTCAATCGACTTCACTTTGCATAAGAACCTAGAATATATGTACTTTATGAGGTCGGAAATGGATATTGTAGAAATTACACACGAAATGACAAAATTATATATACCCTTCCTCTACTTTTTGTGGTGAAGGGTATAAAAATCACTCAGTAGTATAATATGTTTTTTTTTGCGAGTATGGGGTTTTTTTTGAAAACTTTAAGTAGTTGATAGTGGTAAGATATTTTTTGGCCCTTTTCGGTTGTGAATAAAATTTTAAATTTTTTATTGCAAAAACAGTTTTTGGCAAAAAATAAAATTTTTGGTGAAATTTTCCTGAAAAAAATTATTTTGGTAAAATTGTATTGTTTAGCGAAATTCAAAATTTTTGGCAATCTTTGATATTGCACAATGAAGATATTTGGGGTGAAGTTGAGTTGCTTTTGAATCACCTTGGCGTCTGCTCCGCACTCTTCTTAATTAAAGAATCTATTCTTCACTAAAGAAATATTGATATATAAGCGCGAAAGGCAAGCCTTTTAGTAAGCTGAACGTTCGCTGAAAGGAATATTCTGAAGATGTCAGATATTTGGTTTTCAGCCTCACTTGTATTTACAATTATAATATAAAAATAAAATAGTGAAAATATGTTTTTTTTTTGGTTGCGAATAAGGGATTTTCAGAAAGCTTTTAAATAGTTGATAGTGGTTAGTTAATTTTTGGTCATTTTCAGTTGTAAATGAAATTTAAATTTTTTTATTACAAGAACAGTTTTTTACAAACATTGAAATTTTTGGTGAAATTTTCTTTAAAAAAAATATTTTGGTAAAATTTTAATCGTTTAGGGAAATTCTAATTTTTTGGTAATCTTTGATATTGCACAATGAAGATATTTGGGCTAATATTGAGTTGCTTGGCGTCTGCTCCATACGCTTCTTCACTAAAGAATCTATTCTTCAATAAAGAAATATTGAAATATAAGCGCAAAAGGCAAGGCTCTTAGTGAGTTGAACGTGCACTAAAAGGAATATTCTGAAGATGTCAGATATTTGGTTTTCAGCTTTACTTGTACAATTATAATATAAAATTTACTCAATAGTGTAAATGCGTTTTTTTTTCCGACTATTGGGTTTTGTAAAAAACTTTTATTCAATTTATTTACATTAAAATTTTCTTTTTCTTTTTATAATTTTGTGAACAAATGTTCAAGAATTACATTAATATTTTCTTTTTCTTTTTATAATTTTGTATACAAGTGTTTAAGAATTACTCTTTTTCAGCTTAATTATACATTTAAAATTTTAAAATTGCATTAAATTTATACACAATATTTTAATTGGAGGAAAAATTGTATTAAACCTATTTGTATCTTACTAACTAAAACTAATGACTAGAATACAATTAAGATGACATTAAGTCATTAATATGTAAATACTCAGACCTCACACTTCTAATGTAGAAATTTCATGTGATGCAATTTTGTGGAGGCGTGTAATTGAAAAGAACCATTATAAGTTAAATAAGTATGAGTTTAAATACCTTGTTTTGAACTGTTTGAAGTTTCTCAATATGACGTTTCGCGCTGGAAGACCAAACAGGTGCTGCATAGAAAATAACAGCGTGAAAAATTTACTTCATAATGAGTGCTTTATTGGCAATATTCAGTTTCTATTAATAAAAGGATATAATATCCGGACAAAGTTTTTGACTTATTATTGATATAAGGAACATGATAGCTAAAATTGATCCTTTAATCAAGCATTATTTCTAGAACCTTTATATTTTGTTCGCATTTAATTGAACTATTGTTTAAAACAATATTCTCCTGCAGAATAAAACAAACTTTTCGTTTCCTTGTAAAATGAAAAGCTTTTGTTTTTTCGATGTTTAACATTATTTTCCACTTATTGAAATATGATTATATATCTATAAAAGCTCTTTGTAGATTATCTGTTATATCAGACGCCATAATATCAGAACTTAAAAGTTTGAATTTATCATTTTGAAAATTAGGTCGTCATGCCAAACTGTACCAAAAGCAGCTCTGACATCTAATAAAACCATGCCAGTAGATTTTTGTTGATCAAAATTTGCTTTAGCAAATTTTTTTATTTTTATAAGTGGATGAACCGTACTATATTCCCTTCGAAAGCTAAACTGTTGGGGTGGAAAAATGCTATTTGCGTCTATAAAATACGTGAATTAGTTTTTGATTATTTTTTCTAACACTTTACTTACACTAGACAAAAAACTTATCGGACGATAAGAAGATGGAAAGACAAGAATTTACTTTGATAGTGACGTTATTTATAGGCTTTTTTGGAAGTGCTTTAAGGCATATATATTATTCAAGCCATACCTTGTAATTTCCTAATTTCCAATTTACTAAATATTTAGGACATTTGCGATGAGCTTATTAAATTTACATCTGATGGATTAACATTTACTAGTTTAAATGAATTGATTTTACCCCTTTCTTCCGAAGGTGTAGTTGTATTACCGAGATGGAAAGAAATCGAGTGATTAGCTAAAAATATTTGTGCTAAAACTTTACATTTTTTCTAATTTGTGGTGAGACGTAAATCATTTTGCTTTAAAATTGCTATAGTTTTTGACTTTTTTCTTAAAACTTTTGCAACGTTCCAGATGGGGTGAGAGCCTTTGTCAAGTCCAGAAAGTAAATTATCCCAAGATTTATTTCTAAATGACGTGATTTGGTTACGTATTTTTTTTTTTAAATTTTTAACTTGAAAATTATTTGCTGAATCATATATATATATATATATATATATATATATATATATATATATATATATATATATATATATATATATATAATATATATATATATATATATATATATATATATATATATATATATATATATATATATATATATATATATATATATATATATATATATTTATATTATTATATTATATATATATATATTATTTATATATATTTATATATATATATATATTTTGTTTAGGTACGCTTTCAATGACGGCATTTTTAACAATATTTTCAAAAGTCAAAAGACTATCGTCAATTGGATCCCCACTTAATGAATTTTCAAACACAGGTAAATAAGGCTGTCTGCTTACTACACTAGAATATTTATTCTGGTTAGCTTTAGAAAAGTTATATATAAAGAGACTTGAAGTGTAGTAGTTTATATTAATAGAAATTTTAACAGGTAAGTGGTCAAAGCGCAGATCGTTAAGTACGACTGCTGGAGATATTATCATTTGTTAAAAAGAAGTTAACGATTGAAGGTATGAATGTATAATCACAAGGGAAAACCATATCGATATCGTACAATTCTATTTTTTTATGTAAAATGTTGCCCCAGCAATTAGCCCTCATACAGCCCCATGACTGGTGCCTAATATTAAAGTCACCGCCAAGCAGATATCTTTCGGATCCACCAACATTCAACGCAACATTATTATCACAAGCAAGTGAACGTTTGATTTTATTTGTGTAAATTCCTTAGTTTTTTGGTTTTTGTTTTTAACACTTGTTTTGCTATGTTTTAAATTACAGTTGTTTTTCGTTAATTATTCAATTGCGCACGTCTCTTTACATCAAGAGCTCGATATCAAGTAGAGTATTAATGAAAAATTAAAATTTTTGGTGAAAAATTACTCAATAGTGTAAATGTGTGTTTTTTTTTTTTTGTTGCGAATATGGGGTTTCAAAAATGTTTCAAATTGTTGATAGTGTTTAGTTATTTTTTGTGCATTTTCGATTTTAAAAAAATTTCAAATTTTTGTTGCAAGTAGAACTTTTTGCAAAAATTAAAATTTCTGGTGAAAATTTACTCAATAGTATATATATGTTTTTTTTTTTATTGCGAATATGGGGTTTTTGTTGATAGTGTTTAGTTTTTTTTGTGAAGTTTCATATTTTTAACTGCAAGCGGAACTTTTTGAAAAAATTAAATTTTTTGGTAAATTTTCGTGAAAAAAATTATTTTGGTAAAATTTTGATCGTATAGTGAAAATTCCAATTTTGTATTACAAAACAAATTTTTTAGCAAAGTTTAATATTTTTGGTGATATGTTTAAGCATTTTTAAAAAAAAATAGTATTTCGCTAAAGATCTCTTTAAAGGCTTTCAAATGATACCCGTATTGATATTTTGAAAAAGTTGAAAATTTCAGAGTCCCGTAACTCGAAAAATATGCACGAGCGGCAATTTTTCCATTGGTTGTTTTTTTTCTTATTTTTTAATTCTCTATCGCCCTATGTATTTATTTTTTTGAATTTAGTTATTTGATTGTTCCAAACGACACGAAAAATAGGATTCAGAATGTATATACTTTATGAGGTCGGAAATGGATACTGTAGAAATTACACACGGAATGACATACTTATATGTACCCTTTCTCCACTTTTTGTGGTGAAGGGTATAAAAATGACAGTAGTATAATGTTTTTTTTTTTGCGAATATGGGGTTTTTTTAGAAAACTTTTAAATTGTTGATAGGGGTTAGTTAATTTTTTGGCATTTTTGGTTGTAAACAAAATTTTTGGTGAAAAATGAATCAATAGTGTAAGTGTTTTTTTTTTTTGCAAATATGATGTTTTCAGAAAACTTTTAAATTTTTGATAGTGTTTAGTTATTTTTTGTGCATTTTCGTTTTTAAATAAAATTTAAAATTTTTTATTTCAAGTACAGATTTTGCTTTCATTTTAAAGCTTTTGAAAAGAACTTTGAGAAAATACAAAAATTTTTAAAAATGCTTCAAAATTATATACTGTACAAAAAAGTAAAAAGGGTATAACTTATTTCGTCGTTCCGTTTGTAATTTCAGCAATATCCATTTCTCACACCATATTTTCGAGTTACGGGCCTCTGAAATTTTCAAAATTGTTTAAGACATCTTTCAGAAAATAATTAAACGTTTTAAAAGCCGATGACATTTTTATGTAAAATTTTATATAGAACATTTCACCAAAAATATTAAGCTTTGCTAAAAAGTTTGTTTTGAAATACAACATTTGAATTTTCACTAAAAACCTAAGCTCTAAATAACCAAAAAAAAAAAAATAAAATTTCACTAAAAACTTAAAATTTCTCCAAAATATTTACTTTCACGAAAATTTCTTTACTTGCAAAAATTAATTGAAAATTATATTTAAAACTGAAAATGCACAGAAAATAACAAAACACTATCAATAATTCACAAAAAAAAAAAAAAAACATTTACACTATTTTTTATAGCATAATTGTACAAGTGAAGCTGAAAACCAATTATCTGATATCTTTAGAATATTCCTTTCAGCGAGCATTTAGCTTGCTAAGAGCCTTGCCTTTCGCGCTTGTAAAGCAAAATATTCTTTAATGAAGGAGAGTGCAGAGCAAATGCCAAGGTGATACATCATAACCAACTTAACTTCACTCCAAATATCTTCATTGTAAAATATCAAAGATTACCAAAAAATTGAAATTTCACTAAACGATTCAAATTTTACCAATATATTTATTTTCACGAAAATTTCGCCAAAAATTTTAATTTTTGGCAAAAATTATACTTGCAACACAAAATTTGAAATTGAACCGAAAATGCAGAAAAAATAACTAAACACTATCATAAATTTCAAAGCTATCTTAAAACCCCATATTCGCAAGAAAAACACTATTGAGTCATTTTACTCCAAAATTTTAATTTTTGCAAAAAAAAATACTGGGTGGGCATTGTCAATCCAATATATGTTTTTTTTTTTTTTTTTTTTTTTATTGGACTTTCTTCTCTAAACCAGATGTACATAGGTAAATGGTGAAAATTATTTAAGATTTGGCGTAGCCGAATGTAGCACTCTTACTTGGTTTTTTCTCATGTTGAATCTACTTTTCAAAAAAATTGATTTTTTTTTCGACTTTCACAGTTCCTTGTCTTTAAAGTTTTATTTTTTTATGTCTTAGTGTTAATTTCTTTTTTCTTTCTTTCCTTTTCCTAATAACAAAAAAGTTTTTTTCTGCAAAAGTAACATAATCGATATTTTAATTCTAACTACCAACATTTAAGTATTTATATTAGAGATGAGCGATATTTCAGTACTTGTAATTAAATCACTGCGATTAAAACATCGCTGCACAGTGGTTCAGAAACGTTTTTCATTGGCCAAAACTCTGTAACTTTTTAACTAATAAAGATTTTTTAGTAGTTTTTTTTTTTAGTCAATAGACAACATCTTAAGCTTCTACCGAGTTTGGGCCTCATTAAAATCGATTCAGCGGTTGCTGAGAAATTCAAGCCTAAAGTTGAACTTTCGATTTGCTTTTCCTAATTCTTGTTTGAAATTCCGTTTCAAATGTGCCAACTCATTTTTGACCCACCTTTCCTTAAACAATGTGGCTCAAATTTGGTCCACGGTATTTTCCGCATTTTCATTAGGATTGTCCAAATTTCAACTTTATGCCTAACAATACTTACATATTTCCTAGTTTTTGGTCATTTTTAAAACAAAATAGTGTAATTTAATTTTTCTTTAATTATATACATATTTATTTATAGTTATAAATAGATTCTAGGTAAATAAAATAACATTTAATATTAATGTCTGTATACTTTATTTTATTCAAATACTAAATTCAAATTATAATTATTATTCATTTGGCTGGAATACTTCCTGTAAATATTCTATATTCTGCTCTGTATTAGAGATGAAGGGATCTGAAGTTGCCAATAATATATGAAATAAATCTTCATTTGTAGAAATTCGTTATATTTTTCTGGTATTATGTTCTCTGTAAAACCTGTAATCCTTGTTTCTTTTTTCCTGGGCTTCCTCTGACAAATCTCCAGTTGGTAATAAATTGTGCTTAATGACCTCTTCTCCATGATAAAGAACTTTATGCACTGTTGCTGACATATTTCTATATTTGTATTTGGATGTATATATAGCAGCGGTTTCCTTGGCGTAATCACCAAATTTTTTAGCATTAATTAGTTCATTGCACGCAAGCACTTCAGTAATTGTTTTATATCTTGAAATAACATCTTTATCAACACCTGTTATATCAGATGTAGTTTCGGGAACCAAAAAAAAATCTTCATGCGGTGTTGCCATCGTTTGTGTTACCTGATTCTTGTTTTGGTTGATCTATAATCAACCCGTGCTTGAGAAATGCATCCTGAACTTGTTTCTTTTTCAATTTTCTTATCTCTTTGTTGGTATCATTATTTCTTACTGATCCTGAAGCTCCAAGGTCCAAATCATAGCTTATTTTCAGTATGTGTTCCATAAATCTTATCCTCGTATGTAGCGGTGATAATCCAAATTCAAATGCATCAATACTATCCTCCGACTTTGTCGGTTCTTGGTTTAACTGACTTGATGTTGCTTTACATATAATACAGCTGGATGAAGCTTTTGTATCAGTCAAAACCTGGGCAGTTTATCCGTCTATCATAGATAGTATTAATTGGTAATTCAATTTAATAGCCTGTTCCTCTATCTCTAACTATAATGGCCTTAGTGTTGAAATTTGAGCTCTAATGTCACTTACTTCATTCATAACAGTATCATGAGTTTCCTTTTTAAATTCAAATTTTATTGGTCTGCAGTATTTTCTAGACGATGGAGTTTGGCTTTTCCAAATATAACTTGTTTTCACTGTGCTGGACGAAGGTTCCGAGTCCTCTAAGTTTTTAACCAATCGCAATGGTACAAATGACACCATGAACATATCTGTGTCAGAAATATCCTCACATAAAAATTGTTTATATTGTCTTTGTCTAGAAGACCCATCGCATCCCCATTTACAAAAAAGAGTTAAATTGCAGTTTCCATATTTTTTCAACTCACTTACTTTAAGTGATTTTAGCAACCTTTCGGCTGTATGATCAAGTACAGCTTGCAGCTGTACCTGTGCCGAAATTGGTGTGATTTTGATAGATTCCTTTGGAGGATAACACTCCTTTTTAGCTGCAATTATGTGATGATATGACGGGTATAAATTTGAGCCTTTTTCGATCGCACGTAATCTGAGTTGAGTATACTGCTGTTTTGTTAACTTTATATCCAGAAATAATGCAAGCGCTTCCTCATTTGTGAACTGTTTTTCCTGGTTTGGTGTCGGAATGCTTTTAAGGATCCGTTTTGTTCTCACCGGACTAGCAGAAATGACTTTTTCAATGATATCCACTTTCGTTAATTGTTTTTGTGATCGCAGCTTGTAAAGAAAACTATCTTTAATGTTTTCACATCCGATTTCTTCATTTATATTCTTAATTTTTCGTCTCTTAGATCTATGGCTACAGTTATCTAGCGATTTTTCTGGTCTTCCACCACTCTTCTTATTTGTGATTTCTGAAATCACCTGGATACTAAGTTCACCTTTTAACCAATTTTCAAAGCGCTTGTAAAATTAATAACTTTTTCAATGATATCCACTTTTGTTAATTGGTTCTGTGATCGTAATTGATGTAAAAAAGATTCTTTTATATTTGTACAACCAATAGCATCGTTAACATCTTATCTTGCCTTAGTGAAATTTTCGTGAAAAAAATTATTTTGGTAAAATTTTATCGTTTAACGAAATTCCAAATTTTTGGCAATCTTTGATATTGCACAATGAAGATATTTGGGGTGAAGTTGAGTTGCTTTTGTATCACCTTGGCGTCTGCTACGCAATCTTCTTAATTAAAAAATCTATTCTTCACTTAAGAAATATTTATATATAAGCGCGAAAGGCAAGGCTCTTAGTAAGCTGAACGTTCGCTGAAAGGAATATTTTGAAGATGTCAGATATTTGGTTTTCAGCCTCACTTGTATTTACAATTATAATATAAAAATGAAATAGTAAAAATGTGTTTTTTTTTGGTTGCGAATATGGGGATTTCAGAAAACTTTTACATAGTTGATAGTGGTTGTTAATTTTTGGTCACTTTCAGTTGTAAATGAAATTTCAAATTTTTTATTGCAAGAAGAGTTTTTTGCAAACGTTGAAATTTTTGGTGAAATTTTAAAAAAAAAAATATTTTGTAAAATTCTAATAGTTTAGGGAAATTCTAATTTTTTGTTATTCTTTGATATTGCATAATGAAGATATTTGGGCTGAAGTTGAGTTGCTTTTATATCACCTTGGCGTCTGCTCCGTACGCTTCTTCACTAAAGAATCTATTCTTCACTAAAGAAATACTGAAATATAAGCGCAAGAGGCAAGGAAGGCTCTTAGTAAGTTGAACGTGCACTGAAAGGAATATTCTGAAGATGTCAGATGTTTGGTTTTCAGCTTTACTTGTACAATTATAATATAAAATTTACTCAATAGTGTAAATGCGTTTTTTTTTGCGAACATAGGGTTTTGTAAAAAACTTTTATTCAATTTATTTACATTAAAATTTCCTTTTTCTTTTTTTAATTTTGTATACAAATGTTCAAGAATTATATTAATATTTTCTTTTTCTTTTTATAATTTTGTATACAAGTGTTTAAGAACTACTATTTTTCAGCTTAATTATACATTTAAAATTTTAAAATTGCATTAAATTTATACACAATATTTTAGTTGGAGGAAAAATTGTATAAAACATATATATACTAACTAAAACTAATGACTAGAATACAATTAAGATAACATTAAGTCATTAATATGTAAATACTCAGACTTCACATTTCTAATGTAGAAATTTCATGTGATTCAATTTTGTGGAGGCGTGTAGTTGAAAAGAACCATTGTAAGTTAAATAAGTATGAGTTTAAATAACTTGTTTTGAACTGTTTGAAGTTTCTCAATATGACAATTCGCGCTGGAGGACCAAACAGGTGCTGCTTAGAAAATAACAGCGTGAAAAATTTACTTCATAATGAGTGCTTTATTGGCAATATTCAGTTTCTATTAATAAAGGGATATAATATCCGGATTAAGTTTTTAACTTATTATTGATATAAGGAACATGGTAGCTAAAATTCATCCTTTAATCAAGCATTATTTCTAGATACTTAATATTTTGTTCCCATTTAATTGAACTGTTGTTTCTTCTGCGGATTAAAACAAACTTTTCGTTTCCTTTTGAAGTAAATAGCTTTGGTTTTTTCGATGTTTAACATTATTTTTCACTTATTGAAATATGATAATATATCTATAAAAGCTCTTTGTAGATTAGGTGTTATATCAGACGCCATAATATCAAAACTTAAAAGGTTAAATTTATCATTTTGAAAATTAGGTTGTCATGTCAAACTGTATCAAAAGCAGCTCTGACATCTAATAAAATCATGCGAGTAGATTTTTGTTGATCAAAATTTGATTTAGCAAATTTTTTTATTCTTATAAGTGGATGAACCGTTCTATGTTCAGTTAAACTGTCGGGGTGGAATAATGCTTTTTGCGTCCATAAAATACGTGAGTTGGCTTTTGATTACTTTTTCTAACATTTTACTTACACTAGACAAAAGACTTATCGGACGATAAGAAGATGGAGAGTCCATTTGCTTACCTGGCCTAAGAGTAGGAATTATTTTGGATTCTTTAAAATTGTAGGGAAAGTATGAAAGATTAAGACTAGAATTTACTTTGATTGTGACGTTCTTTATAGCCTTTTTTGGGAGTGCTTTAAGGCATATGAAATTCAAGCCATCGACACCTTGTAAGTTCCTAATTTCCAATTTACTAATTATTTCGGACATTTGCGATGAGCTTATTAAATTTACATCTGATGGATTTACATTTACTAATTTAAACGAATTGATAATACCCCTTTCTTCCGAAGCTGTAGTTATATTACCGAGATGGGAAGAAATCGAGTGATTGGCTAAAAATATTTGTGCTAAAACTTTACTTTTTTCCTAATTTGTAGTGAAACGTAAATCACTTTGCTTTAAAATTGGTATAGTTTTTGACTTTTTTCTTAAAACTTTTGTAACGTTCCAGAAGGGGCGAGAGCCTTTGTCAATTCCAGAAAGTAAATTATCCCAAGATTTGGTCACGTATTTTTTATCAAAATTTTTAACTTAAAAATAATTGATTGAATTTATATATTTTTGCCATTCTCGCCGAAAAAAGTTTCTTTTCTGAATCAAGGTCTTAATTCGATTCGGCAAGGTCTTGTTTTCTTTTATATGCATAATGTATATATGTATATATATATATATATATACACATATATGCATATAAAAGAAAACAAGACCTTGCCGAATCGAATTAAGACCTTATATATATATATATATATATATATATATATATATATATATATATGTATATATGTATATATATATATATATATATATATACACATAGTAAATTTTCGTGAAAAAAAAATATTTTATCGTTTAGTGAAAAAACCAACTTTGTATTACAAAACAAATTTTTTAGCAAAGTTTAATATTTTTGGTGATATGTTTAAGAATTTTTAAAAAATTTTAGTATTTCGCTAAAGATCTCTATAAAGGCTTTATAATGACACCCGTATTAATATTTTAAAGAATTTGAAAATTTCAGAGCCCCTAACTCAAAAAATATGGGCAATGCCAATTTTTTCACTGGGTGTTTTTTTTCTTATTTTTTAATTCTCTCTCGCCCCATATATTTATTTTTTTGATTTTAGTTATTTGATTGTTCCAAACGACATGACAAATAGGATTCAGAATGTATATACTTTATGAGGTCGGAAATGGATATTGTAGAAATTACACACGGAATGACAAACTTATATATACCCTTTCTCCACATTTGTGGTGAAGGGTATAAAAATGACAGTAGTATAAAGTGTTTTTTTGCAAGTATGGGGTTTTCAGAAAACTTTTAAATTGTTGATAGTGTTTAGTTATTTTTTGTGCATTTTCGTTTTTAAATGAAATTTAAAATGGTTTATTGCAAGTACAGATTTTGCTTTCACTTTAAAGCTTTTGAAAATAACTTTGTGGAAATACAAAAATTTTAAAAAATGCTTAACCCATCAATAGCCAATAGCATTCTTATGTAAAATTATATATTGTAGTACTTAGTTTTTATACCCCTCACCACAAAAAGTAAAAAAGGGTATAACTAATTTCGCCGTTTCGCTTGTAATTTCAGCAATATCCAATTCTCACCCCATATTTTCGAGTTACGGACCTCTTTCAGAAAATACTTAAATTTAAAAAAATGCTTAACCCATTAAAAGCCGATGACATTTTTATGTAAAATTTTATATAAAACATTTCACCAAAAATATTAAGCTTTGCTAAAAATTTTTTTGAAATAAAAAATTGGAATTTTCACTAAAAACTGAAGCTCTAGATAACAAAAAAAATTAAAATTTCACTAAAAATTTAAATTTCACCAAAATATTTATTTTCACGAAAATTTCTTTACTTGCAATAAATGACTGAAAATTATATTTAAAACTGAAAATGCACAGAAAATAACAAAACACTATCAACTATTCACAAAAAAAACTTTTACATTATTTGTTATAACAAGCGAAACTGAAAACCCATTATCTGATATCTTTAGAATATTCCTTTCAGCGAGCATTTAGCTTACTAAGAGCCTTGCTTTTCTCGCTTATATAGCAATAGATTCTTTAAGGAAGGGGAGTGCAGAGAAGATGCCAAGGTGGTACATCATAAGCAACTCAACTTCACCTCAAATATCTTCATTGTAAAATATCAAAGATTACCAAAAAATTGGAATTTCACTAAACGATTAAAATTTTACCAATATATTTATTTTCACGAAAATTTCACCAAAAATTTTAATTTTTGCAAAAAATTATACTTGCAACACAAAACTTGAAATCCCAATTAAAATGCAGAAAAAATAACTAAAAACTATCATAAATTAAAGCTTTCTAAAAACCTCATATTCGCAACAAAAACACTATTAAGTCATTTTTCTCCAAAAATTTTAATTTTTGCAAAAATTATATACGGGATGGGCATTATCACTCCAATATTTTTTTTTTTTTTTTTTTTGATTGGACTTTCTTCTCTATTACATACATACATGGTAAAAAGTATTTAAGATTCGGCATAGCCGAATGTAGCACTCTTACTTGGTTTTTTTTCTAATGTTGAATCTACTTTTCAACAAAATTGTTTTTTTTTTACTTTCACAGTTCCTTGTCGTTAATATTTTATTTTTTTATATGTGTTATTTTCTTTTTTTTTTATCTTTCTCGTAATAACAAAAAAAGTTTTTTTCTGCAAAAGTAACATAATCGATATTTTAATTTTGACTACCAACATTTAAGTATCCATATTAGAGATGAGCGATATTTCAGTACCTGTAATTAAATCACTGCGAGTAAAACATCGCTGGTCACTACGGTTACTGAGTTTATGAAGTAACAGTTCCGCGCAAGAACGTTCATTTATATTTGCACACATACAAACTTAAATATATCTTACTTTGTGCAGAGAAATATTAATACATTTGACCTTTCCTTCTTTCATGTCAAAGCGGCTTCATTGCTGTGTATCCTTTCTTGTTTTTATTAACAACAGTTAGTTTTTTTTACAAAACTTTATACGCAAGTGTGTTCCAGTGTAAAAGGAAAAAGCATTTGATCTACGAGCCGTAACCACTATTAATTCGTACAACAAACATTTTTCGACAAGTTATTATTCAAAGCTAGATGTTTCAAAAAATAATATTGACTGCCACTCATGCGTTTAATTTTCTGTACAATTGTTTTATTATCTTTAAATTTAAAAAAAATTACATTTTAGGCTAAGTAAAATAACTAACTCTCTATCTCTCTCTTTCACCACCTGTCTTATCTCTTATCTATCCCTTTCCTAAAGAATGTAGCACGGTTACCAAAATAACTTAGTAGGTATAATTGCCTGAAGTGCTACTTCTCTTTTGTAAAAAAAAAAAAAAAAAAAAAAAAATGTTTCAAAACAAAAACAAAAAATAAAGTTCACTATTTTTATAAAAACATATTGGACCACTAATAATTCGTACAGTGGTTACTTTTATTATTTAAAACTGCGTTACTCCTCCCTTGCTTTTCGTTACAGCGCACAGTAGCTGAAAATCGCTTTTCATTGGCCAAAATTCTGTAACTTTTGGACCGATCAAAATATAAGTTTAAATTGATTGAGGACTTGTTAAGGACTTCTAGGTCAAAGTTGAACTTTTGATTTTTTTAACTTTTGGAGTGAAATATGGGTTTTTTTATTTTATTTACATATTAAAAAATTTTATATTTGGACTTAATAATAATTATAATTATTTTTTGTTATAACGGACGCAAAAAAAATTTACACTCAAAAAATGTTTACACTCAAAAAAATAGTAAAATAAACTGGAGATTTTGCTGATACTACATAAAAAATTATTAGTTTTTGCTGTCAAATTTGATATTTTTAAAATAAAAACTGCAATAGATTTTAATAGCATTTGTAACAATGGTAGGTTCTATTTATTATTATTTTTTACTAATACTATGTTTTTCGTACTTAAATAACAATGAAAGGCAAATATAATTATTATTCATTTGACAAAGATATTGATTGCAAATATTCTATATTTTGTTCTCTGCTATTTCTGTTCTTAAGTAGTTTTTTGGCTTCTTCATCTAAATCCCGATGTTCCACTTTCCATTGATTTCAAATATTAGAGATGAACGGATCTGACGTTGCCAATAATATATTAAATAGAACTTCATTTGTGGAATTTCTAGAAATTTTTCTAGTATTGTGCTCTCTATAAAATCTGTACTCCTTGTTTCTTTTTTCCTGAGCCTCTTCTGATATCTTATCTATGAAAAAAGATTTTGTGAACTGCTGCAGACATATTTCTTCATGGGTAGTTGGTTGTATATGTTCTTGCAGTTTCCTTAGCATAATCTTCAAATTGTCTAGAGTCAATTTCTTCACTTCACGCAAGTACTACTAGGATTATTTTAAATCTGAAAATAAGGTTCAAATCCACTCCTGTTATTTCAGATGCTGTTTCTGGATCTGAAAATTATCTTCGTTTGGTATTGCCATCATTTGTATTGCCTTCTTTTGGCTGATCTATAATCAATCTAATTTTGCGATATTCATATTGAACATGTTTCTTTTTTGAGCTTCTTAACTCCTTGTTGGTTTCATTGTTTTTTGTGGATCCTAAAGACCCGAAATCTAAATCATAACTGATTCCATAAGTCGTATTCTTGCATGTAGTGGTGATAATCCAAACTTATATGCATTGGTATTATTTAATAATTTTGTCGGAACTTGGTTTAATTGGGTTGATGCTGCTTGACATATAATGCAGCTGGAAGCAGCCGTCGTGTTAGTCTTAGTGCTAGCCAAAGCCTGACCTACTTTTCCATCTATCATTGTAAGGACTAATTGGTATCTTACTTCAATTTGCTGCCCATCTAACTGTAATGGTAACGGCTGCAGTGTTGCAGTTTGAGCCTTGATATCACTAATTTCCTTGTTAATGGCATCACGAGTTTCTTTTATGAATTCAAATTTGATTGGCCTGCAATATTTCTGCCGAAATTGGTGTGATTGTAATAGTGTTCTTTGATGGCAAACAGCCCATTTTAGCAGCAGTATGTGATATGCTGGATAGATATTTGAACCCTTTTCAACCGCACGCAATCTGAGCTTAATATATTGCTGTTTTGTTAATTTAAAATCCAGAAATAAAGCTAATGCCTCCTCATATGTGTACTGTATTGCATCGCTCAAAGTTGGTACACTTTTAAAAATTCATTTTGTTCTCACTGGACTAGCTTTAATAACTTTTTTAATGATATCCGCTTTTGTTAATTGGTTCTGTGATCGTAATTGATGTAGGAAAGATTTTTTTATATTTGTACAACCAATATAAGCGCGAAAGGCAAGGCTCTTAGTAAGCTGAACGTTCGCTGAAAGGAATATTTTGAAGATGTCAGATATTTGGTTTTCAGCCTCACTTGTATTTACAATTATAATATAAAAATGAAATAGTAAAAATGTGTTTTTTTTTGGTTGCGAATATGGGGGTTTCAGAAAACTTTTACATAGTTGATAGTGGTTGTTAATTTTTGGTCACTTTCAGTTGTAAATGAAATTTCAAATTTTTTATTGCAAGAAGAGTTTTTTGCAAACGTTGAAATTTTTGGTGAAATTTTTTAAAAAAAAATATTTTGTAAAATTCTAATAGTTTAGGGAAATTCTAATTTTTTGTTATTCTTTGATATTGCATAATGAAGATATTTGGGCTGAAGTTGAGTTGCTTTTATATCACCTTGGCGTCTGCTCCGTACGCTTCTTCACTAAAGAATCTATTCTTCACTAAAGAAATACTGAAATATAAGCGCAAGAGGCAAGGAAGGCTCTTAGTAAGTTGAACGTGCACTGAAAGGAATATTCTGAAGATGTCAGATGTTTGGTTTTCAGCTTTACTTGTACAATTATAATATAAAATTTACTCAATAGTGTAAATGCGTTTTTTTTGCGAACATAGGGTTTTGTAAAAAACTTTTATTCAATTTATTTACATTAAAATTTCCTTTTTCTTTTTTTAATTTTGTATACAAATGTTCAAGAATTATATTAATATTTTCTTTTTCTTTTTATAATTTTGTATACAAGTGTTTAAGAACTACTATTTTTCAGCTTAATTATACATTTAAAATTTTAAAATTGCATTAAATTTATACACAATATTTTAGTTGGAGGAAAAATTGTATAAAACATATAGATACTAACTAAAACTAATGACTAGAATACAATTAAGATAACATTAAGTCATTAATATGTAAATACTCAGACTTCACATTTCTAATGTAGAAATTTCATGTGATTCAATTTTGTGGAGGCGTGTAGTTGAAAAGAACCATTGTAAGTTAAATAAGTATGAGTTTAAATAACTTGTTTTGAACTGTTTGAAGTTTCTCAATATGACAATTCGCGCTGGAGGACCAAACAGGTGCTGCTTAGAAAATAACAGCGTGAAAAATTTACTTCATAATGAGTGCTTTATTGGCAATATTCAGTTTCTATTAATAAAGGGATATAATATCCGGATTAAGTTTTTAACTTATTATTGATATAAGGAACATGGTAGCTAAAATTCATCCTTTAATCAAGCATTATTTCTAGATACTTAATATTTTGTTCCCATTTAATTGAACTGTTGTTTCTTCTGCGGATTAAAACAAACTTTTCGTTTCCTTTTGAAGTAAATAGCTTTGGTTTTTTCGATGTTTAACATTATTTTTCACTTATTGAAATATGATAATATATCTATAAAAGCTCTTTGTAGATTAGGTGTTATATCAGACGCCATAATATCAAAACTTAAAAGGTTAAATTTATCATTTTGAAAATTAGGTTGTCATGTCAAACTGTATCAAAAGCAGCTCTGACATCTAATAAAATCATGCGAGTAGATTTTTGTTGATCAAAATTTGATTTAGCAAATTTTTTTATTCTTATAAGTGGATGAACCGTTCTATGTTCAGTTAAACTGTCGGGGTGGAATAATGCTTTTTGCGTCCATAAAATACGTGAGTTGGCTTTTGATTACTTTTTCTAACATTTTACTTACACTAGACAAAAGACTTATCGGACGATAAGAAGATGGAGAGTCCATTTGCTTACCTGGCCTAAGAGTAGGAATTATTTTGGATTCTTTAAAATTGTAGGGAAAGTATGAAAGATTAAGACTAGAATTTACTTTGATTGTGACGTTCTTTATAGCCTTTTTTGGGAGTGCTTTAAGGCATATGAAATTCAAGCCATCGACACCTTGTAATTTCCTAATTTCCAATTTACTAATTATTTCGGACATTTGCGATGAGCTTATTAAATTTACATCTGATGGATTTACATTTACTAATTTAAACGAATTGATAATACCCCTTTCTTCCGAAGCTGTAGTTATATTACCGAGATGGGAAGAAATCGAGTGATTGGCTAAAAATATTTGTGCTAAAACTTTACTTTTTTCCTAATTTGTAGTGAAACGTAAATCACTTTGCTTTAAAATTGGTATAGTTTTTGACTTTTTTCTTAAAACTTTTGTAACGTTCCAGAAGGGGCGAGAGCCTTTGTCAATTCCAGAAAGTAAATTATCCCAAGATTTGGTCACGTATTTTTTATCAAAATTTTTAACTTAAAAATAATTGATTGAATTTATATATTTTTGCCATTCTCGCCGAAAAAAGTTTCTTTTCTGAATCAAGGTCTTAATTCGATTCGGCAAGGTCTTGTTTTCTTTTATATGCATAATGTATATATGTATATATATATATATATATATATATACACATATATGCATATAAAAGAAAACAAGACCTTGCCGAATCGAATTAAGACCTTATATATATATATATATGTATATATGTATATATATATATATATATACACATAGTAAATTTTCGTGAAAAAAAATATTTTATCGTTTAGTGAAAAAACCAACTTTGTATTACAAAACAAATTTTTTAGCAAAGTTTAATATTTTTGGTGATATGTTTAAGAATTTTTAAAAAATTTTAGTATTTCGCTAAAGATCTCTATAAAGGCTTTATAATGACACCCGTATTAATATTTTAAAGAATTTGAAAATTTCAGAGCCCCTAACTCAAAAAATATGGGCAATGCCAATTTTTTCACTGGGTGTATTTTTTTCTTATTTTTTAATTCTCTCTCGCCCCATATATTTATTTTTTTGATTTTAGTTATTTGATTGTTCCAAACGACATGACAAATAGGATTCAGAATGTATATACTTTATGAGGTCGGAAATGGATATTGTAGAAATTACACACGGAATGACAAACTTATATATACCCTTTCTCCACATTTGTGGTGAAGGGTATAAAAATGACAGTAGTATAAAGTGTTTTTTTGCAAGTATGGGGTTTTCAGAAAACTTTTAAATTGTTGATAGTGTTTAGTTATTTTTTGTGCATTTTCGTTTTTAAATGAAATTTAAAATGGTTTATTGCAAGTACAGATTTTGCTTTCACTTTAAAGCTTTTGAAAATAACTTTGTGGAAATACAAAAATTTAAAAAAATGCTTAACCCATCAATAGCCAATAGCATTCTTATGTAAAATTATATATTGTAGTACTTAGTTTTTATACCCCTCACCACAAAAAGTAAAAAAGGGTATAACTAATTTCGCCGTTTCGCTTGTAATTTCAGCAATATCCAATTCTCACCCCATATTTTCGAGTTACGGACCTCTTTCAGAAAATACTTAAATTTAAAAAAATGCTTAACCCATTAAAAGCCGATGACATTTTTATGTAAAATTTTATATAAAACATTTCACCAAAAATATTAAGCTTTGCTAAAAATTTTTTTGAAATAAAAAATTGGAATTTTCACTAAAAACTGAAGCTCTAGATAACAAAAAAAATTAAAATTTCACTAAAAATTTAAATTTCACCAAAATATTTATTTTCACGAAAATTTCTTTACTTGCAATAAATGACTGAAAATTATATTTAAAACTGAAAATGCACAGAAAATAACAAAACACTATCAACTATTCACAAAAAAAACTTTTACATTATTTGTTATAACAAGCGAAACTGAAAACCCATTATCTGATATCTTTAGAATATTCCTTTCAGCGAGCATTTAGCTTACTAAGAGCCTTGCTTTTCTCGCTTATATAGCAATAGATTCTTTAAGGAAGGGGAGTGCAGAGAAGATGCCAAGGTGGTACATCATAAGCAACTCAACTTCACCTCAAATATCTTCATTGTAAAATATCAAAGATTACCAAAAAATTGGAATTTCACTAAACGATTAAAATTTTACCAATATATTTATTTTCACGAAAATTTCACCAAAAATTTTAATTTTTGCAAAAAATTATACTTGCAACACAAAACTTGAAATCCCAATTAAAATGCAGAAAAAATAACTAAAAACTATCATAAATTAAAGCTTTCTAAAAACCTCATATTCGCAACAAAAACACTATTAAGTCATTTTTCTCCAAAAATTTTAATTTTTGCAAAAATTATTAAATTATATACGGGATGGGCATTATCACTCCAATATTTTTTTTTTTTTTTTTTTGATTGGACTTTCTTCTCTATTACATACATACATGGTAAAAAGTATTTAAGATTCGGCATAGCCGAATGTAGCACTCTTACTTGGTTTTTTTTCTAATGTTGAATCTACTTTTCAACAAAATTGTTTTTTTTTTACTTTCACAGTTCCTTGTCGTTAATATTTTATTTTTTTATATGTGTTATTTTCTTTTTTTTTTTTCTTTCTCGTAATAACAAAAAAAGTTTTTTTCTGCAAAAGTAACATAATCGATATTTTAATTTTGACTACCAACATTTAAGTATCCATATTAGAGATGAGCGATATTTCAGTACCTGTAATTAAATCACTGCGAGTAAAACATCGCTGGTCACTACGGTTACTGAGTTTATGAAGTAACAGTTCCGCGCAAGAACGTTCATTTATATTTGCACACATACAAACTTAAATATATCTTACTTTGTGCAGAGAAATATTAATACATTTGACCTTTCCTTCTTTCATGTCAAAGCGGCTTCATTGCTGTGTATCCTTTCTTGTTTTTATTAACAACAGTTAGTTTTTTTTACAAAACTTTATACGCAAGTGTGCTCCAGTGTAAAAGGAAAAAGCATTTGATCTACGAGCCGTAACCACTATTAATTCGTACAACAAACATTTTTCGACAAGTTATTATTCAAAGCTAGATGTTTCAAAAAATAATATTGACTGCCACTCATGCGTTTAATTTTCTGTACAATTGTTTTATTATCTTTAAATTTAAAAAAAATTACATTTTAGGCTAAGTAAAATAACTAACTCTCTATCTCTCTCTTTCACCACCTGTCTTATCTCTTATCTATCCCTTTCCTAAAGAATGTAGCACGGTTACCAAAATAACTTAGTAGGTATAATTGCCTGAAGTGCTACTTCTCTTTTGTAAAAAAAAAAAAAAAAAAAAAAAAAATGTGTCAAAACAAAAACAAAAAATAAAGTTCACTATTTTTATAAAAACATATTGGACCACTAATAATTCGTACAGTGGTTACTTTTATTATTTAAAACTGCGTTACTCCTCCCTTGCTTATCGTTACAGCGCACAGTAGCTGAAAATCGCTTTTCATTGGCCAAAATTCTGTAACTTTTGGACCGATCAAAATATAAGTTTAAATTGATTGAGGACTTGTTAAGGACTTCTAGGTCAAAGTTGAACTTTTGATTTTTTTAACTTTTGGAGTGAAATATGGGTTTTTTTATTTTATTTACATATTAAAAAATTTTATATTTGGACTTAATAATAATTATAATTATTTTTTGTTATAACGGACGCAAAAAAAAATTTACACTCAAAAAATGTTTACACTCAAAAAAATAGTAAAATAAACTGGAGATTTTGCTGATACTACATAAAAAATTATTAGTTTTTGCTGTCAAATTTGATATTTTTAAAATAAAAACTGCAATAGATTTTAATAGCATTTGTAACAATGGTAGGTTCTATTTATTATTATTTTTTACTAATACTATGTTTTTCGTACTTAAATAACAATGAAAGGCAAATATAATTATTATTCATTTGACAAAGATATTGATTGCAAATATTCTATATTTTGTTCTCTGCTATTTCTGTTCTTAAGTAGTTTTTTGGCTTCTTCATCTAAATCCCGATGTTCCACTTTCCATTGATTTCAAATATTAGAGATGAACGGATCTGACGTTGCCAATAATATATTAAATAGAACTTCATTTGTGGAATTTCTAGAAATTTTTCTAGTATTGTGCTCTCTATAAAATCTGTACTCCTTGTTTCTTTCCTGAGCCTCTTCTGATATCTTATCTATGAAAAAAGATTTTGTGAACTGCTGCAGACATATTTCTTCATGGGTAGTTGGTTGTATATGTTCTTGCAGTTTCCTTAGCATAATCTTCAAATTGTCTAGAGTCAATTTCTTCACTTCACGCAAGTACTACTAGGATTATTTTAAATCTGAAAATAAGGTTCAAATCCACTCCTGTTATTTCAGATGCTGTTTCTGGATCTGAAAATTATCTTCGTTTGGTATTGCCATCATTTGTATTGCCTTCTTTTGGCTGATCTATAATCAATCTAATTTTGCGATATTCATATTGAACATGTTTCTTTTTTGAGCTTCTTAACTCCTTGTTGGTTTCATTGTTTTTTGTGGATCCTAAAGACCCGAAATCTAAATCATAACTGATTCCATAAGTCGTATTCTTGCATGTAGTGGTGATAATCCAAACTTATATGCATTGGTATTATTTAATAATTTTGTCGGAACTTGGTTTAATTGGGTTGATGCTGCTTGACATATAATGCAGCTGGAAGCAGCCGTCGTGTTAGTCTTAGTGCTAGCCAAAGCCTGACCTACTTTTCCATCTATCATTGTAAGGACTAATTGGTATCTTACTTCAATTTGCTGCCCATCTAACTGTAATGGTAACGGCTGCAGTGTTGCAGTTTGAGCCTTGATATCACTAATTTCCTTGTTAATGGCATCACGAGTTTCTTTTATGAATTCAAATTTGATTGGCCTGCAATATTTCTGCCGAAATTGGTGTGATTGTAATAGTGTTCTTTGATGGCAAACAGCCCATTTTATGTGATATGCTGGATAGATATTTGAACCCTTTTCAACCGCACGCAATCTGAGCTTAATATATTGCTGTTTTGTTAATTTAAAATCCAGAAATAAAGCTAATGCCTCCTCATATGTGTACTGTATTGCATCGCTCAAAGTTGGTACACTTTTAAAAATTCATTTTGTTCTCACTGGACTAGCTTTAATAACTTTTTTAATGATATCCGCTTTTGTTAATTGGTTCTGTGATCGTAATTGATGTAGGAAAGATTCTTTTATATTTGTACAACCAATTGCATTGTTAACATCTTTAAGTTTTCACCTCTTGCGTGGTGTTCCAACCTTATCTTGCTTTGCTTTTTTTTTAATAGTAATAATTGCTCTTGTATTTTGGTTTAATTTTAGTTTAACGTAACTAAGAAGAAGTTCTTTATAACTGAAGGTCTCCATATTTTTCTGAATATTTTTATTTGTGTCTGCTATGTTTTATCACTTGCAAATACGTACACGTAAAGGATTAACTTATTTTTGAGTAATCCTATATCGAATCCGTAGTTTTATACATTTTTAGATACATGTTATTCACACATTGATCTTCAATTTCATAGCAGGTGGTACCTAAATTGAACAATACTGCACTTGTATGCAGGCCTTAATATCAGGTATCTCGCCAGTATGGGGTTGTTTTTTGTTTTTAGTGGTTTAAAGTCATGATTATTATTAAAAAATTGTTTATGACTTTGGTTGACCCTAAAAGTTGATAACAGGTATATTAGAAAGAGATCATATGTTTGCTGTAGAACCTATTGTGACGTTTTTATGACTTATTTTTTTGATCAAAACAAAGCCATAAAACCTTTTCGCAGGTATTATATTTAATTATTTTAGTTTAACGTAGTCTAAAGTAAAAGAAAAACATAAGCCTATAGGCGAAAAAGTGAAAATTTAATACACCATTGTATACGAGTATTTATAGGGCTGTTTAAATTATCGTTATTTTGAATTTTTTAGAAGTAATTTCATTAAAATTAAGAGAGTTTTCTCCCCACGGGTCGTGGCGAGTGCAAAATAATATACAGGATTAAAGAATACACTTTCACCTTTCTTCGGGTAGTATACGTCTCTTGTTTCCTTTTGTTTTCTAGAAGTTCTATTCCACTAAAGTTTACATTTCAGAAAAATATAATAGTTTCATGAATATTTAATAACGCTCCTAATATTAAACGCTAGAGCGGTAACCCCTTACACAACTAAAGACTATAATCCTACCAACATTATAGAAAACACCGCAGGCCATTATCTACGATACCTTGCGAGTAATAACCATTTATTTTTGAAGAAAAAAAAAAAAAAACAATTAAAAAACACCTTTTTCTGAATTCAAAAAACAGTTTAGTTTAACAGCATGCCCACAATTATAAATAGTTTAACCTAATTTTTTGGCTACCTTAATATGGATATTTTAGCCCAAAAAAGGCGTAAAAATTTTAAAAATCAGTGAGAAAAAAAGTTCGAATTTTGGGCCAATAAAAAACGATTTTACCTACTGTGCAGCGTATAATCGTTTTGGCATTGTAGTTCTCAAATTTTTTCACTGTTCAGGCGTTACTGAGTATCGTATTTCTTGGATTTTGGCTTTCAGTGTGCTTACAGTACGTTGTGGGTCATTTCGCAACTTCCTTTTCATTAGTGCCCAAAGATTTTCTGTGGGATTAAGGTCTGGGCTTGTCGATGGCCAATCCAACACATATATTCCATTTTCTATCAGCCGTTTTTTAGTTATTTTTGCTGTGTGAGAAGATGCACCATCATATTGGAATATATATTCGCCACAGTCTCCTAGTTTTGATACCGATTGAAGGAGATTTTCTCGTAATATAATAATATATTTTTCAGCATTTTCTATTTCATCGATGACATGGAGCTGTCTAACACCCTTGGACGACATGCATCCCCACACCATGAGGCTAGCTGGGAACTTAACAGTGCGCATTAGACAGTCTTCATTATATGCCTCTGTGCTTTTATAAATTAACCTTTTTTGGGCATCACCGACACATACGTCAAACTTTGATTCATCGCAAAATGGGTGTCTTTTAACCATGATAAACGTTTTTTCATTTGAAGCCAAGCACCATTGTATAACAAAATTAAAATAAAACAAGATAAATTTGCTTCGTTTTTGCTCTCTGACATTTCTTTACATTCATTTTAACGGTATATTTTCATTTTATGTTTATGATATTATTTATCTTGCTTTTTATGAATAATTTATACACTGTACGAATTAATAGTGGTCAGATATTTTTTTTATAAAAATAGTGTACTTTATTTAAGTTTTTGTTATAAAACATTTAGCTTAAAATGTAATTTTTTTATAAATTAAAAAATAATAAAACAGTTGTCCAAAAAATTAAACGTTTGAGTCGCATTCAATATAATTCGTTGAAACATCTACCTTTGACTGATGACTTGTCCAAAAATGCTTGGTATACGAATTAACAGTGGTTAGGGCGCGTATAATTCATCAGTGTTATTGAACTTTATATTTCTGATCAAACTTAATTACAACTGCTTTGAAAGCAGAGTTCAAAATGCCTTTTTCTTTATGATTACTGCTTGCTTGATCACTTTAACTATTTAAAAGAACGGTGATTTCAAAATCACGTTAACTGGAAAAGTCGTTTCTTAAAATTACAGAATCTCTCATCCCCAATCCGTATTGTGCTGAATTAATTTTTTTGCATCTCCCGATTAACAGCAAATATTATTGTAAAGACACATATCGGTCAGGTAAACTTTCTTAACGCTTTTTAAGACCGATAATAAGTTACAAATATCGTTTTTAGTACTTAATATAGAAACTATTTTAAGATTATAGTTTATTAAGCATAAAAACTAAATGATGATACTTTTAGTACTTTATTAATTTCATACGATTTTTTACCAATCTGTTTTCTGTGTGTATAAGCCGCTGAAATACAATCAATTCTTTGAAATGCTAGATATGCTAGACGTGAAAGCCTTCGTTTTTGCTATGTGTTATTTATTTTGTATATTTTATTACATGCATAGAAACGACTTAAGAAAAGAAGTAGAATGAAAGGAAATAATAGAAAACGATTTTGTTTGTAGTTACCAGACAGCACACAACCAACCCATTGCAACTTGTGCTCTTTAATACGAACAAGTAAGAGTGCTTTATTTGGCTAGACCGAATCTTATATACCCTTCACCATGTACTTAAATCCAGATTTTCGAAACTAAGTCTGACCGATTGGAGCAACTAAATTAGTTCCTTGGCAAAGTCGATTTCAACAGTAACACGGAAGAATAGACAAACATCACTTAATGGACTTTGCTATACTTAATAACTCAATATATATATATATATATATATATATATATATATATATATATTTATACACACAGAAAACAGATTGGTAAAATACAAACGGAATGACAAACTTAGATATACCATTTTTGGCATCTCAGTCTGTATAAAAATACCAGGCTATAATTTGGGATTAGTACATGTGAATGCATTTTCACTATAGAGATATACTTTTGTTTACGTACAAATACTTTTAAATATATACTGACACTGCATGCATACGATGTATTGAAAAAAGGCGCGAATTCTCGCAACGTCATTTTTCTTTTTTTAGTCACTTGACTGAACATGAAAGTGGTAAAGTACCATCTGTGGGATAAGAATGTAAGTTTGTATAAAAAATTAGAAGGAGACAGAAGCAAGCATTTATTTATTTTCTTGAATGATTTGAGTTGCATTGCGTTTTGTTATTAGTATTATATGGAATGGGGATGTTTTGCTCTGCTTTATTATTATTTTTTTATATATTTCAGCCATATCAGTTATTATAAGTACGAAACTCTTTTCCGTGTTGCAGTTACTGCCACAGCTACGGATGCGACATCGACGGATAATGCTTTTGAATGCTGTCCACTTGTCAAGGGTATGCACATTAAAGCTTGAAGACAAAGCCAACTGAATACTTACTATCATGAAAGAGGTAAAAACACGAATTGGCACATAATATGTTTTAATTTTACAACATTAGAGTTGCCGTATAGGTGTAGGAACACAACACACGACGGTAACGATATTTTCATACAAATTTGACATAAGTTATCGTTGAACGACAATGCCGCTGAGATAAAATTTATTTTATTTTCTTGTCGGTTTTCATTATTCTCTCACATTTAGTCTCTCACTCTCCTAACAATATTGCCAGAAATATAAGTAATTTATAAGCATTTGATTTCACAATAATAGCAAAGGCACATTATTTATATAAAAATAGAACAAAACTTCAGGAATAAAAATATTTAAAAAAACTGATACATGTACATATGTACGTAAATGAAAAACATAATTGAAAAGGTTAAAAATATGAAAATAAAATTGATTGAAAAAATAACTGAAAAGGTGAAAAATATGAGCCCATGTCTTATCTTAAGTCAGTCATCATTTATTCTTCGTCCCGTTCTTCAATTTGTGTGAAGGTTTTGAAAAGACCTATTGAATCTCTTACAAAGTTAACCAGTCCAATAGACTCTAACGCCATGGATATGTTAAATGTACTTAATATTCTTTACGTTTCATCGAGTTTTTAATAGAATTTATCTAATTCATTTAAATGTAATAAAATATTTTAACACAATATTTTTGAAAACAAACACAAAGCTGAAATGAAAATAAATATTATGAATGCCGTCAGAGAATCGTCGTTATTTTGTTTACTTACTCTCAGCAACGATAAATCGTTGCGTTACCGTAGTCTGTTGTGTTTCTACACTAATACCATTTGTAACACATAACTTAAAACAAGCAAATACTTCTCAAACTGTATAACAGTCTGTTTTTTTTTTAAAGAAAACCATCGTTTGTAAAAAAAATTAACGTTTTTTTTAACATATATGTATTAGTATTTTTTAAGCCACAATAACAGAATTTTTTATTTCTACTTAATTTTTGTTATTATAAAACAAAACCCTTCGTGTCAAACGAAAGAGAACTTCAAACAAACAATTAAAAAAATAAAATATTTGTTTAAACAAAACCATAAAAAATGCTTAAATTTTGTTTTAAGGTAAAACGTATTCTTAGGTAAATTTTTTTTTTCATAAACATACTGTACATTATTTTTAACATTTAAGTACCGGATTTTTTAAATGTTTTCATTCTGTTTCCTAACATATAACCAGTTTAATAACTGCTAAAATTTAATGAAAACCAGTAGAGTTTTCTTGATTCATGAAAACTTTCTCAGCATTTGAATAAATGAAAACTTTTGAATGTTTTATAAAACTTTTAACCAATATCAGCAGAACGCAAGAGTTGGAATATTATTAAACAGAGGTAGTCTGTTTTAGTGATGGTAACTCTTTTAAATTCATTTGAAAACACAGAATCGCGAGTTCTCATCTAAATGAAAAACTGAATTCGTGCCAAAAGACGTATGTAAAGAAGTCAACAAACAAACAGCAATACAAAATAAAAAAATCTTTCGTTCGCTTTCTACATTGACATTGTTTAGCTTGGCTTGGTTGCATGATGACTGTGCTGTAGTTAAGTTATTCTTATGTGCTGCATACATAGCAAATAAAGAATGATGGCAAAACCTCTTGTAATACGTTGAGCAGCCAAAACAACTGCTAGTTTTTAAATAAGAGCTGAATGATAGGGAATAAAGTATATATGTTTGTTTATACAGAAAAGTGTACTTACTTGGCTTACTTGTGCTTGTTAGTGTGAATATATCTATGTTCACTGAATGTCATACAAACAAATATGTGCTAGCCACTTACCACCATGTTTTAAAAACTCATATGTACAAAACCTCATTTTTATATTAATGAGTGTAGAGGATGCTGCTGTTGTTATTATAGGAAATGCCATCTAAATGCCGATGAACCCTTTAATATTGTCTACCTAAAATACATGTATGTCTGGCATGAGACCAATGATATGTATATATCCCTTATTACTACTGAATCGTCGAAATCGTATAATATTATTGTGCAATAGCTAATAGTAGAGCCTATATAGAGGGATTCACAAAATAAAAGGTAAAACTTTAGAACACCTTTAAAGGTGGTGACAGTCTTATAAGCCATGACTATTTTTCCTTACAGCTAAAGTACCAGCGAAGCTACAGTAGGCACAGCTTGGCCACATTGGATTCAAAAAAACTTCTGAGGATTCTCACAGTCCTAAGTGTTGCCTGGTTTTTGAACTTTAAATCAATTGAAAAACCAATATCCTGATTAGTAAGAACTACTTACGAGGGAATATAACAGATATTTTTAAATTATTCTTCCAAATGTCAAGAAGAAGATGTACGCTTTATTAGCAGATAAATCATTTTTGCGGTTTTGGGAATGGCTTACGATCTGACTATTTAATAGTTAAGTTTTTTAAGTAACAAGCAAACTGATTTCAGCCATAAGTTTTATAAACAACCCTCGTAAAAATAAAAAAATAGTTTCCTTATAATTTCCTGCGAATCCCACGGGACCCTCCAGGATAATATAGGAAACTGTAACATATTTTGGCGCAACCTGCCTATAGAATATCTAAGTCTATAATATTATTTTGGCAAAGCCAGATTAGACACAGGAGCGGGTTTTAGGATCGCTTAAGTTAATAGATAAACTAATTTCGCGTCATCCTGCCGGATCCTGCTGAAAGGAAAGTTACGCTGATTCACGTGGAAAACAAAAGTTACAACAAGGTTAAGAAAACTGGAATTCGATTTTATCAAGTCCATTCGAGCATGCCTTAAGTGCTCGAAAAGTTTCCAAAGGCCTTAAGCAGCTCCATTTGAGTACTTCTTTAGTGTTTCGAATGTTTCCAAAGCTGTTAAGCACCTCCATTCGAGTACGCCTTTGGGATCTGAAAGAACGCGATGAAGTTTGAAAGAAAAGTGGTGGATTTAACAACGACGCACAGTGGTTCAGAAACGTTTTTCATTGTCCAAAACTCTGTAACTTTTTAACTAATAAAGATTTTTTAGTAGTTCTTTTTTTAGTCAATAGACAACATTTTAAGCTTTTACGGTTCAGCGGTTGCTGAGAAATTCAAGTCTAAAGCTGAACTTTCGATTTGCTTTTCCTAATTCTTGTTTGAAATTCCGTGTCAAATGTGCCAACTCATTTTTGACCCACTTTTCCTTAAACAATGTGGCTCAAATTTGGTCCACGGGTCAATCTTGGATGACAATACAATATTTTGCTATCCTTACGGTGGCCCCTATTTTCGCTGAGGTATATCCCGTATTTACATTAGGATTGTCCAAATTTCAACTTTATGCCTAACAATACTTACATATTTCCTAGTTTTTGGCCAATTTTAAAACAAAACAGTGTAATTTAATTTTTCTTTAATTATATACATATTTATTTATAGTTATAAATAGATTCTAGGTAAATAAAATAACATTTAATATTAATGTCTGTATACTTTATTTTATTCAAATACTAAATTCAAATTATAATTATTATTCATTTGGCTGAAATATTTCCTGTAAATATTCTATATTCTGCTCTGTATTACCTGTGTCCTGTAGCAGTGCCTTAGCTTCGGCATTTAGTTCCGAATGATTCAATTTCCATTGACTTCGAATGTTAGAGATGAAGGGATCTGAAGTTGCCAATAATGTATGAAATAAATCTTCATTTGTAGAAATTCGTGATATTTTTCTGGTATTATGTTCTCTGTAAAACCTGTAATCCTTGTTTCTTTTTTCCTGGGATTCCTCTGTCAAATCTCCAATTGGTAATAAATGGTGCTTAATGACCTCTTTTCCATGATAAAGAACTTTATGCACTGTTGCTGACATATTTCTATATTTGTATTTGGATGTATATATAGCAGCGGTTTCTTTGGCGTAATCACCAAATTTTTTAGCATTAATTAGTTCATTGCACGCAAATACTTCAGTAATTGTTTTAAATCTACCGAAAGTCCTATAAAAATAACTTCCAAAAATTTATCAACCTTTTCAAATCGAATTCTTGTCTGACAGTAAAATTTATTTCCAAATTTTTGTCCTTATATACTCAATAAAGAAATGTCAAACTTAAAGTAGATTACGTACACACAAAAAAATATTAGAGCTATTATTACCTAGGCTAGCTCAGGTATTTTTCTTTTGTATGGAATTTTTTAAGACAAAAACCAAGTTACACTACCTAAGCTGATTTGGAAAACGTACAATAAATTTGCCTTTTTAAATCGAATACTTGTACCGAAATAAAATTTATTTCCAAATTATTGTGATTTATACTACATATAAAAGTGTTAAACCTAAAGTAGATTACCTAAACACAAAAAACTAAGTTTAACTACCTAAGTTGATTCGGTTTATACAAGTTTTCCATGGGAAAATTTTTCATATACAACTTATACTGGATTTTAAGGAAATTTTACCAAAAATTGTTTTGTGTACTAAAACTCTCAATTTTCGAATAAAATTAACTTTTTAGTTAGATTCCTCTCTTTCCCCTTACGTTTTGCTATCTGCAATTTGTATTTTTGGCAGTGAATGACTTCTAAAGTAAATTTACTAGCAGTTTTGATAGACATTTGTTTGTAAAAATGCTGAGTATTTTCATTAAAATAGAAAAAGTGTTCTACGGGCGGATCCGGGCGGGTGCAAAAGTATATATAGGCTTAAAGAGAACACTTTTGCCTTTCTTTTGGTGGTTTTGGTTTTTTGTCCTTTTTTGTCCTTTAGAAGTTATATACTACTAAACTTCAAACTTTACGAATATATTGAGGTTTCCAATTTTAAACATAACACCCTATTTACAAATTATACAGGGTGCGCATATACCATTTCTTAAAAACAACAGTTCACCCAACATAACAAAAAAAACCGCAGCTCAATATCGATAACAGTTTTTAAGAAATCACAATTAATTTGAGATCAAATATTACAATTTTTATTTTTAATTTAATATAAATTCTTTGCTTTTAGCAGTATGCCACGCCCACTACTGCGAATATTTTGACCCAATTTTTCGGCTACCTTAGTTTTGATCTGTTTTCTTTCTGGTGACATAAAAATTTTAAGAATCTGTGTCAACAAAAAATATAGGTTTTGGCCAATGAAAATTAATTCTGAACCACCGTGCGACGTAGCAAAGTGAGCCACTTAAATCAGTCATACAATTTACAACAGGCTTGTCACAGTTAACGCATCTTTTCGGTTAAATGTGTATGTAAAAGAAAAATTTAAACTATAATAAATTAGTGTGCTCGCAAAAAAAATTGTTTCTTGCAAGGCTAATGCTATTAATAAGCTTCGCAACTGGCGAACGAAGGTTGTATACGGAACGACTGATATCAGAAGTCGAAGCCACAACAATTAGTACGGGAAGCACTCGCATCGTCTCTAGATATAATTACAATCGAGGTGAACCAAATTGTACGAAACTCCAAGGCAATAATAATATTAGTGAATTTACCCGAATAACCAGAGACAACATGGACAAAATACTACATACATTAAGGACACACCGGTTCCACACACATTCACAGACATTCAACGGTCAATAGTAAATGCGAAGATAGGATTGTTTTCTCCAGAACTGCTAACACCAGAGGAGGTAGCAAAGCTCAACATTGATTTTGAAACACTTAAAGGCATTAAAAAAGGACTAGTGAAATATTTCAATGAAATTTAAGTATAGTAATTAATGTACCCTGCGATGCAATCGAAGTAGAAAAGAAACTCATTGTACCTATACCAAATAGTTCACAGAATCAGATTCATGAAGCACCCGTGCTTATAGTGAGCAGCGACAAAGAAACTCTTACCTTCATGGAAGGCAAGGCTACTTTCGAGTTGAGACCATCCAGAAACTGCGTTAGAAGACGTAAATACGACATTAAAAGGAACACGAGAAGCCACGTAATGGAAATCAGCAGTGGTATGATAATCCTGATAAGCACGTACAATAAAACTTTTCGCACCAACCTTGACCAAAGGGTAATACAATTACAGGGTCACTATTCTTTAATTTTAACACTTACACTAATCGTGTAAGGAACTCGAACTTCACCAACAGAGTATACAAAACAACCCAATCCTTTGCAATACCTAATTACGAAGGAACTTTAGCAACGGAAAAGGCATTGACATTTCAAGAAATTGTTCTGCAACAAGAAGAAAACATGAAGACTATATAGGAATTTAAATACCAGAAAGTAACCACAATTTTGTGTGGTAGCATTACCATTTTTATCGGGCTCGGACTCACAGTAGCAGTCATATTATTATGTAGTATAATATATACACACAAGCGGAGAGAATTTCAGTAATGCGTCGCAAATTCCCAGTGCAGGATGAAACAATACAGATCTAATTCATTATAACAACAGCAGCAACAACAAATATCACCATAAGCAATCAACAATATGCTAGTAGTGGGACGTAATATATCAGCCGTGTTGGATGAAAATAGCACTGTGAGATGGTTGTATACATACACAAACACATACAAAAGTATATATAGATATTAATGCTACATGTCCAAAGGAATGGTGTGTGTATTTCATAAAACCACAAAAAAAACACCTAATAAAGTGGTAGTTTGCATTTAAATTTCAAATTCCTATTAAAACTGACGAAACAACGATCACTAAGCATGGATGACTTCAGTAAGATACTCAAATATCGAATTCAAAGAAGTAATCAGGTAGTTAAACCTAATCAACAGCAGGCGAAGGAAAGGTCGAACAAATGTTATGATACAAGGTCGGACAAAAGTACGTTATTTAGATTCGAATTTGAAGTTCCTACTAAAACTCAAAAAACAACCATCACCAAATATTGATGACATGAGAAGATAATCAAATATAGTATTGAAAGAAGTTATTAGGTAATTAAACAAAATCAGGAGCAGGCAAATTGAAGGTAGAAGATATATTATGATAAAGGTTCTTAAACACGAGAATACAAGTTTGACCAAAAGGTATTGATAACAAAATCAAGCACGAAAAACTAATTCTTACAACTATGGTTAAGAACATATTAAATATTAGACGTACTCACATCGGTCACTGTAAGGCTGAAAATAAAAAACGACGACAAAGTTTACCAGAACAATCCGGTAAAACCAAGAAAAAAAATAAATAAACAAATAAATAAATGCAAAGTAATAATGCTTATATGGCAAAAATTTCTTTTTTTTAATATTAACATAAGTACATACATATCTCTTTGATTTACGTACAAATAAAGAAAATAAATAAAGTATGATAGCCACAGAAGTACAATTGAACTGAAATGTAATTTTTTTGTTTTATCTACCAAAACTGATATGTGATTTAAAAAAAATTTTTTTTTACTTTATTGTATATTTTTAAGTAAGTTATTAAATGTGGTATAAATGAAATCAAATTTGACAAAACGTTATTTTAATTTTTATGTTGTAAGTGATAGCTTCATTTGATCTCTTATTTTTTGACCAATTCGTGTTAATTGCGTGTCATTTCCAATGATAGATTTAATAATTGAGTTGTGAGACTGAGAAATATTTTGCGTAGTGCAGCACAAACATTTCCAAATTGTGCAAGTTTTTCCGGCTTATAGCGATTTCTTTTGCCATTGCATAGGATTTTCCATCGAGCTTTAAGAATTCCTATTGTCTTCTCAATAATACATCGACCTTTGGAATGTATATCATTAAAATGGGACTACGTAAAGCCTTCTTTAGGATTTCGGTAAGGTGTAATCAACCATCGTTCCAGGGGATATTCGGAATCGCCTGCAAGAAGAAATTTTTTATAAAAAATATAAATATGAATGTACATGTAACATGTACATAAAAATACAATTTTATATAAATGGTTTCATTAATATTTGCCTAAAAGCCAAACATTTTTTATTTTATTAGTAGAATAAGGCTCCTCTAGAAATCGTCTTTTCTCAGACTGCTTCCAAACAAAAGAGTCGTGTGATGCCCCTCCATATTTAGAATTAATTGACAAAAAATTATACTCATCATCGCAAATCTAAAAAATTAAAATATGTACATATGTATGCAACTATGTTAAAACTACTCGTATATGTATATTCGTAAATGAACTATGAACTATGCATACTATCATTAAGTTGAGGCTATGGTATCCTTTTCTGTTAAAGAACATATGCTCATTTTCTGTGGGTTTTTGCAATCCAAAATGAGTCCCATCTATACATCCGATCACTAACATATTAAGAGTTATATTTAGAAAAGATTGTAAATTTTAATGTATGTAAGAATGTACATTTACCTACTGGGAGTTTAAATTTGTCCATGAATGATTCCATACACGAAGAAGATTAGGCACAAATTTTATGAACCTTGGACAAATTTTTTTTTCAATTTCCTTTATGACTCGGTTAGTTGTTTTGAAAACCGCACTCTGACACATACCCATCAAGTAATCATTTGCAACAGTATGTTAGAATCCTCCACATGTTAAAAGAGATATGGCTGCAGCCAATTGTAGCCTTGGTAGAAGTGCGGTAGACTTATGTCCTTCGAAACACAGCGAGGAAAAAAGAAAATCAAACGCCTCTTTTGAAAGCCGGAAACGTTTAATAAATCTAAAACATATAAAGAAATAAAAAAGGACAATAGAATATTCAATTCATTTACGCATTTGGCGGCAATGACATCGAATCACTTTTGTCTCGCATTTCTCTTCTAATACGTACTGTATTATAATCGTCTACAGAATCAGAAATCGATAAGCACAACAAGAGGAATGTAGCAATTTTTTTAATAATTACATTTTTTTTGCACAATATGTATTTTATTTCACAAAAATTAATTTTAAAAAAACATCAAAATTTTTTTAATTTCTTTTATTAGCTTAAATTGCAATATACATATGACAGCTTCGCTTTAATTCCACTCCAATGTAAAAAACGATCTGGTACAATTTAAAAATTTCGATACGTTAGCTTTCGAGCGCAGTAATCCATCCATTCGATACGTTTCGAAACTTTATTCGATACGAAAGCCTACTTGATCACGAATGCCGTAATTCGGCCCCTCCTGGGCTTTTAAGACCACCTGGTAAATTATTTCGCCATGACACATACATTTTCAATACTCAAAAAACATTCAAATATTTTTAAATTTCAAAAAATTTAAAATACATATGTATATAAAAAACAATATACATATCGCTCATTTACTTCTAGAAAGTCATAGCTCAAAACTTCAAATTTTGGAGTTATTTATACAAAATTGGTCGCCATTTCATGCTTTATATTGTGTATAAGTTTTATCTTTATGTCTTTTGTACTTTCTACGTTTTAAGAGAATAAGCTGTTATTTCATTTCATATTTCGAAATCTTGCTTGTCAATAAGAACGAAACGTTTGAGTTCAAAACCTGAAGAACATATCGCTTTCAACGACATTTTGCATATAATGTATTTTTCTGAGTTATGGCTGTGTTAATAAAAAATTTTATTAAGTAAAACTCCGTTGTAGTACAAGTTGTCACGTTGTTAATGAAAAAAATATTATCGTCAATCGAAGTATGGCTTCAAGATACATTTATTTTTCTAGGTAGTGTCATCCGCCCAGCCGGTGTGTGGTTGGATACGTCAAAAGTGGTTTATATTTTACAACTTTTGTTTACGAATTTTTAAAAACACTACCAACAAGCATATGCAGAACAACGAGAGCCTTTGTTTTTAGAGCAACTATTTTTTATTTTTTCTTTCTATTTTTGACATTTCCACTGGCAAAGCAACAATAAAATGCCATGTTGTTTTTACAAATGCTTTATTTGTTTTAGACCCCTATAATTATATGAAATATATGTAATGTTTACTTATGTGGATTTATTATGTTAACTTATTTATTGTTGCTATTATTAACTTTACTTATTTGTTATTATATAATCACTTGTAGTTTATATACTTTATTATATTCAAATATTTTGAATCACAATAACATGTTTTAAAATAATGTTTCTTTTGTCAAATGAAAAATAAATAGTTTAAAGCTGGATTCACCCATTGTTTCGGAACGAAATATTTGTTCTAAAACATTTTTTTTTATATGTAGTTTGACGTTTTTCTTTTTGAGAGAGAGAGAGAGACACGTCAAACTACATATAAAAAAAATGTTTCGGAACAAAAATTTTGTTCGGAAACAATGGGTGAATCCAGCTTTAGTTCTAATTTCTATTTTGTAAAATACACACATAAAAAAGAAAATAAATATTAAAAAATATATAAAAATAATAATAATAATAATATCCTCTTTAACTGGCTCAGTCGGGTAACGAACTATTCCTTTGAAAAGGACATACATAAAATAAAAATAAAAATCCTGCGAATCCCATGTAATAAATGCATGAAAAAACTATTTACATATATCAAAATTGTGAAAAAAATATATGAAATGTGTTATTACTGAAAAAATACAAGATAAAATAAAAAAAGATTAAAGAATTAAAAAAAAAGGATTAAAAAAAAAAGTTAAAATTTAAAGATAAACAAAAGAAATATATAATATTAAACTAATACAGAAAAAAAAAACTTGAATGAAAATTTTTAAAATAATTAGTGGCAAATCGGTGCAAATATTGAAAAATGTGAAAAATAATTTAACTACAAAAATTTATGAAAAAAACAGCAGTGGTGATAAATACATACATTCAGTGAGGAAAATCATTATATGTATATTAAAAAAGGCCTTGCAATTAAGAAAATTTAAGAAGTAGCCAATTTAGAAAATTAAACTACTATTAAATAAACATCAAATTAACCAAAACTATTGAGAATTTACCATAAAATAAATACATCAAATTAAAAATACATATGTATATATGTATATGTACATTTGAATTTTATTGAAAAAAAATTGTTCATTCATGTAACATTAAAACAAAATTATAATTGATTAAAAAAAAATTTTTCAAATAGAAAAAAGTGAAGAACAGTGGGAAACAAATCTAAATACACAACAGTGAAAAAGAAAACAAAGTCAAATGCAATATCAAATGAACAAAATAGAACAAATACATTAATATAAAATTAAAAATAAATTGTGTAATCAATAAAATAAAAAAGACATTAAAATCGAAATTAATACAATAAAGAGGATAGTAACTGAAAATAAAAACTAAAATTAGAAATTAAATTAAAAATAAAAGAACCTTAAGTTACGTTTAAATATTAAAAAAAAAAGAACAAAAAAGAGAACAAATTAAACTATTTTAAAAATAAATCAAATACAATTAAGTGAAATAAATAAAATAATCTTAAATTAAAATTAATTAAAATAACACTAAAACTAAATTAAAAATAAATTAAAATTAATATAAAGTTTTATTTAAATAAACGAAAATTAATTAAAAATAAATTTAAAAAAAATTAAATTAATTGAAATTAACTAAAAAAAAATAAAATTGAACTAAAAATTTAAATTAAATTTAACAATTAACATTAAATTAAATTAAATATAAATAAAAAATTAAAAAAAGTAAAAAAAAGTGAATTAAAAAATTTAAATTAAATTTAACACTTAAAATTTAATAAGATTAATTATTAAAAGTTAAATTAAAATTAAAACTAAATAAAAATAAATTTAATTAAAATTAAATAAAAAATAAATTTAACTAAAAAAAAACTAAATTAAAAAATTTTAAATTAAATTTAGCAATTTAAATGAAATAAAAATAAAATTATAATTAAATTAAATAAAAATAAATTAAATAAAAAATAAAAAAATTAAACTAAATTAAACTGAAATTGAATTAAAAAATTAAAATGAAAATTAAATTGAAATTTAATTAAATAAGAATTAAAATCAATTAAAAATAAATAAATAAAAATAAAATTAAAGTTTAATTTAATTAAATTAAAACCAGATAAGAATTAGTTGAACATTTAATTAAAAATTAAAAAAACATCAAATTATTAAAGACTATTGAAAGTTATTCAATTTGATAACAAATAAGTGAACAATGGCGTTTAGTGCCTTTCAATTGTTGGAAGGAGTACCGAAGGAGCATGTAGATGGAATCAGAAAGCATATTGATGCAACACTTTTACCATTATTTGATTTGAGGGTAAGAAACAAAATTGTTGGAAAAGCTTATGTGGCTTTAATTAACAACAACAATCCTACTACTTGGGACCAAATGAAAATAGTTTTAAGAAATAATTTTACCATTTCCGATAGTATAGAAAATATTATAAACAGAATAAAAACTGCAGAAATGAGAACTAATGTTAATGATTTTCATGAGTATATGCTCAAATTATTAACAAAATTGAATTTAAAGTGTAGTATTAATAGCGATAACCAATGGTTCAATTGTAAAAACAATGAATTAATGGTTTTAAAAATTTTTATGAATAAATTTCCTAATGAACCAAAATTAGTTCTCAATTCTCGAAATCCTCATTCTTTATTGAAGGCAAAAGAAATTTTGATTGAGACGGATTATTTTTATCAAAATAATCAAATCTTACAGCCCTTTTCATCACAACTTTATAATAAAAATTTAGGTTTTAAAAATCAATAATTTTACTTTAATAATAAAACAAGTTCACCACATTTTCAATCCGTTAATGATCAGGATAATAGTGAACAAATTAATTGCAAACACAGTTATAACCGACGGTTACTAAATTATCGACCCTACCTTATTTTGCAACTAAGTATTTCTTAAGCCTCCTTGATACAACGGGGAATTTGTTTGCTATTTTTCCTTTGTTCAATTTTCTTAAATTTATGTATTACGAATTTAATAAAGTCTCGCCATTATTCTATTGGTAACAAGGAGCGCGACATATTAAATTATTAGGTTTTGAAACAAGTACTAAAAGCTAAGGTTAAATTAAAACATTATTTATAAAATAATTAAAATATTAATAAAATTTCGCTTCAAGAATTTTAAAGCGACCAAAGCTCTTAGAACTTGGTTTTTTATTTAACAACAGTAATCGCAATTTCAAATACAATAAATATACACCAAGAAACTTTCAAAATAATCAACAAAATTCTAAAAATTTTAATGAATATGAATACAGAAAAAACAAATATGTTCCTAATAATCAAAATAACTCTTTAAGAAGAAGTGAAAATAAATCATATAATATGAGATCTTTTGGAAATAAAAGCGAAAAAAGCAAATCTTCTCCAACTGCAAATGGAAGTGGATAACATTCAAACTTCAAATTTTCAGTTAGTGGCTGACGAGCTCTTCCCTTCATAATAGTAAAGACGAAAACTATTCCAATAAGATTACTAATAGAAACTGCGTCCGGGACAGCACTTATCAGGAAAGGTTTGTTTCATAAATTTTTTAGAAGTGAATTAGATCATCCGATAATTTTAATACAATTTGCTCAAAAACCATTACAACTTCGAAAATTACAATACTGCTTTTTAAGGAATTTAATCGTCCAAATTCAAAAATAGAGATGTTAGAAACAGAAACTTATAATGAATTTGATGGCATTATTGGTTGCAATTTACTTAAACCACTTCAAGCTAAAATTGATTTTAAAAACAATATGTTAATGGCAAATGAGGCAAAAATTCCTATTACATTTAGCAAAATTTCAGATAAAACTACATATGATAATTTAAACCCAGATTCACTAATTGAAATAAATTTTAATGAACCAAGAATAAACCATCTTATACAGAAATTAAAAAATCAGAATAACAATGAAGAAGAAATTATAATTTTAACTAAAATCATTAAAGAATTCAAAAATGTTTTTTATGTTGAAGGTGACAATTTATCATCTGTTTGCAAGTACAGACATAAAATCCCAACTATAAATGATTTACCCGTTTAATCAAGGATATATCGTTTTCCACAAATTCATAAGGAAGAAGTAGAGAAACAAATGAATGAGATGTTAAAGTCTGTAATAATAAAAAAATCTAATATCCCATATAATGCTCCAATTTGGGTTGTTCCTAAGAAAATTGATAATTCTGGTCAACAGAAATGGAGAGTAGTAATTGATTATAGGAAACTAAATGATGTTACTATTAGATATAAATTTCCAATACCAATTCCCAATATTTTACTACATTAGATTTAGCAAAAGGATTTCACCAAATTTTAATTTCACCAGAAGATCAACATAAAACAGCATTTTCAACATCTACTGGTCATTTTGAATTTACAAGAATGTCATTTGGATTAAAAAATGCTCCAGCATCATTTCAAAGGATGATGAATGAAATTCTCAGAGATTATATAAATAATATATGTAGTATATTTAGACGATATTTTAATATTTTTAACGTGTCTTGATGAACATGTTTTATCGTTAAAAAAGATTCTTAAAAGATTATCTGAATACAATATTAAAGTCCAAGTTGATAAATGCAATTTTTTTAGACATGAATCTGAATATTTAGGATATATTATAACTCCTCAAGGAATTAAACCAAATCCTGAAAAAATAAAAATTATTAAAAATATTAAATTACCCCAAACAATAAAGGAGATAATATCATTTCTAGGATTAACTGGATTTTATAGAAAATTCATAAAAGATTATAGCAAAATCGCTTTACCGATGATTTCATATTTAAGAAAGGGATCAACAATCAATAATAAGGATCAAAAATATAACGATTCATTTAATAAATTAAAAACAATTTTATATAATACTCCAGTTTTAGCATATCCTAAGTTTGATAAATTATTTGTTTTAACAACAGATGCTAGTAATGAAGCATTAGGTGCAGTATTATCTTAAGATGGACATCCTGTTGCTTTTTCATCACTTACATTGAATAAACATGAGTTAAATTATAGTGCTATAGAAAAAGAACTTTTAGCAATTGTATGGTCAATAAAGTATTTTAGGCCTTATTTGGAAGGAAATTCAAAATTCAAACAGATAATAAACCACTTGTATGGCTTAATTCAATGAAAGAACCCAATATGAAATTGCAGAGATGGAAATTACAGTTAAATGAATATGATTTTAAAGTTGAATATATTAAAGGTAAAACAAATAAAGAGGCTGATTACCTAAGTCGTCTTGATGTTAATGTGTTAACAGAAGAGGAGCAAGAATTAACTATTCAGTCTGATTTAGCAACTGTACATAGTGGACAAGAAAATTTAAATGATCATATTCCGATATCAGAATCTCCAATAAATATTTACAAAAATCAAATAATAGTAACTTTAGGAAATAATTACAGATACAAAAAACATATACTATATGAAAATAAAATAAGACATATAATTACAATAAAGGAATATTTTAAAGAAAAAATAATACATTTTTTAAAGATGATATTTCCTATAAAAGGAACGGTGGCAATATTTTGTGATAATTTTGATATATTTAAGAATTTTCAAGATACTTTGGTCCATTATTTTTCAAACACGCCTAAAATGAAATTTGTATATTGCTCAACATTTAAAAAAGATATTTTTGATAACGAAAAACTTCTAGAAATAATAGATAAATATCACACTGATAAAAATCATAGAGGAATTGAAGAAACATTTTTGGAATTAAAGAAAATAATTTATTACCCAAATTTAAGAAATGAAATTCAAAAATTTATTAATAATTGCATAATATGTAATATGTGTAAATACGACAGAAAACCTATAAAAGCTAAATTATGTATAACTGAAACTCCTTTTTAATCAAATGAAATAGTTCATATTGATGTTTGTTTTCTAAATAAAACTACAAAATTTTAAACATGCATTGATAAACTCACAAAACATGTTTCAATACATGCTTTAAATGATAAAAATTCTTTAACTATAGTGGAAATGCTAAGGGAAAGATTTGCTGTTTTAGGCAAACCAAGCAAAATTATAGCTGATAATGAATTTAAAACAGCATACATTAAAAATTTCTTAAACTCAGATAATATAGATTATCATTTCACTTCTCCTTACACCCACACTGATAATTTAGATATAGAACGTTTCCAACTAACACCGAATGAACACATCAGACTTTTTAAATTAGATAAAGATAATAAAGATATTGATGATAAAACTTTAGTTTATAAATCTGTATAAATTTATAATGATACTATACATAGTACAACAGGATATAAGCCAATTGATCTATTACATAATAAAACTGATAAATCTGTTTGGGAAACATTACATAATATTGTTCATAATAAAAAAATCCAAAGAATAAATAAAATGAATGAAAAAAAAGAAGAATGTCATGCAAATAAAGAAGGAGAGTTAGTAAAATATCTTGGCTTTCAAAACCTTAAACAAAAACCAAAGTACATTTTAAAAGATGTTACAGGAAAAAATAAAACTAATTTTTTAGATGAAAATGGTTGTAAACGTGATAGACAGATAGTCAAAAGAATATTTAAATATCAAAGAGAATTGGCTAATATAAAATTTGAGAGAAAGATTACAGGTAAAAATTACACTAAAAGAAAAGATATATAATAATAATTGTAATATTATATTAATGTAATAAAATTGTTACATTCAGGAGTAATGTATTTACAAATTATATAATCATTTGTAGTTTATATACTTTATTATATTCAAATATTTTGAATCACAATAACATGCTTTAAAATAATGTTTCTTTTGTCAAATGAAAAATAAATAGTTTTAGTTCTAATTTCGATTTTGTAAAATACACACATAAAAAAAGAAAATAAATATTAAAAAATATATAAAAATAATAATAATAATAATATCCTCTGTAACTTTCAGCACCAATTTATAATTCAAAATAATACGGTATTATTGATAAAATTTAAGTAACAAATACCGATAATCACCAAAAAATTTATTTTCTTTAAGGACATTTTACAATATCATCACAGACGTTATTTTGTAATTCATCGAATTTATCTTCGTTTTGAGATGAATTTGATGATTACGTTTATGATAAAAAGTTCTATCTAGACTCATTGGAAACTTTTGTAGCAGAAATCCCTAAAGATATTCCAGGTCCATCAACTTCCATGCTTCCACATTTACAATACGAAGAAGCAAGTGCAACAAATGCGATCTTAAATTTGAGTAGCCCATGTAAAAATGAAAGCAAAATGTCCAGAAACAAAAACAAACAAGTGTCAATGTTTTGTTTGCGAGCAACTTATGGCCATTACGGAGTTAATGAACTAGGTACTTACGTTCTTTACTATATTTAAAATTTGCAATTACTGACGAATCTGAATTTCAGAAGTTGAAATGCTTAAAGTTCATCGCGACTCACCAAATTTTATTTTCTATAAGTCTTCATATACTTCTACTGAATTTTCTGAAGTTACTATTATTAAAAAGAAGAAGCTAGCAACAGGAATAAGTTTAAGCAAAGCATTTGATAGCAAGCCAAGTGTACAACAAAACAAAAAAGACGGCTTTAATGATTTGATAAAAAAGATCTTTTTACAGGTTTATACAAACAATTTTTTTAAAATTTGTAAAAGAGCAATTTGTGAAATTAAGTTGCAGTTTCTGCATTATAAGCAAGCGTCTCGTCTAGAAAATTTTTATAGAAATCACTTAAAAAATTGAGTCTTTACTGAATTCAGATTACTGCTATTTTGTACTTAATAGTAGTAATCACTATTCAGTACATTAAGTTTGGCGTTTTTTATAAATTTCTATATAAAGATAATAAATGGGAATAATTCGTTACATCAGCTATATATTTGTTCATATTAGCTCCTGTTACCGCCGCCACTGTATTTTGTATTTTATTGTAATTTACTTGCATACAAACAAACATACATGTATATAAACAAAAATTCCTTATTTTACATATTTTCTCATTCCACCGTTTTCCTTATTTACTTTATTAAAATATTCATTTAAATTGTACTAAGTTTGTAACTGTTCCGCTTAATAACGGTAGTTGTTAAATATTTAAAATCGAAAGATCATTTTTTAAAATACAAAAAAAGTAGTTCTTATTGTGACACGGTGGAAACAAGTTGTTTTAAAGCGCGATATACGCAAATTAATAATTAATAAACAAAACGTGCATATTTAAGCAAAAGTAAAGTGTTTTAATATTTTATATTAATATTGTGTAGCTCTTCAAAGTTTGTATCACGCCGTGCGAACTCAACATTCTTTAAAACAACTTTACATAAAAACAATTTAATTGAAAACAAAAAACACAATTTGTACATAAATCTTGTGTGTCTCTTAAAATCAATATATCGCAATTTTATTAAAAAAAAAATAAAAATTAAATCGCGTTTCATAAAAGACTAAATAAAATGTCTCAAACCGATTTTAATTGTAATAAATGCGAATTAAGAGACACCGTTCGTATGGTGCAGTGTGATTCCTGCGATAAATGGTATCATTTTGAGTGTGTAGGGGTAGACTCAAATATTGCTAATGAAAGCTGGAGTTGTTCAAAGTGCCACGAAAAATCAGTGGTCCAAATGAACATGCCCAAAGCTACTCAACAATTGGCGCCGGTTGATACAATCGTCGAATTTTCCGACGGAACGCAAGGAACGTCCTCACCTACAATTTACGAATGCACTAGAAAACCAAATAATGTGCCTAAATGCACGACTATTGCCCAAAATGCAATAGAAACGTTAAAATCGTCTCAGTCAACCGTCGTGCAAGATAATGATTCCAGTAAACGGCACTATGAAACTCCCTGTGCTTCGAACTTGTCTACTCAAACACAGCTTCAGCTGCAAATGTTGGAGGAAGAAAAAGAGATTCAACGCCAGTATTTGGAAAAGAAATATAGAATACTTTCTCAAGGTGACTCAATGCAGCCGTCGTGTTCCTTTTCACAAGCATTTTCGTCTTCCCAACCAACAGCTACGCAGATTGCAGCAAGACAGGTAATACCTAAAGAGCTTCCAAATTTTGATGGTAACCCAGAAGATTGGCCGCTCTTTATCAGCAATTATAGGAATAGCACAGAATTAGCCGGTTACACTGATAGTGAAAATTTAATGCGCCTTCAGTCGTGTCTCCGTGGTCGTGCTAAAGAACTGGTAAAAAGTAAATTGCTAGTTCCATCTAGAGCATCTACTGGACTCTATGATAGAAAAGGCAACAAAAATTCCTCCAATAAAAGACAAATTAGATAGTATTATTGAATTCGCTCTTACTATTCGAAACATTTGCTCGACGATGGAAGCTTGCAATATGACGGCTCATTTAAATAACCCAATGCTTGTTCAAACCTTAGTCGAAAAACTGCCAAACAATCATAAGCTCAATTGGGCTATGCACCCAAAAGAAAATAAGGTTCCCATAGTGAAATTGTTTAGCGATTGGATATACGCTATAGCTGTTGCAGCTAGCCAAGTAGTATCCCCAGCAATGTGTAAGAAAAGTGGTTCAGTGAATACGCATCAAAGTAGCACAAATAAGCCAATTTGTTTTTCATGCAAAAGCGAGGCTCATAAAATCCAGACTTGTGGTGAGTTCGCATTATTAAATTTAGATGCTAAATAGAATTTAGTAAAAGAAAATAAATTGTGCCGTCAGTGTCTAAATCTTCATCGTCGTAAATGTTTCTCAAACAAACAATGTGGTATTAATGGCTGTACAGTAAAACATCACCCATTGTTGCACAAGCATACTAATGTGCCCGAACGGAGAGAAATAGTAAATGCACATAGTGATGAAGAGAAATCGTGTTTCAGAATACTACCAATCCGTGTTTACTTTAATGGTGGCTTTGAAGACACATACGCGATTTTGGATGAAGGCCCATCAGTGACTCTAATGGAGCAAACATTTTTTAACAAACTGGGACTAAAAGGTAAGAGTGAACCTCTAGAGCTACGATGGACATGCAATACTACACGGTCTGAAGATGATTCAATAAAAATTAACCTGGAAGTTTCTAGCGTACAAGCTGAATCCAAATTCTCTTTATACGACGTCCGTACAGTTAAAAACCTTGATTTGCCCATTCAGTCTCTGAATTTTGCTGAAATATTAAAAGCTAACCCGTATCTCAAAGGCCTACCAGTAAAATCATATAAAAATGCCAAACCAATGATTTTGATTGGGCTCAACAATTGGAGAGTGGCAGTCCCGATGAAAATAAGAGAAGGTGACCGTGGGCAACTAATAGCAACAAAAACACGCTTAGGCTGGACGTTGCAGGGCGGTGGAAAAATTCCCGAAAAGTCAGCCTCATTAAACATTCATACATGTAAGTGCGAGGACCGGTATAAGGAGCTTCACGATGAAGTAAAAGAGTATTTTGCCCTAGAAGTCTCTCAGGAGAAAAATATTTTATCAGCCGGAGATGAAAAAGCCATGCAGATTCTTCAGAGTACAACTGTAAAGGAAGAACTTAATAAGGAGCTGTGTGTAAAATGGCATTTGTGGCTCTCGAATTAGAGCAAAATATCATCTATAGTTATCCCTAGATGCTACTCTAAACTTCTCAGAATAACTGTTGATGTACAACTGCATACGTTCGCTGATGTAGGCGAAAATGCATATGCAGCCGTAAGCTACTTTCGAGTTAAATATAATGATGACGTCGACGTGTCGATTGTTGCAGCTAAGTCAAAGGTTGCTCCTCTAAAGCCTATGTCAATACCCCGATTAGAATTGCAAGCAGCTTTATTAGGCGCCCTTTTAGCCACGAAAATCCAGAGTGCTACAAGGCTTCGTTGTTCAGAACGCTTCCTTTGGTCCGATTCCAAGACGGTTTTGAAATGGTTGTCTATGGATCCGAAAAACTTCAAGGCATTCGTAATGTATAGAGTCGGTGAAATTTTGGAATCAACTAACACAACCCAGTGGAATTGGGTTCCATAAAATTTAAATCCTGCTGATTTTGCTACAAAAGTAGGCCCAACAGATAACGATATGTGGACGACAGGACCCGAGTTTCTGAAGCGTAATAAAAGTGAATGGCCAAAATCTGCAGATTTAGGTAACCCCGATAATGAAGAGGTACGTAATCGTCTTTTGCATATCGATTTGCTTAAAAGTTTCTCTATAAATTTCGAATATTTCTCATGTTGGAGACGACTCTATAGAGCCTTAGCCCTGTTTCTGTTTTATATAGAAAAATTAGTCTGTAGTTCACGGCTTCAAAATACAAGACGACAATATATTTGAACGTATCAGAAAATCCAAAAATATCTTATTTAAATGCGCGCAACTCAGCGAATTTTCTGATGAGATATGGAGTCTGCAGAACTGCAAAGAGATCGAGAGAAGCAGTCAATTGAAGCAATTCAACGTTTTTCTGGACGAAGATGGTGTAATTCGGACTTGTGGCAGAGCAAACATGTTAAGCTGCAATCAAGCGATAGTTTTACCTCATGGCCACTATATAACTTTTCTCATAGTCCGATATTATCATGAAAATTACCATCATTGTATGCACGAAGCAGTGATCTGTAGAATAAAGTCATATTTCCAAATCCCTAAATTAAGAGCTCTCTATAAAGTAGTTCGACGGAAGTGTCAATTTTGTAAAAACGAAGCAGCTGTGCCCCAACTACCACAAATGGCCTGTTTGCCGCTAGCTCGACTAGCAAGTTTTGAACGTCCATTTACTTACGTTGGTATTGACTTTTTTGGCCCTTTATATGTAATCGTCGGCAGACGTAAAGAAAAAAGATGGGGTGTACTGTTTACTTGCCTGACAGTGCGAGCACTACATATTGAAGTGGCACATAGTCTCGACACAAGTTCGTGTATTATGTGTATACAAAATTTCATAAGTCGGCGTGGCACTCCAAGAGAAATATATACAGATAATGGCACTAATTTCAAAGCTGTGGAAAAAATCATCCGAGAAGAAAATTTAAGTCTTCGACAAGTCTCCTCGAAAGACGACAAAATAAAATGGTGGTTCAACCCTCCAGCGGCTCCACATATGGGCGGTGCATGGGAGCGATTGGTAAGGACAGTTAAATCAAATCTTCACACCATGTGCCCTGCATTTAAATTCAACGACGAAACTCTAAGATGTGCCCTATGGGAAGTTGAGTTCATCATAAATTCTCGTCCATTGACATTTGTAGCCCTGGATTCATGTGAAGACGACCCATTGACTCCAAATCATCTTCTTCTTGGATCTGCTGCAGGCAACAAGCCTTTGTTAGAACACGATCATGATCTCCGACACCAGTGGCACCAGACGCAAAAGTTTGCTAATCATTTTTGGCGAAGGTGGGTGCGAGAATATGGCCCAAGTTTAGTGCGACGCAGTAAGTGGTTCGAAAAAACAAAACCCCCGACAGTAGGAGATGTAGTCGTCATAGTCGATGATACGCTTCCTCGAAATAGTTGGCCAAAGGGCATTATAACAAAAGTTTTTCCCGCAAAAGATGGTCAAGTTCGGCGTGTCGCGATCAAAACAAATTCCAGTACATATGAGAGGCCCGTGGCAAAAATAGCAGTCTTAGACGTCGGTAAGAAGGACGGCAAGCTCATGGAGACCTAACTCGCTTACGATGGGGGGAATGTTACCGCCGCCACTGTATTTTGTATTTTATTGTAATTTACTTGCATACAAACAAACATACATGTATATAAACAAAAATTCCTTATTTTACATATTTTCTCATTCCACCGTTGTCCTTATTTACTTTATTAAAATATTCATTTCAATTGTACTAAGTTTGTAACTGTTCCGCTTAATAACGGTAGTTGTTAAATATTTAAAATCGAAAGATCTTTTTTTAAAATACAAAAAAAGTAGTTCTTATCGTGACACGGTGGAAACAAGTTGTTTTAAAGCGCGATATACGTAAATTAATAATTAATAAACAAAACGTGCATATTTAAGCAAAAGTAAAGTGTTTTAATATTTTATATTAATATTGTGTAGCTCTTAAAAGTTTGTATCACGCCGTGCGAACTCAACAGCTCCGTTCCCGTACTTTTTGGGTAAAGTTCGGTAAAATGAGAGTGAACATAAATTATTCTCAATTGAAGACAAAAATGCCCAAAAGTACTAGAACACAAAAAAAACAAATTTCTATCCCAAAACAAGATGTCAAACAAAATAAACATGCAGTTCTTCAAAGTAAATATAAAAACACAAATATTTTGCATGTTCTTATGTTAATTTTGTTATCTTTTGGGATGAAACTTTTATATAACAATTTTGGTAGACATTTGCATGCCTAAAACATAGAATTTTTTATATTTTCAATCAGCTAATTGTTTTTTAGTTCCCAAAGTTGAGTACGGAAACACACCTATTATCGACATTGACATAAATGTTGCTTGTACATATTTTGTCATCACCATTGCACATATGTATGTAGGTCTGGCGAGCCAAATTTTTTGGCCAAAACTAAAAAAATTGGAGTTAAAGACACAACTGGTAACAATTAACATTAAATTTATTAAGTTTTCATTAAGTTAAATCTATTTTTAACCCATCAATGCCAAAGGGACACTTTAGTCATTTCATGTTTTAATAAATTAAATAATATTATTGGTACTTTTTTTGGTGTATTATAATGATAATTTTGAAATAAGCAATACTTACATACACTATTTAAATTTAAAATTTTCAAGTATATATCTTTTTCTTTAATTAATTTTTATAAAGTTAATAAGAAGTTTTCTTTAAATAAGTTAGTCAGTTATTTCGTTTTCCAATATTAAATTATCTTCTTGATTTTCTTCTTCAGATTCATCGTCAGTGTTTTCTTCAATATATATCGCACTCGTTCAACAATACTGTATTAACTCAAAAAGCTCAAAGTTTTCAGGAGAGACAAAAAACTTTTTTCTCAATGCTTAATAAAGTTTTCATAGGCAAAAGTTAGGCAATATTTAGAAAACCCATCAATTATTGTATTGCGCTGCATTAACTTCTTATTTGTTCATTGTCTGCAGATAAAAAAGGGATTTTTTAGTTACTATTATTTTCTTGACTCATTTTTGTTTAAAAGAAGTAATTAATTTGAGTTGCGTTTTTTTACGTGAAATTTATTGCTGACTTTTATGCATTTTAAATAAAACAGATAAACAAGAAAGGTAAAAGTAAACAAAGTTTTTAAAGCTAAATAAATGCTAAAAACCGCTAAAATAGCTTAAAGTATATATTTAATTAAATTAATTCCTTATTAAGTTTTTGTAGTATGATTCGTAATACTTTTTAGAGATTACGTTTCTCTTGACTAGGTCCATAATATCCTTTTTTTATTTTCGGACAGCAGCATATTTTCCGAATTAACACAAGGTAACCTGAAATAATTACAAACAAGTAAGTTTGGTATTAGAATTGAGAAAATGGGTTTAGTTAGAACTTACTCCAGGTTTTTCCAATAACTTTTAGATTTAAAATTATCTTTTTGTACAAAAACTCTTAAATAGTCTATGTCCTTATAAGAAGTTTTGTAAAAAAAATGAATCCAGGTTTTCCTTTTCTGCACGGAGAGTTTTAATACTATGCCAATTTATTTTTTCGCGCTCTTCATTTACTACCAAATTTTTGCCCCACAGTTCCTGTAGGACTTTTAGATCATAAAAATATTCATGAGACAATTCATGAACTTTATATGGCATTCCAGCCTTTTTCGCTGTTGCTATTAGAGCCGTATATTCACTTAGCGTATATACTGGTTTGCTGACTAGATGCCTTTTGACCTGCTTCTCAATTACGCTGTGTACATTATCACCATCGTTTTGAGAATGGCCTTGAATTAGATATTTATGTGTTATGCTTCTTAAGTTATATTTTTGTGCTGCATAAAAATACATGGAAAACAAGTATTTGTTCTTTTGCTGTCCGCAGCAATTGTCAGAATAAAAGACTAAGTCCAAGTCCTGAGCGTTATCTAATTTTGTCAACAAATTTTTTATATATTGAAGTACGCAACTCGCAATTTCATTAGCTTCTCGCTTTCCTTCTACTTCCGTCCAGAAAAAGCATTCAACATGTTTTGCTTACAGATCACTGACAGTGAAATTATAGCAATTTATTTTGCTTTTATAATAAAAGCTTGATGTCAACCCTTTTGGAAGTGGAAAAACTGCTTGCAGGTCGTAAACAACTGCAATGCAATTTTCTTTATCAAAGTCTTTTTCCTTTCTGCATAAGTACTTTTCTTCTTGGTGTTCGTTGTAAACCTCGTTTAAGTCTTTTTTTTCATTCTCATCTGAATTCAAGAATGACTCGCGAAGATCGCATTGATCCTTTTTGGTTTAAAAAATGAAATATTAAATTCGTTCTTGAAAATTCTGTAAAACATACTTTTACTACCAGGTGACAAATTTACAGATTCTCGGAACTCTTTGTAATCTATGTATAGGTCTGTTAGGCTTTTGCCACTCTCAATGTACTCACGAGTTGTTTGAGGACGTAAGTAGTGACTTTAAACCTTCGGAATATTGTTAATAAATTGTCTTATGCTATTTTTAACTTCAGTGTTCACGGTTAAATGGTTCCCATGCTTTCCACGATGGTCCATATCTACAAAACCATGTTCATCTTTCTTTTTAATAACCGTTGCTATGACCGTATCATTTATGCCAAGTGTTGCTTTAAAAAATAACTTACACACTCTTACTTGTTTCGAGTTATTTTCGAAGAAAAACGCATTGTTCAATCTACGTAGATCTTAAGTGCAGGAGTATCTGTACTTTAGCTTTATTGGTTTCATTTTATTGGCTATAAATTCTCTTTGTCTCTTTAAGCTAGTCATATCCCAATATTTATGAAATATTTTATAGCGCAATGATTCTGTTATTTTTTTACTACACTGAAGGCGACACTTCTCACCACAACCTTCTCGCAAACGCTTCTCTTTTATCGTCTTTGAAGAATTATAAGTCGATGAATAAGAATACCCTGAGTTTCGCAATTTTTTTGCCGTTTTTGTCGTTTGTTATAATGTTCACTTTTCTCGCATTTCCTTTTTTTTGACTCTTCCTCATGTAAATCAAATTCTGAAGAACTGCTACTACTTACTGTGCACAGTGGGGCAGAATCAAAATATTTTGGAAATAATTCAGCCATTTGAAAACGGCTAGGCCGATTGATTCAAAATTTGGCACGAGCATAGTAGAGGAGTACTTGAGCTTAAGTTTTGAAGGTGGTTACCCTCCACTTTCCAGGGATGGCGCTATGTGGTCTCAAAGTTAGACACCTCGCTCCTGAAAATTTTTCTAACGCTTGGCATTTCTTCAATTTTTGTCTGATTTTTAAATATTTTACATGGTCTTAAAGCTCTAGTAAATACCTACACAACGGTGCTTTAAACTGCATGTTTATGTTTAAAAATGATCGAGTTATAAGCATTTTAAAATTAAAATTTTTGATTTTTTCCATACCCTGGTCCAGTTTTTTCGAAATATTGGGTACAATTTGCAGCAAGTTTGTTTGAGTTTTTTACCGTAGATAGCAAACAAAATTTAAGATTTTCTGAAAAAAAATTGAAAGTAATATCTTTTCTGGCTTAAAAATTATACGATTTTCAATTTAAAAAATCCAAAATTATTGCATTTTTGTGTATTTTAGCCTAAAATGGGACACTAATCTAATTTTTTAGATAGAAAAAAATTTTCTTAAGGAATTTATAAAAATTTTTTATTTTTATTAAAGCTAACTATATGTGTGTACGTTTAAACCAAATTTCTTATAAAACTGATCATTCTTGTAGAAGATGTAAGTCTTTCAACTTGACCTATTTTACATCGAAATTTTGACTTTAGCCCATATTTTCTAAAATCCCAAAGCTGGGATCGGAAAAAGAAGAATACTATAAAAAAGCTATATATATTCCAAATTGTTTCAAAAAGTATTTCGTGAGCCCTAGTCCATATGTGGACTTTATGGGCAAAAGAGTAAAAAATTTCAATTTTGGGATTTTTCGTCTTTATTTTGGGAATTATGGGATTTCCTTTAGCTTAATGTTGCAGATGTAGGTTGAGAATTTCGCAACAGTATCCATCCAAGTAAGATACTTTACTTTAAACTTATTTTTGTTTCCGCGAACTGATTTCATCTTTTGATCAAATAATTTAAAAAATTTTTCCAGTTTTGCAGTACCAATGACATCAACTCTGCAGTTGTATGTAGCCTTAATAAATTTTTTCATGGCCTTAATTCTATCAAGTCCTTTTGTACCATCAGTCCACAAAAAAGAACACAATGTCTCAAACTTCAATGTGATCGGCATGATGTTTTTTTTTAAATATGATATCTATTGTATTTATGCAAATATTTATATGCGTGTTCAGGTCATCGAACAGTTGGGTACCTAAAGAAGCAAAGCAGCTAGCTAAAAAGCAAAAAAGGCACTTAGGTAAGACATAATTAGTCATAGGTCATCCTAAAACGAACACCTGCACCATTATTTTTAACCCTTACATTTTTAACCCTTTTTTCAGGTATAATTGTTTTTTTACACAGGCATGAAAATTTTTACTTCCGTAACATAAATGTATAAAAGTGAGATACATATTGAAACACTCATATTTAAGAACGCATAGTTTTGCACGTAAGAATGATATTGAGGTGAATCTTTTTTTATTTAATAGCAAATTGCGTCATCTTTATTCACATGCATAAAAAAAATAAAAAAATTGAACAAAATTTTAATATTCGTTGCTGAGCTCCGAAAATTTCGAAAAATTATGTTAAAAATTTGAGAAAAGTAAAAATATTAAATATGCTATAAAACTTTTATTAATTAAGCAAATCAGATAAAATTCTGTGCATATGTAGTTTGTTAACTAAAATCAAACGGTAAAAAATCTGCAACATTAAGCTAAAGGAAATCCCATAATTCCCAAAATAAAGACGAAAAATCCCAAAATTGAAATTTTTTACTCTTTTGCCCATAAAGTCCACATATGGACTAGGGCTCACGAAATACTTTTTGAAACAATTTGGAATATATATAGCTTTTTTATAGTATTCTTCTTTTTCCGATCCCAGCTTTGGGATTTTAGAAAATATGGGCTAAAGTCAAAATTTCGATGTAAAATAGGTCAAGTTGAAAGACTTACATCTTCTACAAGAATGATCAGTTTTATAAGAAATTTGGTTTAAACGTACACACATATAGTTAGCTTTAATAAAAATAAAAAATTTTTATAAATTCCTTAAGAAAATTTTTTTCTATCTAAAAAATTAGATTAGTGACCCATTTTAGGCTAAAATACACAAAAATGCAATAATTTTAAATTTTTTAAATTGAAAATCGTATAATTTTTAAGCCAGAAAAGATATTATTTTCAAATTTTTTTCAGAAAATCTTAAATTTTGTTTGCTATCTACGGTAAAAAACTCAAACAAACTTGCTGCAAATTGTACCCAATATTTCGAAAAAACTGGACCAGGGTATGGAAAAAATCAAAAATTTTAATTTTAAAATGCTTATAACTCGATCATTTTTAAACATAAACATGCAGTTTAAAGCACCGTTGTGTAGGTATTTACTAGAGCTTTAAGACCATGTAAAATATTTAAAAATCAGACAAAAATTGAAGAAATGCCAAGCGTTAGAAAAATTTTCAGGAGCGAGGTGTCTAACTTTGAGACCACATAGCGCCATCCCTGGAAAGTAGAGGGTAACCACCTTCAAAACTTAAGCTCAAGTACTCCTCTACTATGCTCGTGCCAAATTTTGAATCAATCGGCCTAGCAGTTTTCAAATGGCTGAATTATTTCCAAAATATTTTGATTCTGCCCCACTGTGCTGTGCGTGGATCAAAATCATTTTCCGATATTTGTTGTACTGCATAATAATGAATAGTGCTCTATATTTGGACAACTCATTTTGTTGATTGAACTAATTAGACCTTTTGATTTCACATATTCACTATTATGTTTAGTAAATTTAATAATAAAATTTCTTGCTGAAAAATGAAATGCTATATTGCTCAAATACAAAATTATAAAGTGATGATATAACAAAGTGTCATTAAAACTATTTCATCAAAACAGGAATAACTCAATAAAAAAAAGAGTTGTTTCATGAAAACGGTAACAACGCAAAGAAAAAGTTAAGCATTATTTCATGAAAACAATCATATTTTGAATTAAAACAAAAAATTTACTTAACCTGAATCAACTAAACAGTTGCATTTCAAAATACTACCTGTCCAAAAGAAATTTTTATTATTAGAACAACATATTTACTCAAAATACTACTCTTTATACGAAAAAATAATTATTTGCTAAGGCCAATACTGCAAACAACTCAAAATAATAATTTTGTTTTCTTGATTCACAGAAATAACCGATTTCCGCAAGAAAAAGGTCACAACATGTAATTTAATTAAGAAAGAGTAGTCAGAACTATAGGAATTTTTAACCATAGGTAGACATAAGTGTTATTTATTGCTTTTTGCCAAAAAGACAAATTAAAAAAATTTTGAGTTAATACAGTATTGTTGATTCAGGAAGATCTTCGCAGCTCGATAAATCGATAACTTGAGGTGGTAATGTTAGGCGCTTTCTTTGATGTATGTGCGTATTTAAGCGAAAATATGATATTAAGGGATCGGAGGTATCCAAAGCTTTATTAAATACATCAGAAAGATTGTCGGTGCGGCTAGTTCTACGCGCATGATGTAATCTATCGCTCTTGTATGCCTTATTTCTGGATTCAGCCGCATCCTCTCCAAAACAACCCACTAGAAGTAACGTGTTTAACATTATGTCTTTAGAATTAATAAGGACCTTATGAACAGCAAGCGTCATGGGACACCATTCGTATATATTTTGAATACTTTGCGCGGTTTCAAAACAATAGGTTTTAAACTTTTCCAATTGAAGAGGAAATTGACGTGATAAGCATATTAAAATTATTTTTAAATTAAAAATTATTTGTAGGTCAATTGCAGTTATTTCGGAAAATTTTTCATGTTCTAAGAATGCTCGTCAAAAGGTGTTGACGTCGTTTGTTGATCCAAATCCCCTGCTTTCGGCATATCAACACGGAGTTCTATCTTTGACCAAAATTCGTTTTGAATGCCTTCTTTTCTTGCCTTTGCATTCGCCCTATCGTCATTGTTCATTATTCTCCACTTTTTAACATCACTTATATACGCCAGGTGTAGTATAAATTCATAAAATCTAATATGACAGTGTAGTGGACTAATACCATATTTCAAGTTGTTTTTTTTTTTTTTTTTTTGTTTGAATCTTTCGGATGTATAATCTTTAATTTTAATGAAATCCGTAGAAGACGCACCACAAATGAGACAAGATTGTGATCACCTGGTCCCTGTTAGGATACTTAAAACTTTACCATCAATAACTGTTAAATTCATTTTGAATTTTATTTCTACTGCCTTGAATTCTTCTATTTGTATTGTAAGGTTTTCCAGCTTTTCAATCTCTTTGTTTAATTCTGCAGCTTCTCTTAATATTACCTCTTTCGTCTCCTTTACGAATTCCAGTTTTAATGGTCGACAAAACCTGGTAGATTGGGGAGTTCTATTGCACCAAATTGGTCTTCTTAAGACATCTACTAGTCTCAAAGGAATTATCGTGGTTGCTAAAAGAGACGAATCTGCGTAACGGGATGAACTTGCTCGTAAAAAGATTGCTTGAATTGAGATTGCCCGGTGCTGCTATCAAACCCATGACTCAAAATTTACTCTGTTGAGATGCAGTTGTTTTTATTTTTATTCATTATTGATAAAATAACTTCTTTCTGCATTTCAACTATCCTTTTGCAGTGTGTATCAAAAGCTCTCGTAGAGGAACTTTAGCAACGGTTTCACTTACACAGACTCCATTTGGTCCACAGCTATTTTTTGCTACCAACACTTTCATGTAGGATGGAAATATGTCAGAGTTTCGTGACTTGCTTTCCATTCTTATGTTGCAATATTGCCTCTTCGTAAAATTATTTTCAAGCAAAAATGCTAGAGCTCCCTCATCAGATAGAGCAATTGGACACATCATTTTTGAAACACAATTTCCGTATCTTAGACGGTCTTGTAGGGCTTTCCATAGTCTTTTTGAGAACAACCACTAAATCTTTCTTACCTTCTTGTCGAGCCGACATTATTGATGCTTGCATTAATAATTCAGTCTCATTTGCTGTAGATTTTGTTAGTTCCGCCACCTCCCTTCTCTTACTATGATTAGACTTGTCCGAAAATTTCATTCGAAGACGTCCGCAGGTAGATGAAGATTTGCAGCCTTCACTTTTCCTTCCAACAAATTATAATTTTCTTCAGTTGAGTCAATTGTATAAGGATTTTATAATACAATTTCATTTTGAAGCCACGTATCATTTTGAGTTTGAAAAATGTCAATTGATCTACGAGCTTTCTGCCACTTCACAGTCTAGCGCAATATACACGAATTTTATTTTTCACATACTTTCTATATTCATTGGAAACATTCGCTTCTCCGATCTTTTCAATAATATTATTAAAAACATTTTCGGTTTTTTCTTGTTTCTTATGCCCACTTCTCCAAATTCGTAGTAGATCAGAATTTTTAAAGCAAAAGTAGCCTGAAAAAAACATTTCTTCAAAAATGGCAACTTTTGGCAGAATGTTATTGCTGATTCGTATACACCACAACCCACTGCTATTTAGGGTGTTGTTGATTTCTTGAACTCAATTGAAATTTTAAATTATATCTTATGTATTAAAAAAAAAAAAAAAACTAAAAATAACGAAATTTGCGGCAATGAAAGTTTCTACATTATTTCTTATCTCATACCTTTTATTGAATGTTTCACTACTAACATTTCAAATACTTACCATCGTCATTAATATCCATAATTAAAAGATTAAAAAAGTTCATTTATTTTCTTCTAACTTTTGACTCTCAAACACAACAAATTCACACCACGTGTATAAGTTTACCACTGTAATAAAAAACATTGAACTTCCACGCTTCGCAGAATAACGGTTAATTATATTTTGCAAAAACAAATTATTGTTTTTGTTTTTTTAAAGTGTTTGCTACAATATGTTAATGACAAATATAGAAATAGAAGTTTTGAGTTTTGGCCAAAAAAGAGGTGTCGGAGACCATTGTGCATTGTTTTGATAATGAATTTTACAAAAATTATTTTATTAGTAATATAAGGTAATCAATACACATAATAAAAATGTAAAGGGGTAATTTCTGCATATGAAATAATTTTTGAAAATTTTGATGCTGTTGATGGAACTAATTTTTGTCTTTCCGCCAGTCTTTCTCTTTGCATTTCTGTGTTCGCCTCACGTTAAAAATACTGGATAGATTTGAATAAGATTTTGTAAGGAAGTGCCATTTAACCTGAGTCAAATAACATTTTCTATTCGTATAAATATGTAGTTTCGTAGAGAAACTAAGATACAAATATGAAAGCACCTTATTTTAACGGTATAGTGTACTAAAGAAGTTGAAAGCACGTTTCATTTTTAAATATAAATTTTTTAACAATATCTATAGCACCTTTAATTAAATAATTAAGACCACATTTTTCTAAATTTGCGTTTTAAGAAAATCATAAATGACACGCAGCCGAAGTCGTTGACGCTGCTAGTATATATTATAAATTTAAGTTTGTTTCTTTATTTGTGCGACAATCACGGTTCATCAGCTAAACCGATAGAAAAAATATGTATCAGATGAAATAATAATTATTTAAAATTTCTTGGTCATCTTGTCTTCTTCTCAATACCTTTCACATAAAGATAAAAAATTAAATTCCTAATAAAAATAAAAATTACTATTAAACTTAATATTAAGTTGTGTTTTCTACCATAGTTATGTGTTGTTACAACTCCAACTTTCAATTTATATATGTTTACTAATTTAGATTTCTATCTCAAAACAAATATTATTCAAATATGCATTGTTATTCTTGACAAATAACTTGTACTCTTATACTCGAAATAAATATGCATAAAAAAGGAATGTTGACACCACTGAACAAATATTAAAGAATAAAGTAGTCAATGCCATGTTCTTATATTTCCTTTTAAATTTAAAAACCCCGAAGAAGAAACTGACTAGCCACGTTAAACAGCTGATAATTGAGCCGCCGACAACCCGACAAATACGGCGGTGGCTCGACTCATGAAATTTATTCGGAGGCGCGGCTAGACGCCAGTCGCGCTGATACGACTCTCCTCAAGGGCCCCTATTGCCGTTCTCAACTTAACTTAATGATGTCGTTTGTCAGTTACCCGACTTTGACTCAACCAAATTATTTTTGGTATTGTAGAACACACCGATTTTTAGTTGTGTTAGTTATGAAATCGACATTTCATGCCGGCAACACCATGCATTTTATTTGAAAGTGAAGATAAGAAAACAAAAAAGAAGTTTAAATAAAGCTTTTATGAAATAAAAAGAATGGATTTGAACTACCCTGTGTGAAGTAAAAAATGTCCAAAATGAGTAACAAATATTAATAATAAGCCATTTTTCATAGATTTATGAGCTATTTTCAGCTGAACAAAGAAACATTTTGTTATGTAATAGACGAAATTAAGAGTCATTTGAAGAAACCTGTGCAAAAAAGTCGAGATTTTGTGGAGTTTCAGAAGCCTTGTTGACGGAGCCACGTTTCCAACGCCGAAGAGTGTGTTTAGATGGTGCTACCTCATTATTTAGTGATAATAGCTGAGTTAAGCATTCCTCATTCCTGTTGCTTGTTCGCTCTTTTTTTATTGTTAGCAAGCTTTTTTTATACTTGTTTTGTAATGAATCCAAACCTATATGAACTAAAAATTCTCATAAAATGTCTGTTTATAATAATAAAAATGTCATATATCTATACGTTTCCATTCGAATGACGTTCTTGTGGGTGGGCCCAAGCTATTTAATTCAATTGTAAATCCTCCGCATGCTTTCATACACTGAGTTTTAGTCATCCCAAGTTTTTGCTTTCCTGTAGCAATTTTTGGATTTTTTCTTTTCATCAGCTGCACAAGTCACTCAAATTGGGTTTTGGTTGTTATTTTCAAAGTCCTGCGTACTTATGTGTATTAAACATTTAAAATGTATTAAAAATTTAATTGAAATCTATAACCGACAAAGACTCAACTGCTAATAAGCAGTTGTGTATATTTATCGTTTTTGTCATCCACATTCACACAAAGTAGTGAACCACAATATTATTAAACACAACGAAAAAAATCAACCACACAACCAAATAGTCAACCGCATTTAAGTTGTAAATGGCAATACCGATCTATGAAAGAAGACCAAATTATTAAAAAAGTTGTGAACTGCAATAGGGGGCATAAGTCACTATACTATATTTTATGCACTAGATGTCTATAACACTGCTCAACTTATCAATATCAGCCCTAAAATTTATCCTTTTTGCTGTTGGAAGTTTAATTACTTGTAACATCTCTAATATATTCGGACGCACAGTGGCTGAAAATCGTTTTATTTGGCCAAAAGTCGATTTTATTCACCAATTTTGAAAATTTGTACGCCTTTTTGGAGCTAACATATCCATATTTAGGTAGCCAAAAAATTAGGTTAAACTATTAATAATTGTGGGCGTGGCATGCTGTCAAACTCAACTGTTTTTAATTTCAGTAAAAGGTGTTTCTTAATTGTTTTTTTTTACGTAAAACTTAAATAATTAAATGTAATACCTGCGAAAGGCTTTTATGGCTTTGTTTCGATCAGCCAAAAAATAAGTAATAAAAATATAACAATAGGTTCAACTGTTAGTGCAGTTTTGTTCAATTTAAGTAACACCTACTATGAAATTGAAGATCAATGTGTGAATAACATGTATCTAAAAATGTATAAAACTACGGATTCGATAAGGATTACTCAATAATAAGTTAATCATTTGCGTGTACGGACTTATATTTGCAAGTAATAAAACATACCAGGCACAAACAAAAATATTCAGAAAACATTGAGAGCTCCAGTTATAAAGAACTGGTCGAAGAGTATTATAGAAATAAAAACTAGGAAGATGTTTTTAGTCACGTTAAAACAAAATTAAACTTAAATATGTTTAGCATCGAAATACAAGAGCAATAATTATCTAATTTTTAAAAAGTACTAAAAAACGCTACAAAGAAGTTAGCTACAGTAAACAAAAGTTTTATATAAAAAGTGAAAAGTAGTTAGAAGGCAACTTACTGTCGGTGCAGAAAAAGGAAAGCAAGGTAAGGTTGGAAGACCACGCAAATCATTGGACAGCTGCAGCGATAGATCTAAGAGCGGAAACTTAAAGATGGTAACGATGCATTTGGTTGTAAAAATATAAAAGGATCTTTCCTAAACCAATTACGATCACAGAACCAATGAACAAAAGAGGATATCATTGAAAAAGTTATTAAAGCTAGTCCAGTGAGAGCAACACGAATTTTTAAAAGTATACGAGCGATGCAAAATAGTACACAAATAAGGAGGCATTAGCCTTATTTCTGGATTTGAAATTAACTAAACAGCAATGTATAAAGCTCAGATTGCGTGCGATTGAAAAGGGCTCAAATATCTATCTAGCATATCCTCACATAACCGCTACTAAAATGGACTGTTTGCCATCAAAGGACACTATTACAATCACACCAATTTTGGGAGAGGTACAACTACAACCACTACTTGATCACACAGCCGAATGCTTGCTACAATCAATACCAGGAAATGCGTTAAAGAAATAATGAAACACAAAGCTATTTTTTTGTGCAAATGGGTATGTGATGGTTCTTCGATACAAAAACAATACAAACAAGTTGTACGTGAAAATATTTCGGACTCATATAAGTTCATGGTATCATTTGTACTATTCCGATTAAAATAGATATTAGAAGATTCAGACCCTTCGACTAGCACAACACAAACAATGGATGTTGTGGAAAATGAGACATCATTTTCTACGAAATACTGCAGGCCGATCAAATTTGAATTTAAAAAAGAAACTCGTAATGCTATTAACAAAGAAATTATTGATATCAAAGCCCAAATAGCAACACTAAAGCAATTACAATTACATTAAGATGGGCAGCAAATTGAAGTAAGCTGCCAATTAGTGCTTTCCATGATGAAATGGAAAAGTAGGTCAGGCCTTGAGTAACACGAAGGCTGCATCCAGCTGCATTCTCTGCCAAGCAGCATCAACCCAATTAAACCAAGTTCCGACAAAATCATTAGATAATACCGTTGCATGTGAATTTGGACTGTCACCCCTACATGCAAGAATACGACTTATGGAACATATTCTAAAAATCAGTTATTATGTGGATTTCGGGTCTTCATGATCCTTAACAAACAATGAAACCAAGAAGAAGAATAAGAAGAAGTTAAGAAGTTCAAAAGAGAAACATGTTTAAGATGAATATCGCAAAATTGGATTGATTATAGATCAGCCAAAACAAGGGTGAGGCAATACAAATGATGGCAACACCTTACGTAGATTCTTTTCAGATACAGAAACAGCATCTGAAATAACAGGAGTGGACTTAAACCTTATTTTCAGATTTAAAATAATCCTAGAAGTACTTACGTGCAGTGAAGAAATTAACTCTAGACAATTCGGAGATTATGCTAAGCAAACTGCAAAAATATATACAACCAACTACCCATGAAGAAATATGTCTGCAACAGTTCACAAAATCTTTTATCATGGAGAAGATATCATTTAATATCATTTAATGCCACTTGGAGATCTATCAGAGGAGGCTCAGGAAAAAAGGAACAAGGATTACAGATTTTATTGAGATCACAATACCAGAAAAATTTCAAGAAATTCCACAAATAAAGATCTATTTAATATATTATTGGCAACGTCGTATCCGTAAATCTCCAATATTAGAAATCAATGGAAAGTGGAACATCGGGAAGAAGCCAAAAAACTACTAAGGAACAGAAATAGCACAGAACCAAATATAGAATATTTGCAATCAATATTTGTGTCAAATGAATAATAATTTTAATTGCCTTTATTTAAGTACGAAAAACATAGTAGTAGTAAAAAATAAAAGTTAATAGAACCTGCCATTGTTACAAATGCTATTAAAATCTATTGCAGTTTTTATTTTTAAAATGTTTTTTAAAATTATCAAATAAGCAAAATCTCCAGTTAATTGTAATATTTTTTTTTTGAGTGTAAACATTTTTTTGAAAATAAAAATATTTTTGTGTGTAACATTAAAAGCTTTCCATTGTCACAAAAAAATTATAATTATTATTAAGTTTAAAATATAAATTTTTAATATGTAAATAAAAAAAATAAACCTATTTTTCACTCCAAAATTTAAAAAAATCGATAGTTCTTAAGAAGTCCTTAAAAAGTCCTGAATCAATTTTAATCACTGTATGACGTTTATAATTCTTTTCTATACTTAAAACTGATGCATCTTTAAAATTAGGATAATGATTTTGTTTGGCACAATAGGAAGATAATGCAGTTTTGTGTGGATTATTAACGTCTATATATCTTTGACCAGATTTATGTCTAGCTATTCTAGTTTAAAGTTTGTTTTTTTTTTTTTGGTACCTACCTATAGCTTATTACAATTCTCACTATCGTCACCATTACAAGGTATTTTGTCAAGGTACATTTATTTTACTAGGTAGTATCGTCCGCCCAGCTGGTTTGTAGTTGGACATGTCAAAAGTTGTTTATATTTTCCTACTTTTGTTTACGAATTTCAAAAAACACTAACAACAAGCATATGCAGAACAAAGAGAGCGTTTGTTTTTAGAATAATTCTCTTTTGTTTTATTTTTCTATTTTTGACATTTCCACTCACAAAGCAACAATAAAATGCCATGTTGTTTTTACAAATGTTGTATTTGTTGTAGAACCGCTTTTACCTAGTAAAATAAATGTACCTTGGTATTTTGTATTCTACATTTGACATATCCCATTTTTTATTTTTTCTTTTATTTTACTAAAACTATTTAAAGTATTGCAAGTTTTGTATGCCATTTTATATTTTACATAATCAAAAGTTTTCGATTTATCTGTCCTTTCTGCTATTTCTAGTACATAAATTAAAGAGTTGTGAACTTTTGTTTCTGTCACAATTCTTGTATTACATGCTCTTCCGAACCTAAATTGTTTAAATAAACTCTATATTACTTTCTTTTATCTTTTGTGAAAGCCTGTTTTTCTCTAAAATAGTAATAATTTTTTGCTTAAAAAGTTCTTATACTAAAAACATTTAATTTGTTGGATCTTTATTTGATAACTTATAGTTAAGCTGGATTCACCCCAAAAATTTTGTTCCGAAACATTTTTTTATATATAGTTTGACGTGTTAAACTCGCTTCGGAACAATTTCAGCTAGGTTGGTTTAACTTTAATTTTTGTTCCAACAATGAAACTGTGCTGCCAACTACTTTATTTTTTAAAGAAAATTTAACTGAGCTGCCAGACCATGTTATATATACATATTAAATATATGTATATGTGCATATAAATCTAAAAGGTAAAACTGCTTGCATATTTAAAAAGTAAAACTATCAAGCAACCTGACTTCTTTTCTGAATAATTTTTTCTTTAAAAATGTTAACAAACTTTCTTAAAAAGTGAAAAAAAGAAACTGGTGCCAACTGAAAAAACTGAAAAAGCAAGAAAAAGCATCACAGCCTTTACTGTAATAAAAATATTTTAAGGAAAAAAAATATTTTTTACATCGCTTTTCGTTCTATGTTTGTATTTCATTAATTTGCGTTGTATATTTATGTATAATAAAACACAAAAGAAAAGAAAATAAATTTAAAAAATTGTGTCATGGATCTTAACGAATTCCTTACCTTGAAGCTTATTTCAGAAATGAAAAAGCCGGGTAGAGAATGCTTGTATGACTTGAGCAACAAAAATTACAAAAATAATCACATTAAACAGAGTATGTGGTCGGCAATAGCAACTTCTATTGGAATGGGAAGTAAGTTTAATTTTGTGAATGAATATCAAAACCATTCAATAACTTGTGTTTAATAAATTAATAATAATAAATTTACTTTTATTAATTTTTTTTAATAATGAAAGTTTTGTTTAATTTAGAATTTATTTATAACAAAACCAAAACTATGTCTGTGACACAAAAACGCAAAAAAACGGCATTCTGTGATTTCAATCTTTTGTCACAGTGCTGACTGCTTGTAAGTAGCACATCTCGCTTACACATATATTTCATATGGTAGCTTTGTTTTTCCAGAAAAATTGTTTGAAGTAGGTTAATCGTTTCAGAACAAACTCTAAAAAAACTAAAATTGTTTCGGAAAAGTGGGTGAATCCAGCTTTAGTTTCGTCGTCTTCAATATTGTTCATTCTTAATTCATCATTTTTATTTATAGCTTTCAAAATGAGTATATTTCTGTTTTTTTTTTTAAATTTATCAGCCTTTTTCACGTGCTCTAACATAAATCTATTCCTATTGTTAATTTTATCTTATATAAGTGATTATCAATTATTGAAGTTAATTTAGTCCAAGCTATTTCCTGTTCTTCTTTTGTTTTTAATGTTTGTATAAAATCCTCTACGTCCGCTACAATTTTCAAAACTGAAAAATTTTCTCCCTTAATTGGCAATGCATGCTTATGCCCCAATGAAAGAATCCACTGAACCTCAACTGGAATATCTAAATTAGTTTTATTGATAAGCCCCTTTTTTATCAAATTTAATTCCTAAATCTCTCTTTCGCAAATTTCTTAAACAATAAAAATTCGTTTTATGTGCATTATTTACGTGTTAATGTTTTTTGACCTTTTCTTATATTTAACTTTATTTTATATTAAAACAAGCACTAGGTCAGTTTTAGAATAAAAATAAAAATATTGTTTATTATTTTATATTTTTTTCTTTCAATATTTCGCCACACCGGTGGGTGGCATCTTCAGGAAACAGGAAATAATATTATTAAACAAATTGTATGTGTTTCAAAAACAAAACAATAAACAATATTTTTATTTTTATTCTAAAACTTACCTAGTGCTTGTTTTAATATAAAATAAAGTTAAGTGCATTATTTACCTTAATTTTAAAAACAGCTCCTAATCTGTCCTCAAACTGAAATAATCTTTCGATTTTTACTCTTGAAAACATTTTTTTTTTTCAAATCACCTTTAATAATTATCAGCTCTCTTTGAAAATACCTCAGTAAATAGTGTTTTTCATAAATTGCACATTTAAATAAATAATTTTCTTTATCATTTCCTGCGAATCCCACGGGACCCTCCAGGATAATATTCGAAAGATTATAACAACAGATAATATAGTTTTTTAATATTTTCCTGCGAATCTCACGGCATCCTCCAAGATAATGTAGGAATCCGTAAGTTCTATAACACAAGGAAAAATTAAAAATAATACTATTATTAACCAAATAACAAATATATGTTCATAAAATTTTTGTTTTCTCTGAATTATAACGTGATTTTCCAAAGCACTTACCATTATTTGTTTCAGTTAGGTCGAATAAACGTTCTTCAGACAGGTTTTTATAATCAGGCATCATAAATTAAAAACGGAAAACCAAAAATTTTAAGTTCTTATCAAAACAATAAGAAACACATAGGTTCAAAAATAAATATTTTTTTTTACTGATTTTGGAAACAAAACAAAAAAAATTTAGATATATATATATGGTTGTATTGTACAATTTAATTTTGAACACACAAGAAAAAATTAATAAAAAACGTTTTAATGTAAATTTATTAATTTTTTTTATATAAAAAAATTAAATTGAAAAATTGATGTTTTGAAAGTGATTTTTTAGTTAAAGTGAAAATTAATAATTGATATAAGCTAAGTAAATAGTCAATTTATCAATTAGTGATGTATTTAGTTTTAACTGTAATAAGTTTTCTAAGTGTTCTGCACTTAAATTTCGGCGGTTCTCTGTCATAATTATAGATAAAGCGATTAACGTTCTTTCCACAGACACTTGCGTTGCAGGCACTGCTAATGCTACTTCTACAATTTTGATACTACAGGATATTCAAAACATTTTGCTTCCCAAAATGCTAAAATATTTGTACCGAATGGTAATTATTTTTCATATTGTAGTTTTTCAATGAAATCCTGAACAGAGCAACAAATATCACTTGAAAGATTTAAAGAAGTTTTTATTCCAAATTATTTCAATTTTTTTGGCCTTTTTTATTGTTTTTTAAAGAAAATGTATGAAAAATTTAATTGAAATTTATAACCGACAAAGACTCAACTGCTAATAAGCAGTTGTGTATATTTATCGTTTTTGTCAACCACACTTACACAAAGTAGTGAACCACAATATTATTAAACACAACGAAAAAAATCGACCACACAACCAAAAAGTCTACCGCATTTAAGTTGTGAATGGCAATACCGATCTATGAAAGACGACCAAATTATTTAAAAAAATGTGAACCGCAATAGGAGGCATAAGTCACCTTACCCTTACCTTGGTATGTTTACTATACTTTATGCACTAAATGTCTATAACACTGCACAACTTATTAATATCAGCCTTAAAGTTTATTTTTTTTGCTGTTGGAAGTTTAATTACTTCTAACATCTCTAATATATACGGACGCACAGTGGCTGAAAATCGTTTTTCATTGGCCAAAAGTCGATTTTTTTTCACCGATTTGGAAAATTTGTACGCCTTTTTGGAGCTAGCATATCCATATTAAGGTAGCCAAAAAATTAGGTTAAACTATTGATAATTGTTGGCGTGGCATGCTGTCAAACTCAACTGTTTTTTAATTTCAGTAAAAGGTGTTTTTTAATAATTTTTTTTACGTAAAACTTAAATAATTAAATGTAATACCTGCGAAAGGCTTTATGGCTTTGTTTCGATCAGCAAAAAAATAAGTCATAAAAATATAACAATAGGTTCAATTTAAGTAACACCTACTATGAAATTGAAGATCAATGTGTGAATAACATATACCTAAAAATGTATAAATATTAAATTTTGATTGTGTTGATTTAGACTACAGCCGTATAAAATTATGTCATTAAAATAAAGAAATGCTTCGGATTCTAATCCCGATAGTGCTATTGTAAGCATTCGCTGAAAACTGTTGGAAGAAATTTTTAGTCCAAATGGGAGTCTTTTAAATTGAAAATGTCCCTGTGGTGTGGAAAAAATTTGTCAATGGTCTGTATTCTTTATTTAACTCAGTTTGATGAAAAGAGCTAGTCATGTAGAGTGTAGAAAAACCATTTTGCTCTACCTAATTTGTCTAAAATGTCTTCTAATCTAGTTCGAGAAAATTTGTCATTGATAATTTTATCATTAAGCTTTCTAAAATCTACAACAAGTCTTCATTTCTTTTTATCTTCTATATTCTTCTTTAGTACCAAAAGAAGTGGAGCATTATATGGGCTAATTGATGGTTCTATTATTTCGTCATCAAGCATTTTCTGTACTTGTTCTTGTATTACGTCATTATGTGAGTGTGGTAATCTATAGTTTTTTATGTAAACTGGTATGTTGTCTGAGGTCGTGATTGTTTGCTCATATTGTTGACGGTTAATTTTTTGTCTTCTAAATGAAAAACATTTTGGTATTGTTTAAATATTCCTATTATTCGTGCTTTTGCAAATTCGTCATTATGGTCTAATTGCAGTTCAGTCACTATTCTTTTAAAACGTTTGTTATTGCTCACATTATTGTGACTTAATATCTCATAACTTTTAAGTAGGTCAGTCTGGAGTTGAAGCCTTTTATTGTCACAGTTTCGTTAGTTGTGTTTAAAATTTTTACGTGTGTCATTCTGCTTGTTGGTGCTATTGAATTACTTAAAAATATTCCCTCTTGTAATTGTTTATTAAATATGACGCAATCTTCTTTAAGCTCTAATTTTATGGCTTGTATAATTTCTCTTCTGAGCGGAATTGTTATTTGTAGTGAAGAAATTGGTTTTGATTGCATGGGCAGAATTATGGTAGAATCATTTATAAATAAAGAAATTGTAAATGTCTCGTAATCGATTTTAAAAGATATTTCTGCAGAAAATCTCTACCAATTGCGCCATCTGTTTCAATAGGAAAATCTGAATTTACTAGATGAAAAGAATGTTTACATTTTTCATCTGGTAAGGATAGTTCAAGATCTATTGTGCTAAAGGGTATATTTCTTCCTTTGTGATTCCAGTAAGCTTACATTTTTGTTCTGGGTTAAATGGTTCGCATTCAAACTCCTTAGACATGCGACAAAGTGATATGTCAGCGCCTGTGTCGATAAGAAATGTCAAAATTCTATTCTTGTATTTTGTGTTCATAAAATTTGTTCTGTTGGAAAATACTCTATATACTCTTAATTCTGGCTCTCCGGAATAGCTATGTATTCCGGGCCTGCTTCGTTTTCCGAACTTTGTATAATGTGTACATTTCTATTGTTGTTTCTGTTTATGCTATCTTGATTATTGTTATAGTTTCTTCTTTGATTGTTATTAGTTCTATTGTGACTGAAATGTGTATGTCTATTATTGTTGAAATTATTGTTCCTAGAAAAAGTTGTGTTCCTTGTTAAATTATTGTTATTGTGATGGTTGATATTTCTTGAGTGATTGTTTCTGTTAAAGTTTTGATTGTTGTAAGGCCTATTATTGTTGTAGTTAGTGAGCGTGTTGTTGGCTCTGTTATGATTTCCTTTATTATATGTACAATCGCGTTATTAGTTGCCTTATTTTAATTTTCAAGTTCAATTGCAAGTTCTGATGCTTCTTGCAATGTGGTTGGTCGCGACGCGTATATGGTCGATTTAATGCTTACATTTAGTCCTTTTTTGAAAGTATCTAGGGATAATTTTTTATTTAATTAAATTATTATTTTCTTTTCTGCTGTTGAGGCAGTATTTCCTAGTTCTTCTTCTAATAATGTAACATTTTGTCTTTAAATAAATTAACTGGCATTTTCCCTTGGAACAGTGTACTGAGCTTGTTTTGTAACCCTGGTATTGTTTTAGTGGTTTTGTAACTGTCTTCTTGCAATTCTTTTAATGCTTCAAAAATTTTTGGTTTAATACAACTTCCTATCGCTGTTCTAACGTTAGATGTTAGTTTAGCATAATAAATGTATTGCATAAAATCTATTTTTGCATTGTCTGATAAAGTTTTGTTTATTAGCTCTGCTGTTATTAGAAAACTTTCAAGCTCTACTTAATTACCAGCACGCAATGGTAAAGCTTTTGAAACGGTTCTAAACTTAATAATAATATTTGTATAAAGGTTTCTTAAATGTATTTTTAACGCTATTACTAAATCAGTATTTTCTTTTTCTTCCCCTGCTATGATAAAGTCTTGGTTTATATTTTCAGTATATTCTAAATTTTCTTTTATAGTGTTATTTGTATTTGTTCTACCTGGACTTTTCTTTAGAGTTTTTAGAACTTCTTGCAGTTTTTCTATATTTTCTTCCATAGCTTATTAACAAGCATTTTCACCCTTTTTAACTTTAAAATATGTATATATATTTATTTATATATTTATCTATGTTTTTATTTATATGTTTTTAGCTACACTTATTCTTTAGATTGCTTATAATTCTCTTTCAATTTTAGACATCGGTAATACCATTATTTCGGCTTCTTTTGATTTTATATTTTTGGGCATAATTTTTAAAATAATTGTTAATTTTATAAGCTATATATAATACTAAGGCTATTATATCTAAAGTTATTACATATTCTGATATTATAGTTGTAGTATTTTTCCCTTCTCCATTGTTTACAATGTTCTCTTGGATTTCCACTTTACTTTGTGGTTTACCCATTTTGTTATTTATTTTATTTCCCCAAATGGGACCTACCATTTATAAATATGTACTATTTTATTTGTTGTATTTTATTTCTATTATTTAATTTTCTTTTCTATTTATTATTTTAATTTTTTTATCTTTTGCTTTATTTCCTTTTGCTCGTTTTTGGTAGTTGCGAGCACCAAGCTTTTAAAAAGCAATGCTTTATTCTTCCTGATCTGTAACTTCTTCTCAGCTCTCTTCTTCTTTTTCTGCTCTTGTGTCTGTTCTTGTAATACCTTTTTCTGTTTTGTTCTTCTCCAGTATTCCTCGATTGTAATGGCTTTTAGTCCTGTTATTCTAAGTAAAGGAATGTAGACCGGTGCCTTTAAGAGTGTCGGTTCCGGCTTATACTCTTCACTTATGAAATTTTGCCACTTCTTGAAAATCTCATCGATTTCCTTCTGCATTTTCTGGTGTATTAACTTAAAAGTATGCCTTTTGTATTAATACAAATAATATAATAATTATGCAAAATATTTGACAAATGTTGGTCCATTAAGGGCAGGATCGCCATGTAGTAAGTGAAGTCCTTTGTGTATACCCTACAGTCCTTGGTTATATTTATACAGCTGCCAAGAAGGACAGCTTAACACTAGGCGTTCAAAGAAACTGCCGAAATATTGATATAATAAAATTAAAAACAAGGCTCTTAAAGCCGATATATGTTTCTAATCTTAAAGTCTGCTTTATTAATGTTTTGTTTCGGCTTATATACTACTTATGAAAATAACTCTTAGGGTGCGTACAGAGTGGGCGCTGAAGCCGAGCCGAGATTGTCAGTGCGATAAAAGATTGTCAGTGCGATAAAACTGATTACACACAAGTCAATACAAATAAGCTTGTGTATAACACAGTGAACGCCGACAAAAGCAGAGAGCAAAGCCGATGAGTGCGAGAAAACAGTTTGAAAGCGTTTTGTGCGCTTTTTTGCATTGTTTATGTTTACTTTTTAGCGTGCAGTTGTGTTTTTTAATGGTTTAAAAATAAAAAATGGATATCGATCAAATAATAAGTGAAATTTTTTCCCGGGTATATTGTTGAAATTTTTCCGGATATTTTCTTAAATCATTATATAAATGATGAAATTCACCAAATTCATTCCTTTTTAGTGTAACTGGATGTTTTCCAAATTCTTTTTTGTTAAAAATTGCCTTAATCACACTAGGAGAAGCAAAATACTCTTCATCAGAAGAATCCATTTCTGTGTAGAGCTATTTTATAAACACAAATGAAAAACAATACTAAAGGAGATAAAAGCAAAACACATGGAATAAAGAGAATTTAAGCGCTGATTCTCGCATTCACTGTGTTATATACAAATTGTCTTCTCGCATGAAAATAAGCGTCAATAAGCTCGGCTCGGCTCCGCTCGGCTTCAGCGCCCACTCTGTACGCACCCTTAGCCTCTCTAACTTATTCGAGCTTACCAATACTACTTCATTTGTTTCATTCAGTGTCATGAAATTGGCATACAGTAACCAATCACAAATCAAGATGCTTAAATGCATTCAATTTAATTTGACACCCATTCATGATTGAAATTAAGTTTACTGAACTTAGCGCAAACAATATTGTGCTTGGCCAACACGTGTCGACTGCATTTATTAATGTTACAATATTTCCAAACTATTTATGTGTCATTAATATTTATGTGTCATTAATACAGTGTGTGGCCATCAGATGCGATACATGTTTATTATTGTTTGATTGATTGTGGTGGTACACTACACTGGTGTCGAAGAGCCTGGCCGAAGCAATTGTTGGATGGAAGGTACAGCAGGACTATAATGAAGGGACCACCAATATATTAACTTCCAGATCGCAGCAAGATCCAATCCTGCCCTGACACCAAGAATGGGAGGTACACGCAAGTGACTCGTGTCCAGACTGGATCCCGGAGCATTTGTGGCTAATTTCGATTCGGCCCCTAGTGCACACGCCACCGATGACGCTAGTTCCCAGACAGATGCGATAATGCGTTCGCAGTTCGGGGCTGTAACGCATCGACGCCCCGTATAACGTGTCATTCTAGGAGATAACTTTTTTTGGTGAACACCGGCAACTGCTGAACTCAGGCGGGCTTGCTTCCGCAAGAGAAGGATATACACCAGAGCTGGACAGAACGGTGAAGCACCAGGAAATCGAAATAAAAAGAACTTCAGAGTAATCTAAACAGCAACCCTTGGGGGCTCAGCTATAAGATCGTTACATTAAGCTACGTGGGAACTCCGCTGTCGCACATCTGGGCGGTGACGAGGTTGGTCATTGAAACTCTGTTCCTTATGTACCCTCCGCTACGCGAGGAACGAGAATCTCAGGTTGGTGTAATGTCTACTCCCTTCACAGAAGGGAAGCTGAAATCTGCGGCGAAATACCTTAAAAGCGGAAGACGGTCGCTGTATATGCGAAGGCATTTTAAACCCTACCTCGCCCACCAAAAAAAGAAACATGATAAATAATAATAATAATAATAATAATAATAATAATAATAATAATAATAATAATAATAATAGTAATAGTAATAATAATAATAATAATAATAATAATAATAATAATAATAATAATAATAATAATAATAATAATAATTACAAAAATAATAATAATAATAATAATAATAATAATAATAATAATAATAATAATAATAAAATTAATAATAATAATAATAATAATAATAATAATAATAATAATAATAATTCCGTGTGGAGTTTTCCCATTCTCCCAACAGACGTTTCCCCAGATGCCTGATAGGGGAACCCTCGGCTTATTTTTCTAGATCAGTCGAAAGGAAGGTTAATACCTTCCGCGGACCAAAATTCTGGGCAGCTGTTCACCATACCTGGTGGAGCTGATGGTAATAGCATAAGATACTGACCAATAGATTTCGACTTGATGCCACGGGCTGACGAAAGAGCGAAACCTCACTGAAATCGCTGGCAGGCAAATGCTGCCTGCTCTGCCTGTCCTGTTAAAACTTTGGCAAGCTTTCAGGTACGTTCCCCATATGTCGCCAATAGGTTGGTTGTGCAGGTTTAATTAAGAAATCCTAATGAGTTTCCGGCCTGGCTCTGAACTCCGTTGCCCATAAATTGCATCGAAATGGAAATGCATGTCAAAAATCCAAAGGGACAAACATCGAAGAAAATAGCAAAGTGAGGAGAGATGGATACCGGAAGACGGCACCTAGCGTGCAGCAAAGCGACCTGTGCAGTAACAGCTTCCCAAATAGTGGGCGAGTGAGACGTGACAACAGAAGGTTTTCTCGACTCGAACTGATCCGGAAAATGAGGAAGATGGAGGAGGTTGCTATCTCACAATGTAGATTAGTGATAGATAACATACAGCGGGCTTTGAACCGCCAAAAGAACATTAGTAGAACATCGAAGGTCGGTGTTTCCAAAATAGCCAAGCTGCTGGACGTCACCTTAAACTACAGGCACGCGAGCTACGTATTGAACCCAACTCTTATAACAACAAATTCCACCAGCTAAACCAGAGAGGCATAAATAAAAGAAGCAGGGAAATAAACCTAAATCACTAGAAGTAACGACCGGAGCAACAACAACAACGCATAAACACCTGAACTCAATTGAATGTCGAGTTCATTAAACTATTTTGCAATAATTTGTTTTTGTTAATTAATTTCAGTAAATCATCTCAGCTTTCATTTTTTACTAAAAAAGGCCTAATTTCGAGTTCATTAAACTATTTTGCAATAATTTTATTTTTGCTATTTAATTTATTTTATTTTGCATTTTTACTAAAATGACCTAATTTCGAGTTCATAAAATTATTTTGCAATAATTTTTTGTTGTTTTGTTTTTGTTGCATTCTAAATTCAACACGATTTCAGTGCAATTGTTTTTAATCAAGCATTTTTAATTATTTCGCAATATTTAAAATTCTTATTATTAATTTTAATATATAAGAAAACATTGATAACTTTAAGTTAGTTCCTAATCTTCAGGCTCACAATAAAGTTGTATATTTTAAACACGTTTCTTCTACCTAACGTAATTGGCGCAGTTGTACGGAACGTCCAGTCGGGTTGTCGCGAATATCTTAAAAAGGATGACAAGGTTCCGCCATAAATAAAAAAATTGTATTTGAAAAGTTAAAGCGAACAACTTATAATATTTGGAAAAGTGACGAAAACTTATTTATATTGAATACGTAAAACTAACATACAAAATAAAAAAAAAAAAAAACAAAAAAAATTTTTTCTGCAATCTATTCTGTGCTTATTGCTTCGATAAGGATCCTAGTGAGAGCATATCACTGTCGAGAGTATTATACTGAGGGAATATCAGTACAAAGAAATCGAGAGGAATCTTTAAGCAGCAGGAAGTGTCTTCAAGGCATATGAAAAACTTTCATGCGACGGAATATGACACTCACAGCTAGAAAAAAATTAATATTTGAAAAAGGAAGTGTTGAATATGACTATCCAAAAATTATATAATCGAATATCCAATTTAACTGAAAGCAATAAAGCAAGAAAAATTGAAACAACTCTAAATATATAAAAATAAATTACATCCCTAACAATCGGTGAAGGCACATCACCGAGAGAACGCAAAAAGTTATCAACAATCAGTGAAGGCATATCACTAAGAAGATATCAAGCACCCGGCCAAAAGTATCAACTTTGCAGAACGAAGAACCTAAGGAGCAAAACGTTATCAACAACTAGCGTATAATGAAATCATCAGCTGCATTAATAATCGTGTAAGTCAATCATGAATAATACATTATAATAAAATATATAAATTTTGGGAAGTTAGGGAAGATAGGTATTTAAATTATAAATACATATGAAATTATTCGATTACAAAAAAATTTTTTTTGTTAATAAATTCATTCAATTTTTTTGAAATTTGTATTTTAAAACTTTAGTTGTAAAATTTAATTATAAAATAAATTTTTACATAATTTTCTATGAATAAAACAAACATACTTTTTAAGAAATAACCCTTTACAGAAAATTGTAGAACACACACACCAGGAACAGGTAATCATGACTGAAAATGGACAGAATTCTACTCAAAGCAATCCCGTTGACGTTTTCAATATGTTAAAAACCCTTACGCGATAAAAGACTTACTAAAATTTGCCGGAAACCCTCGTCTTCAATATGAATTTATTAACAATGTAGAAGAAATTCAGTCCCTAATACAATAGACTGACAACACCCCACAAGGAAAAATATTCTTAAGAGCAATTAGGAATAACATAGAAGACGAAGCTAACGAAATGTTAAATATGTATGGTACCCAACTAAAATGGGATGAATTTAATGCAAACCTTATTTTCCACTATTCCGATAAGAGAACAGAAACCTCCCTTGCACAAATTGCAACAAAACAGGAAAAATGCTGAACAATTTTACAGTGAAATAACTGAGCTACAATCAGCTCTCATGAATATCATTACAATTCATGAAGAAGACATGAACGTAATCTCATCAAAAAAATAATTGTTTTTAGAAATGTGTCTTACTGCATTCTTAAGTGGCCTTTCAGAACCTCTTGGATCTAATACTAGAGCTATGAGACCTAAATTCTTAAAGAACAAAATATTTTTTATTCACGGTACGATCACTACCTCAAAAAATCTAGATTCTAAAAAAACCATTAAATAGTCAATTTCTCTCAAAACGGATATAGAAGCCATTCTCAAAGATGTTTTCAACCAGTCCTTTCAGAGCATTTTTCTCAAAACAATGAACAAAAACCCCAAACTTCGAAATTTCAACAAAGTAATCAAAATTTTGTAAAACAAGAAACAAAATCATCGCAGAGAAAAAGAACACAGCATTTGCAAAATTACAACAATTCGAGATCTCCGAATTTCAGAAATAAAGCCCAAAGCGGGACCCAAACTTTAGAACAAACCCCTTTCATGCAAATAAAAACTTCACTTGATCGAACAACGTAAATATCTTCCAAGGCGACAATCGTGTCCAAAACCTAGACGAGTACCAAAATAATGGTCAGGATAGAATTGAAGACCCACAAAATTATCGGTTATCCGCTTTGAGGAGCTGACCATATATATAAAAGGCATATACGTTGATTGGTTAACCTATATTCACATTTCTTTACCATTTGGTAAACCATTTAAATTCTTAATTGACACTGGATCGTCTTCTTCATTTATAGATCCAAAATTCTTCATACCTAAGGACAGAATAAATTGTGCACCCGTTACCATCAAAAGGGTACTCAGCACATACAATTTGAATCAAAAGATGATTTTAACTATGTTGCATGAATTCAATAAGAGAGGAGTCTTGGAATTTTTGCTTTTCAAATTCCACACCTATTTTGCCAGACTTTTAGAAATAAATGCCCTTACTCAAATCGATTCTAAAATCGATTTAGAGGACAAAGTGCTTAGAACAAAAAGCTGTACGATGGATCTTAAATATAAACCTAATTTATCTTCAGGCAAACATATTATACCAGGTAAATCAAAGAAAATGATACGTCTTCCAGTAGACGTCGAAATTTCTATTGATGGTACAGTCTCATAGAAGTTGCGAACACACATATAGAAGAAAAAACACTCTTTCTTGAACAACCCCTTAGAGCCCAAGCATACGAATCATGTTATTACATTGAATTAAACTGCCTTAATATCAATACCACACAACAACATACAGAATTAAATAATATAAACACTGAAGATAATCAACATAAATAGAAAACAGATATAGCTAATTTGCCTAAAACACAACACATGAACACCGAGGAAAAGACAAAAGTACTTCAAATATGTAGGAAGTAGAAGCACATTTTTTAGAGAAGGTGAAAACCTTACATCTATCAGATAGAGATGCATCCCAAAAACTGCCTTCACAGTTGAGGAAGGGCATTACGAATACATAAGAATGTCTATGGGATTAAAAAACAGTCCTTCTACTTTCCAAAGAGTTATGGATAATGTCCTAAAGGAACTAATTGGGAAGGTTTGCCTTGTTTACTTAGATGATGTCATTGTCTTCTCTACCTCCTTAGATGAACATATCTTAGATCTCGGATTGGTTTTTGAAAAATTAGACAAATCCAATTTCAAATTACAACTCGATAAATCAGAATTCCTGAAAAAAGAAATAGCCTTTCTTGGACACATTGTATCCACTGAAGGCATTAAACCAAACCCAGATAAAATCGAGGCAATACAAAGTTACCCAATCCCGAAAACTCAAGAGCAAATTTTAAGCCTTTTGGGATATTATTTGAATATTATGAATTTCTAAGCCTACAAGCATATTTCAACAATTCCAATATTATATTCAATATTAAAATACCTACTATAAGTAAGGAGCAGAATAGACTCATTCACTTAGTACTACTTCCCACTAAAAACATAAAAGAAATTATCATAAAATCCTATATAACCTATGATAAAATAAGACACCAACAACAAAGAGATCAGTGATTAATCTTACTGCATCTGTCGCCTACTAGAAAAAGAAACCGCACAATGCAATCTTTTTGATGGTGGTCATACACAAAACATAAGTTCACCAGAAAATAATTTTATTCTTCTTACTAATATGCCTATAATACTAATAAAGTCTAATTGTAGAATAACTCTGCAAGAAGTTTGAGGAACAGTTCTGATTCAGTACGATAATTGCACCCTTAGAATAAACGGTGCGATATGTGATGACAAAGCAGCTACTTATTGGGACAAGATCGATTTTACTGTAATTTCACATAACCAAGTACACGCAGAGACGGTCAGGGAAACGCTTAATTTTCAAAAACTACAACAATTTGAAATACAAAACAGGCAAAGTGTCATCCACAATAAAAGCTCAACTTAATCAGTAAACTGCCGCATATATGCATCTATTGGTATACTTTGCTTGGCCATTCATTTATGCGGCAAAAAGAATTCAAGTGTACTACGTCCCTCAAGCTTCATTAGATATCGCTCCAGCCCCAACGAATTCGCTGTAACCATCGTCAATTATGCATTCTAATTCAACACGATTACAGTGCATTTCTTTTTATTTTAGCATTTTTAATTATTTCGCAATATTTAAAATTCTTATTTTTAATTTTAAAATAGAAGAGAACATTGTAAGCTTTAAGTTAGTTCTTAGTCTTCAGGCTTACAATAAAGTTGTATTTTTTAAACTCGTTTTATCTACCTAATATAATTCGCGTGGAAAACGGCACAGGAAGAAAAGTTCCTCTCGAGCTCACGCTGGAAGAATATTGACTGGATGCTCCCACTTCTGTAACCGCAAACGGAAAACGAGCGGCTACTAGCCCGGGTGTCTCCGAAATTTCCAAAAGGGCCAGGACAAAAGAACCCCGCGACGTCGCAAGGGGCCTTCGGAGAAGAGCGAAGAAGCCATGCGGATTGTCATCAAGAAGGGCAGTAGGAAGAAACGGCAGAAAAACCACCCGAGCCGGAAAAGAGGAATAAGTCTTACTTGCCGCACTTAAAGCCAGAAGCTGTAATTATCAAGCTTGCAAAAGGCGACAGCTACGCAGAGGTGCTTGGAGATCTACGGAGCAAAATAAAGACTTACGAATCGCTCACGGTAAAGTCCCTCAGAAGGACTAAGGCGGGAGCATTTCTCCTGCAGCTTGGAAGAGGAGAGAAAGTAAAGCCGGAGTTTGTCCAACAGTTAAGGAGCACTATGCGGGAAACGGTCTCTATCGCGGAGCTTAAGCTATTCGCTACAATAAAGATACGAGACGTTGATTCTCTAACGCTTAAAGAGGAAGTAGAGGCGGAAATTCTAGAACTCCTAACTGACCCAGAGGAGCGGATACGAACTAGGATTACGGCGCCGAGCGCACGGAAGCAGGTACGATTATTTATCACGCTATCGGCGGAAGGTGCCGCGAGGCTCATGAAAGTTGGTCAAATAAATTTCGGATGGATCCGAACCAAGAGAGCATCAGAAGGAGCTACCGCTATCTTAGCTTAGGACGCAACTAAGCAAACTGCACTGTCAGAAGAGATACGTTCATTAGATGTGCCGAATCGGGCCAGACCGATCACCTGCCCCGCTAAAAGAGGTGCCGACTCTCCAAAAAATGATAAAAGTGAATTAGGAAAATATGCATAGAAGGTGCATGGCGAATGCTTTGCTAGCACAATTATCTGCCGAAAATAAAGCATTATCAGTAAACAGTACGGACGAATATCCCGAGGCATCTGGTTTGAAGATAAATCAGAAGGCAACAGGGAGCCGGGTGCAGCTACACACATGTGCGAATCGGGAATTTCACGCTGATGATTTGCTACCTTACCCTAGTGAAAGTATAGCGCAGTTTAAGATAAAGCTGGACCTTATCGAGGATAGGGTTTACGAATAAGGCGGACCCTTTATAGCAGCTGAGCATTCTACTGCTGAAGCTGTCGAATAAGGCACTCCAACAACGAACACACGAGGAAGTTACATCCTGGAAAACTACAGTGGGAGTGATCAGTAACGAATGAGAAGCACACTTTAGTGAAATGCGTCTAAGTTGTACCCTAGACCATTTCTTACTAATTTTGATAGAAATAAAATTGCACACGGCACCGATGACGCTAGCTCCCGGGCAGATGCAATGATGCAGCGCATAATTCGTGGCCGCAACGCATCAATGCCCCATATAGCGCGATACCATAGAAGGCGGCCTGTTTACTGGTGGAGACTAGAAATCACTGAACTGTGGAGGGTTTGCCTCCACAAAGAAGGAGATATACCGGAGCTAGGCAACGCGGTGAGGCACTGCTGGAAGCCTAGTATAGTGTAGTGTAGTATAGTATAGTATAGTATAGTATAGTATAGTATAGTATAGTATAGTATAGTATAGTATAGTATAGTATAGTATAGTATAGTATAGTATAGTATAGTATAGTATAGTATAGGATAGTATAGGATAGTATGGTATAGTATAGTGTAGTAAAGTATATTATAGAATGGCGAAAGTAACAGTTATAATAACAAAAAATTCGTAATAGGAAGAACTTTAGAATGATCTAAACAGCAATGTTTGGGGGCTCAGCTATAGGATCGTAACAGGGAAGCTAGGCGGGAACACCGATGTCCCGCGCTTGGACGGCGAGGGAATTGACAGCATCGTGAAAAATCTGTTTCCTAAGCTGCGTAATATACGTGAGCCATAAACTGATGTGATGCCTTCTCTCTTCATTGAAAAAGAGTTAAAAGCCGCAGCGAAAAGTCTTAAAGGGAGCAAACCCCTGCCTGAAAACCGGCCGGATGCAATGCTGGAAGACTACAACTTCTGTATGGCTCAGGGTATCTTTCCCAAACAGTGGAGGATACAAGGGTAAAATCGACGACGCAACCGTCAGCATATCATCTTCTTTGCATGCTGGACAGTGCTGGCAAACTACTAGAGAAACTGTTTCAACGCAGGTTAGCACGGTCCATTGAGATTGCTGAAGGACTCTCAGAAGAACAGCATGGTTTCAGACCAGGTAAATCGACACTTGGCTACATTAAGGACGCTGTAAGAGGCTTTGAGCGTGCCCAATGTCGTCACTATTACCCAAAGCGCACAATTGTATTGGCCACACTTGATGTGCGGAATGCCTTTAACAGTGTACGATGGGCAGATATAATGAAGGCACTGCGGAAAGATTCCGTTTCTCCGGATTCTTGTTGAGAATTTTTAAGAGCTATCTGAGTGACCGTGTGCTCCTTTCGATACACCAGAGGGCCAACAAGCTAAAGTGATTACATTCGGCGCAGCGCAGGGTTCTATATTGGGTCCGGATTTCTGGAACCTGAGTAATGACGAGATCCAGAGTATAGATATGCCAAAGGATACACAACTCGTGGGGTATGCAGATGATATAGTGGCGGTCATCTCAGAGCGGGACATGGACGATGCCAAGAGAAAATTGAACCAAATCATGACAAGAACTCAGATATGGCTTGAAGATGTTTTACTGAGGACACGAGGCTACGTGCCCTTTGAGGTTGGTATGCAGATAGGCGATGTTTGCCTTGTGACACAAAAGGTGGTAAAATACTTAGGCGTGAAACTGGACAGCAGGCTCACTTATTGTGCCCAGATACAGCACGTGGCTAACAAGGCAGCAAAAGTGACTGGTATGCTAAGCAGACTCATAGGGAATATCGGCTGCCCTACGCAGAGTAAAAGGAGGCTGATAATGACAATAACGAATTCGATACTGTTGTATGGATGCGAAATTTGGGGGGTCCCTCTAAAATCGAAGAGCAAGCGAAGGGCACAGGAAGCAGTGCAGCGCACAGCGCCACTCAGGGTTGCATCAGCCCACCGCACTATCTCAGATGCAGCAGTCCTCGTCATTCGCGGAGAAATACCTTTCAACCTCTTGGCCTCCGTGCCGAAGGAGATATGAGACCCAAGAGAGGACAGCACTGGTACTATCGAAGGAAGAAAGCAAACCATGCGGCGTTGGCAGAATAGATGAGAAGCGGAGACGGTCAGTAGATGGACGGCGCAGCACATCCCCAATATAGGAAAATGGACACACAGGAATTTTTAGGATCTTAACTACTTCCTGACCAAGTTTCTTTTGGGCCACGAATACTTCCGAGTGTATCTACACCGTATTTGAAATGTAGATGGCCCTGGCTACATCTACTGCAAAACGCCAAACGATGATGTTGAGCACACGTTCTTTAGCTGCATCAGATTGTGAGTTAAGAGAGATACCCTGATGAAGCAGATTGGTGAATTTACCCCCACCAACATTGTTGAAAAATTCACTAATGTGAGAATGGATGAAACGTTGTAAGAAGGTACTTCCCAAAGTAATGCAGATAGTAGTTCTGGGAAGGGAGTGTTCCCAGAAGAGGAGGAGGGATTGTTTTAGTGGAATTAAGACTGACGATGGTCACTGCAATTGCAAAGGCATTTTAAACCCTACCTCGTCCACCCAAAAAAAAATGAAAGAAGTTATGCGCCTTTGGAGCAAAATTTGGAGCAAAGCTAGGAACATAAATTTGGACACGGAATGGTTCATTCAAGGTGTACCCATCAAATGTGGGATTTTCCAAGGAGATGCCCTTAGCTTTCTTTGGTTTTGCCGTTGTATTAACCCACTGAGCAGAATGCTGAAAAGTTTTAACATGAGTTTTAAGTTGACAGAAACTGGAGGAGTTTGCATCAATCACCTTTTTCATGTAGATGACCTTAAACTCTACACTAATAATTAAAAAAATGTATCTAGTGCTACAACTAGTCTAAAACTTTAGTGATGACATAGAAATGGAATTCGGGATTGAAAAATGCAAAATGACCCATATCTAGAAAGGAAATGTAGAGTCCAATTACAAAGCGTATCACCTTCGCGAAACTAACATCATAGCCAACCTTGGCCAAGAAGAAAGCTACAAATACCTCAGTTTCTTATAAATGAAAGGAATTTAGGAGTCGGCAACTGAGGAAGACAAGCTCCAGAACTAACGAAAGTTCTTAAGTCTAACTTAAATGCTGATAATAAGCGAAAAGCCATCAACGCATGGTCAATTCCAGCACTTGCGTATTCGTTTGCCGTTGTTAATTGGTTAAATACAAACCTTGACGAGATATCAACAATATTAAGAACCATTTTAACTGAATTCCATTGCCACCACTTGAGAAATGCAATCGAAAAAATCACCCTATCTTATGACATTTCAAATCTGCATTTTCACAAATTAACAACTTGAGAGACTACTTAAGAAGTCAAGCCTTGTACGTCTAGCAGACAAGAAATATGCTCCATTAAATCTGAAATTAAATGTAATTGAAATACCGCCACACGCTCTCTTTGAAGAACAACGCATATGGAAAAGCAAGATTATGCATGGAATTTATCCCTTTCAACAACCAAAAAATTTTTTCACGTACCCAGCTAAATTTGTTTCTTTTGCGGAAATGGAATGTTTTATACTAGCAATCCAACATACAGTTATAGCACCTTAAAACTATAGTAAGTTTGTATTATGGGAAAACCTACAAAATGATTTATGTCGCCGCTTTCAGAACAATGCAGAAACAATTGATCACATCATAGGTGGATGCATGAGCGTAGCATTACATGACTACACAATAAGGCATAGCTAAGTAGCACAGCTTATACAACAAGGCCTGGAAATGCAAAATCATCTTGCGAAGCAAAGACTTTACTTTAGCTATAAACCCCCACTTGTACTCGAGAGCAGTAGTCGTAAGTTGTATTGGGATAGACCGATGATTACAGACTAAAAGATATGAGGCCACAACCTAGATATCGCCTTATTTGATAAAGTGGGGAAGCAAACTAAGTTTATTGATATAGTTTTTCCACTCAATAGTAACCTGGCTGGAATCGGCAAAAGAAGACTGCTCTAAGAAAGTTCCGCATTGTTGCCAAAAATATTTCATGAGCCCTTGTCCATATGTAGATTTTGTGAGCAAAAGGGCAAAAAAATCCAATTTATCTTAATGTCGCAGAGTTTTTGCTATTTGATTTACGTTGACCAATTTCAAATGCGTAGAAAATTTTAGTTTACGTACATAAATATAGACTACGCATTTTTCTATAAACCAAACAAAATTCACCTCAATATTATTCTATATTGTGTGTCCCTATATATGAGTAAGACAAAAATTTAAAAGATACCAAGCACTAGAAAAATTTCACGGTGAAAAGTACTAACGTTTGAAACCAAATAGTGCAATGACTGGAAATTGAATGGTACCCAGCATCAAAAATCAGACTCAAATACTCATCTGCTATGCTCATGTAAAATTTGGGTGTATTGGTCTACTTTATATATTAAACTTTTAATACATTTGGATTCTGCCACACTGTGCACTGTAGATTATTAATTTATAATAAATTGTTTTACATAGCTAAATACGTTAAGTAAATTTTGAAAAAAGTTGCAATATTAGCTGTAAATAAACTAATTTAAAAAATCTTATTATTTTTCTTTTGATTAAAAAATTTTTAAAATTAATGTAAAACCTTAATTCTGGTATCGCTAATCTTTACCGTTGTAAAAAAAGAAGAATTATTAGAAATAATTTTTTTGGTACAAAAAAAAAAAAAAGCAAACTTACAAGACTTGTATGGGCTTTGAACGTTTCCTATTCTTATTTACAAAGTTAGTTGGTTAAATAGAAGATGCCTACATTGTATACAATTCAAGCAAAAACAGAGAAAATAGCGAAGAAATACTAACCAAATTAATGTTGATTGATTATTCTTATTTTCGTATTCTTATCTACAAAATTAGTTGGTTAAGTAGATGATATTTACATTGTACACAACTCAAAGTAGATAGATGCGAAAAATGTTGATAAAAGATGTAGCGATTTTATATTTGCAAAACGCACGTTTACATTTCAACTCCACAGAGGATGTTCGTTTCTCAATAACTAGCACACATCTGTTTAAAACAAGCAAAATATCGTTGTGAACAATTAAATAAGTATAATTTTGTATTTGTTTTTGGTTTTTTTGTTGAACTCTTTTGCGAAAATACTTACGAAACGCTCTTGGAGATAACATAACATCTATAGCCCCGCGGGCCATATTAACCTTCACAAATTTAAAGGACCCAAGTATCAAGGTATGCTTCCTGATTTACCTTGCTCATCAAAAATTCCGTTCAGTGCCGCAGCAAACCTTAATGATATAGAACTAGATACAGCTCAAACCCCAGAGCGTTATGTTTCTTCTTAACAACTGCCCCTAATTTTTACCAACTCGCCAGTTATGGTAGCGAACTTACAACAGTCCGAATCAGTGTTAAATACATTGGCATGCATTTAGACAAGAAATTAAAATTTGCAAAACACATAAATCTGTAAAAATACTCAATATTTTTTTTAATATTCATAAGTGTGATAAAATCAACCCTAACGTATGCATATCCAATATGGTGTAAAGAAGCAAAAGCTTACATTAAGAAACTACAGTTAATCCAGAACAAATGTCTGAAAATAATCAATCAGAAACATTGGGGATATTTTACTCAGCTGCTTCATAATGAAATTGGATATAACCTTATATTGGATTTCATTCATGAACTCAACAGCAAATAGTTTTGACAAATAGAAATCAAAAAACCGAAAGTAATATGTATTTATGCATTATTTTTGATAAAGCAAGTATATACATACAAAACCACTTTCTACTATATTTGGATATTCATTTAAAATTAAATAGAGATCTTCCCACTTTTCCTTTGATTTACATTAAAATTAATAATAAGATAAGCATTGTCTGTGATTTAGTATTTCTATTCGTTGTTACATTAACAGATAAAGTCTTGAAACCAAATACAAGCTGTAAATAAAGCTAAATTAACGTATTGAATTAAAAAAAAAAAAAACATTTGTAAATAATATTTCCTTTCTTAAAAATTAAACTAAGGCCACAAACAAGTCTGAGTGGAAGGGTGGAATATAGCACATGTATATATATATATATATATATATATATATAGTTGAGTTGCTTATGTATCACCTTGGCGTCTGCTAAAAAAGTTGGCGCTCGCCCATATTTTCCGTGTTACGAGGCATCATTTTGAAGCTTTTGAAGAGGTCTTTAAGAGATACTATAATTTTTAAAAATTGCCTAACCCATTAAGATCCGATCTCACTTTTATGTACAATTATATATATATATGCAGTACCAAATTTTTTTTTATTTTTGTCACCCCAATATTTGATTTTTTTTATTGAAGTTACTTCACTAAACTATATTTACATAGATAGTGAAAGGTGTATGAGATTCGGCATAGCCGAATATAGCACTCATACTTGTTTTTTTACTGTTATTATTATGAATTATTTCAGTACTAGGTCATGAGGGTTTAGTTTTCTATTTATAGCTTTTACTCATACATAACCGAAACATTTGATTCTCTTTTACGAAAAGGATCCCATAAGCTGCACCATTTAACTAAACAAGAAATAATATTAGTATTTATTCTTTATGTTAAAATTATTAAAATCAGGTTCAAATGTTCCAAATTGAATTCCAATCGAAAACAATAGTTTGAAAGAAAATAAGTTTACAAACAAGCATTTGTAGGATTTAATTTATTACTTATAACTTTTTACTCACAGACTTCCGAAACACTAGATTGGTTTTTGTAAGAATGATCCTAGCTGCTGCGACAACTAAATCAAAATAATAAAATAAGTGTTAATTTTTTATAATTTTAAATAAATTAAGATTTAAATTCTATTCAAAAGAAATGCTTGTTTGAAAATATAAATCAATTTCTTATGATAAATAAAAATATTTTACAAACAAGCATTCTCTTATCAGCTATAAGCAATAAGAATAAGATTTATATACAGGCATAAATAACTCATTCGAATAACTGATTTACAAGTTTAACTTTTATACTCAAAGAAGATTTGCTAAGCTTTTCGCAATGAAGTATATTGGGACCAGATTTATATTTGCTGTTCGTGTCCACACATCGACATTTGCTGACGACGCAGATTTTCAATATTTAGAGAAAGCTGACTAAAATAGAGAAATATATTGTTACGTTTATTTAATTCATAAACTTTTTACTCTCAATGGTTGGTTTAACACCAAATTCTTAATCTGCTTGCAGTCTTAGTTCTGTCCCAAGCAAAATTTTACTATTAGGAACTTGGATATATGCTCATCCAAATTTTTTTGATGAGCACTAACTACTTTTCTGAGATAATCGGCTATGGTGCGATTGAATCTTTCTCGTCTTTTTGACACCATATATGTCGCACATTCATTGAATATGGCCGGTTCATAATTGCCTACACTTCTGTCCATTTGCTAAGATAATCTACTACCACTAGTACATTATGGTTTCCATAAAAATCTCTGCTTTATCTATTCCAGCGTTTTTGTTTACCCATATGACTCCCGCTGGGACCATTATGGAACTGCTTCATGACCTTGTTGGTTTAAGAAGTTGGCACGACAACTTAGCACGTTGTGGTCTTAACATCTATACTTTCCAAAAATCGATATAAGCAGTGATCGTCCTCTTTCAGGCCAGTACGATTTTACTAGGCGGCTTTCTGCTGATATTTCATCATGGTTCGGTCTTCTGTTATTTTGTTTAGTCAATATAATTTTTCCCCCATTGGACAAGCCAAATTGGGTAAGCCGCACGTCAATGACGCAGTACTTTTTCTCGACGTTTGTGCAGTGCTTGCACTCTTCATTGCAAGAGCGTCTTGAAAGGTCATCATAATTATTGTGTCTTCCGCCTTTTCTATGCATAAAACAAAAGTCATAGCTGTGCAGACGATCAACACAGCATGAGAGCTGCCCTTCAGGGTTCTTATATTGCATCAACCAACGTTATGCGGGGCGGTCCGTCCTTAAGATGAAATGTTGATCATATAAGTATTTTTGGAAATGTTTAACACACGCCACTATTTTCAGAAGCTCATGTCGTGTAAGTAGTTTCATTCGGGCTTGGACAGCACCCTGCTGTAGTAGTCAATGACACCTCTCTTTCAATTATCTCTTGACAAAGCACTCTTCCCTTTGCATCACCTAGAACTTTCATCAACCACCTTTTTAGCTAAAGACAGTTTTCTTCTTGTCCTTATTGTCTATTTGCCGCTCTGCAAGTCTAAGGTAGAGAAGCATTTCATTCCAGCCAACGTCCCTAAGGTATCGCCAATTCTAGGCAGCGGATAGCTACCTTGGTGAAGTCATTGAGCTTCCTGTAGTCAACTCACAACTTATTGTTGCCATCTTTCTTTTTACTAAAATTATTAGCGAACTCCGCGGACGAGCATGGCTCCATTTTGCTGGCAAGGTCTATGACCTCGCTTCGCTTTTCTACCGGAACACTCTTGGGTGCTTGTTTTATAGGCCTCGCTGCGCCAGTAATTATTTCGAATTCCACAACTGCCTTACTATATTGGCTTTTATTATTTAGAGCTGCTCCACTGCTTCTTTTACTAAACTGGTTCTTTTTATGGACTATGAAAACTTTAGCGCAATTGAGGTATTTAGCGCGGGACTTACTCCTATCCTCCTTCATCGTTTGTTTGAGCATCTCCTTTATTGCACTCCTTTTGTCGCCGTGATTATAAGCATCAGTCTCAAGGCATCGCTCCTTGTACACCTGTGACTTCGAGTTGACTTTTGCGGTGTTCTCTGCTAACGCGTACGAGAGGATTTCTGCAAAGGAGGATTCCATTCTAGATCAATCAGCACATTTTATATCTGAAACTCGTATTTTATTCACAAATGCCTTACTCCTAAACTGATCGAGAAACGAATGATGTTCACCTGGTTAAGTTAGCTGCATCAAACGTTCAATTTTCATGGCATAGTCTTGCAGCGTCTCGTTTGCCTTCTGCACACTGCCTCGTAATTAATTCTGTAGAGTTCTCTTTTGTGCTCAGCTCTGTACTTGCGTTGTAGGGCTACCATTATGTCCTCATAAATATTTCTACAACAAGCTGGTAGGCTTTCGATCTCTGCTGCTCTATAATTTGAAGATCACCCATTTGCACTTTTAATTCATACATATAATTCTTCGTTCACTCACTCTCTGGACCAGACACTTTTTCGTCAAACTCGCTGACACTTAGCTTCACGATCTCCACTCGTTAACCGAAGACTTCTGGTATTTCTTGAAATATCTCGTTAACCTCCGCTAAAAACATTTCCCCGTTAACACTAGAGCTTTATTGTATTGCTTTGAAGCTGTCTTGAAATGCTCTTTGAAGCTTCTAGTGGTTTTCTTCCATCTTCTTCATCTAGTTGCTCTGTTTCTTAATCTGGCTGTCCTGTTTCTGGTTTTTTCTTCTTTTATCTTCAAACATTGAATTTAGATCCAAAACACTGTTTGCTTCTGGACTACATAATTCAACCTTCTTTTTCTCTGAATTCACATTCGTTTACTCATCTATTAATCTCTTTTGCAATTCTGATTTATCGCCCGCTATCGGGAGCTCTAACTTACTCAGCTTCATTTTTAGCTGCTTAAATTTTGGCCGTCAAATTTAATTGTGATTAATTTATTATTTCTAATTTCACTTCTGACATCAGTTGTTAACTTTTTTTAATTTATAAACGTTTAATTTACTGAATTCTTTTATTGCACAAATTTTACTACTTTAATTAAATAACAAAATTCAATAAGACGATTGTTTACTTATTCGCGATTATAACACAAAAATACACGATCAAAACTTTACCACTTTTGTAACGGATGATACTGTTGTGCTACAAGATTTTCACCACATAACGTTAACAATCAGAATGAATCTGCCTGTATGGCCGTTGCTTTTATATGCCTAGTGTTCAGGGTTCTTGAATATACTAGAACTTCTCCTCCTTCTGCTTTGCAGTAGATTATTTCTTTATTTCGCTTTATTATACATGCTGTGTAGTTATTTTTAACCGACCTCAAGAGAAGAAGGAGGTTAGCAATTCGACTGAATGTTACTTTTTTAAGTTTAAGCCTGCAGAACTCATTCTTTTCTGAACCGATTTTGAAAATTCTTTGTAATTTGACAGATTATGCTTACAGATTGGTCCCGTTTTAAAAATATTTCATAATCTTAAAAATTAAAGGGTGTCCCTATATAACATACTTGGTTCTAAATGTGTTACGAACCGTAAAGCGCACTTCTTTAAAGTTAAAAAATGCGTATTACTGCAACTCCCAATAGAAAAAAATAAATGTAAAAATTAAAGGGTGTCCCCAAATGTGACGTAAATTGACTAATACGCGCCTATCTTTTAAACCGTTATAGACAAACGCTTAAAAATTGTACAGGATGTTGATTACTATGACCGTTATAATAAGAAATATAATTATTTAAAATTATAGACTAAAAGGTGTCCCAATAGTTAATGTAATTTGATGTATATGGCCAAACTTTTGAACTGTTATAGCCAGATAGTCGAAATTTACAAAGAACCTTTATCGCTTAGTCTGTTATGAAAACAAGTTCAAAATTCGTATTTTAAAATTAAAGGGAGTCCTAATATTTGATGTAAGTTGATGTATGTGGCTAAACTTTTGAGCCGTTATAGGCAGACAGCTGAGATTTACAAAGACTAACTAAGTCCGTATAAAAAAAGTAAGTAGGTAAGTATTTTAATTTAGAAATAAAAGGTTGTTCCCATATTTAAAGTAAATTGATCTATATGGCCCTATAGTTTGAACCGTTATAAACAAACACATGAAAATTAAACAGAACGTCCACTACTTTATCTGGTATATTAAGAAGTATAAATATTTAAAATTATATTTTTTACGGTGTTACTTGATGTTCATGACCAAACGATTGAAAAGTTGTAGACAGTTGATTGAAATTTGTACGGAACTTTTATTGCTAAGTCCGCTATAACAAGTAGCAAGCTTGAAGTTAGAAATTAAAGGGTGTCCCTATAAATAATTTAATTTGAGCTATATCGCCCTATCTTGAAACCGTTACAAACACTTGAAAATAAAAAAGAATGTCCATTACTCTATCAAATATAATAAAAAGTAAATATATTTAAAATTAGAAATTAAAGAGTGCCCTGATGGTTGTAGTTTGATGTATATTGCCAATCCTTTGAACATGCATAGACTATCGCTTAAAATTTAAACAAATTTTGTTTTACTGTCTCAGCAATAAAAAGTGAAAAAATTAAGGGAGACCACATAGCTGCTTAATTTTCTTGCTTAATCTACATTAATACTTTGTTCTACGACATACAAAAAAATCTTGACGCAATCTTTCTCAAATATAATATAATTAATGTATAATTGCCATCCTAAAGAAATATGCTTTTAAGTTTGCATATTTTGTTGTTATGCAATGCAGGTGTTTGTATGATTACGTTTGTTTATTTATCGCTTTGTGTTAGTTGTTTTTGTAGAAACTTCTGGTTATAAACAAACACAATTAATATTATTATTACTTTTTTATGGCTTACATAAAAAATTTTCGCAACAATATTTTACGGTTCAACCTTAAGAAGATATAATTATTTTTTAATATAAAATTTGACATAATAATGGCATCCCCTTTAGATGGTGCCCATATTGATATATTAAAAATATGGTGCACAATCGTACTTTTCTATGAAAAGTTCAGAGACCCTTAACCCGGAAAATATAGGCGAGCACCAATGTTTTTACTTGATGTTTTTTTAATTTTTTAAATCTCTATCGCCTCATATATATTTTTTTGATTGGAGATACTTCATTGTTCAGGCGTGGTATTTTTTTTAAATGGTAAATCCACTAAGAGCTAATGACATTTTTATGTAAAAAATGTTTTTTTTTTTCTTATTTTTTAATTTTCTGTTATACCAAAATTTGTTTTAATACCCATCACTACAGGTGCAAAAAGGGTTAATCTAAGTTTGTCTTTCCGTTTGTACTTTCAACAATATCCATCTCCGACTCCATAATGTATATACAGTGAATTCGCAGAAACGTGAACATTCATTAACATGAACTACCCAAAAACATGAACATTTGTTTACATTGACTAATCTAAAACGTGACTAAAGTCTATAGCCTCTAAAACGTGAATTTTTTTCGAAAGATAAACTTCAATTTTGTTAGCTTATTTAAAAATATTTAAATTCCCCGCAAAAGAATTTCGTGGTTTGTTTGTTGTAAACAACTTTTGTTGCATGAGAAGTAGCTTTAGTATTTATGAGGCAGTCCTACTGGAAGCTTGTCTCTGTGCTAAACATACATATAGGTATATAAATAATATTAATAAGTGATCTCTTAAAATATTTTATTGAAAATATGTCTAATAAAAAACCAAAAGCGTTAAGTTTTAAGAAAAGTCTGATATTTTAAAGCTTTACGGTTTGTCAAAAAACTATAACGTCGCCAAATCGACAATTTGCTCAATAAAAAACAAAAAAGATACAATTTTGAAAGCCGTAATAATACATTTGCAGGTCCTCGAAAACGGAAAGCACTGGTTTAACAAACTTCGATATAAAAACCTACCGGTTAGCGGCATTATGATTAAACAAAAAGCTATTGAATTGCACAATCAAAATAACCATACTTTTAATGCCAGTGATGGTTGGCTTCAGACATTTAAGAAAAGATACGGCATTCGACTACTTAAAATTTGCGGTGAGAAACTTTCTACACTTTCTAAAGAAACATTTAAAAGAAGACGATGTAACGACCAGCTCTACAATGCTGACAAATCTGGTTTGTGTTGGAAAAACGTACCGAACAAAACATATGTCCCAAGTTTAGAAAAACTGCTCCAGGTCCAAAAAATAAAAACCAAAGACTTACGTTTTTGTGTTGCGCAAACGTAGCAGGCTCACATAAAGTTAAGCTTCTGGTAATTGGAAAGGCTAAAAATCCTAGATGTTTCAAAAATTTTAATTATCCTGTAAAGGTTTGTTTCATCACTCATTTGTCCCTGAGGTAATAACATCACATTTGTAAAAAACTGAAGCTAACTACTTTACTTTCTATTTAGAATACTGAATTAAAGGATCAAAGGATAACGGACTAAAGTCAAAACCCTTTTTATTACTCGATAATGCACTATCACATCCACCTGAAGCCGAATTATTATCTGAAAATGGTTTACTTTCTGTCATGTTTATGCCACTTAATGTCGCATCGCTCATTATATCAATGGACCAGAATGTGTTCAAAATAATAAAGCTCCATTACAAAATAACCTACTAGCATCTAGTGCAACAAATCACTCAAATTTACTTGAATCTATTAAATAGATCACACTAAAAGAAGCCATTTGTCACTTAGAACGCGCTTGGAATCGCATAACTAGTGATTTGTTACATGTGTATGTGTTGGAAAAACATTTTTAATTTTGCGACAGTTCTAGATGATTGTGAGGAAATCATTGAAAAGAAAACTGGAATAGGGAAGCCCGACAGCTAGAAGAAAGTGCGGCTGAACTTTTACATATCTTATTTCTTCAGATTACTAAAAAAAATTTTAAACGTGCATTATAACTTTACACGATTTTATTTTAGGCTGGCTGCACAATTAAAAATATCAAGGAATGGAGAAGAATCTGAAGTCGATGGATGCGTTATAGAAGAGCCAGTAACAGAAGTTAAACCAAAGAAGGCCTCAGAAGCCCTTAATACATTTTTGAAATGGGCTGACGGTAAAGAAGTAGATCAAACCAATATCATTACAAATGCTCAAGCAAAAACAGCGTCAACAAAAGATTTTTGAGACTTTTTTGTTTAGGTCGCCCAACAAATATCCATCCATTAAAATCATTTTAATGTGTTATATAAAACCTTTGAATAAAATAATTTTAACACACCTTCTTTTTGTCTTAAACAATTATTTATTTGCCTTTAAATCCAAGAATGTTTTTTTTTTTTTTTTTGTTGCTCATTTTCAATAAAAACAAATGAAATAAATTTATAATGTAGTACATTAAAATATGGCGGGAACTTCCAAAAAGTGGAATCAAAACATGTTTCAGGTGAAAAATAAGTAGGTATTTCATTTTATATTAAATAAAAGAGACTAAAATATGTTTTAGCAAAAATGCAATCTTAAACATGAACAAGGTCGAAAGCTTAAACACCCACGGTAAACATTTGTTCCCGTTGCTGCGAGTTCACTGTATATTCTGAACTCTTATCCATAGCATAGTCGATTGAACGATGAGCTAGAGAAAATTTGAATACGCCAATCGACCAGACATATCTTCGAATATTTTGCTATTGAAAATCAGCAAAATCAGTCTTTGTCTATCGAATTATTATGAATTAAAAAAAAAACCGCTCGTAAAATCCCACATCATTTGGAACAAATTAGTTTAGTGAAATAACTCCAATAAAAAACATAAATGGGGCGATAGAGAATTAAATATAAGAAAAAACAACATACAGAGTTCGATCGTAACCGTGATGAGAGTCAGACGCATTACGGAAAAAAAGTGATTGTTGGTGTATTTTTAATAAGTGCAAAGCCTATTTAATACTGCAGTATTTAAGTCAAACACATTTTTTTAAATATAACAAACAATAACAATAACATCGAAAATGTAATAAAAAGAAAAAACGAAAATATGGATCAATTATCATCCAAACAATATAAAAACAATTATTATGCAGTGCTTGATACTGACAATGATATTCAGTGTGATCAAAATTTTTATTAAAAATTTAAAAATCATGTTAAAAATAACAAGAAGAAAACACAACAACTGAATTCAGCTATTATAGCAATAAACGAAATGCAGAAAACAAATGAAAAAAAGTGTTAGAATCAATAAATAATAATAATATAGTAGTGAATACTGAAAAAAATAAACTAAAAACAAAAAAATACCACATAAAAACATAAAGAATTGATAGAATTTATAAAAAATGGTTTAAACATTAAAGACTTTAAAATTAAAGAATTTAGAAATAAAAAAAACTCCATATATGAATTCGTTAGAGGATTTTATTAAAGTCAATACTTATTTAGTTAAAACAAACGTTAATTTTTTCACCTTTACACCAAAAGCAATGAAAACTAAAACATATTGTTAAAAGGTCTAGACTCAAACATAAAAGCAGAAGATATTTTGAATGAGCTACGCCAGTTTCAAAATGAGGAATTAAGGTTTTTAAAAGTTACCCAATTTGCAACAAAAAATTCCACCAAACGCGAAAATGATTTACCATTTTATCTAGTACAAGTGACCCCAGAAAGTAACGTAAATCAGTTAAAGAATATAAAAACACTTTTTTATCGCCTGGTTAAATGGGAACAAGTAAAACGAGCGGATATTACCCAATGCCGAAACTGCCAAGGTTTTTTTCACAGCGCGGCAAATAGCTACTTAGCAAAGAAATGTGTTAAATGCGATAATGATCACAAAAGAGGATAATGTTAATTAACAGACGTTGAAGAAAACGAAAAGGATAGATTATACTGCGTTCTATGCAATAAATTCGGTCATCCAGCTTCGTATAAAGGAACAACTTTAACAAAAACTTAGGTCTAAGAAAAATTTATTACTAGAAAATAAAATTAACGTGAACAATACTTTAAATTACTCTTTAAACTCAGAAACAATCTTTGCTAATGTCGTGAAATCTAATAATTATACGAATATAAATTTGAACTACAATAATAACTCTTTTATGTTTGAATTAAAAATATGATGATAGTCTAATTAACCAAATGGCAAGCCTTCAAAAGCGACTAAATTTACAAGCATCACGTATCGATGCTATTTCTTCCTGGTAGGTGTGTAAAAATGGCAAATAATTACAGAAGATTCATATTAAAAAATCTTAGTAATACATATAAATGTAAATTCATTAATATTTATAAGTAGGAGGCTTGATCTTCAACAATTTCTAGATAAACACCATCCGGAGATTGTGCTTTTGAACGAAACAAAACTCAACTCGAGATATAAACTTAACTTTAATAATTACACCATAATTAGGAAACATAGAACGGTTGCCGTAAGAGGAGGGGTACAGCCATTTTAATTAAAAGTTATTTGAAATATAACATATTCTCTAATAATACAATTAATTCCTTTCAGTTTTTGGAAACTTGAATTGTTCGTATACATATGGCTGGAAATAAAAATATGTTCATTATATCTGCTTATTATCCTTCTGGAAATAACGACGCGAATTTCAGTTCTGAAGTATTTATAATCTTTTTCATTCTTTACTTTAACAATTATCACCTATTGACTGGAGATTTAAACTCTACTGACAATACTAAAGCAAGGAAACTAAAGGAATGGTTAGTTGATAATAAAATCAATTTTATATGGAAGCTTTACGCATCAAGTTCGCTTTCGGATCCGAGGTCACAATCGTATATAGATGAATGTATTGCAGACTATATATTGTTGCGAAAAACAATATGTTGAACTGCCTAGAGACTTTAGATTATGATAGTGATCACCAAGCTTTTAAAATATGTAATTATATGAAAAATGAAAAAGAACTTTTTTTTACGGAAAAAAACGAAACTCTTAAATATGACTATAAGAACACCGATTGGAAAAAGTTCAAAAATAATATTGTACAAAAACTAAATAATAACACGCTTATACCAAAAAATAGGAATCTTTTAAACTCCGAAATAGACCTCCATTTAGATGAGCTAAATGATATAATTCTAAATGCTATTGATAAGATAACACCTAAGTTTAGAAAACTTGACTATTTCCACAAAATAAAAATTTCAATCATAGAAAAGCTCCTCGTACAACAAGAAAAAATTTTTTTAACTGTAATCAAAAAGTACAATAGACTAGAAATCACACTAACTTAAATATAAATTAATCTATTAAAAACTATATTTAAATAGATAAAAAAACCTTAAAAGACAACATCGTTAACACTTTAAACAAAACCTTAGACAAAAAATTAACTCAAATAGGTCCTTAGGATTCTAAAAAATGTTTAAAGAAATTAAAAAAAGTTTAGAAAGTTTAAACCGTTGCAACTTGACAACATAAAATTTCCACAACACCTTGAACATTTACTTACAATGCACAGTGGTCGGAGCTTATAGAGTCGGCGGCCAAAAATATTTCCAATATAGGTATCATCGTCAAACTTCATGCACGGCTTTATAAATATGTCAGAATGAGTTAGTGATAAATTGGGAATGGTTTAGGACCCATAGCAGTTTTAAAACTGCTTATTAATAACGCCCCCTTAAATGAAAACTGACTTCGAAATTATTCTAACAATTCAAAACTTGATTTTATTAAAATTGATTTCTCCTTGCATGGTAACCTTCGTTGACCTGTTATAAAAGGATCCGAAGTTAAAAGTAAACGGTTAAACAAATCGGTATTTGTTGAAATGCGTGAAATTTTGCGCGTATGCTTAAGTCGAAATTTCTTTATATCTTTGTTTCTGGATTCTGCAGCTTCTTCAGAGAGCTCTCCAATTGATACCAGCGCATGTTTAATAACATCTGAAGAATGAATTAAAATTTTATGGACTGTGGGGGGAAGATAGTACCACGTATATTTATTAGTCAGCTGCTTAGCAGTGTCCAGCGCGTATTTCCTGAATTTTTCGATATTAATATTATACCCGGAAGACAAAGCTTGCAATAATATTGCACATCTTTCAATTACTTCTTTATCAATGCCTGTTATTTCTGCAGACAAGTCAGCATCTTTAAAGAAAAGTCGTGCAGTATTTCCATCATTGAAAGATCCACTCCCTCCAGTTTTTGGCTTGTCGACTATTAGTCCCATTTGTTCTCGGAATTGTAGTTGAATATTCTGTTTTCTTTTAAGATATTCTGCTTTTCCTTCTAGGGACCTAATTTGCCATGTTTTTTGTTGAAGCCTATATGATATATGAAGAAAATACTCAAAAAATCTTATGTTTGCGTGCAAAGGTGACAGTCCAAATTCATAGTGATCTATTTTAACTTCTTTTTGCAGGCATTTTGCAATATTGTTCATTTCGGTGGGTTTTGCATTACATATGTAGCATTTTGCAGATGAAATTTGAGTTAAGGCATTACATACTTTACCATCTACCATTGTTAGTTGCAGAATGTGGTCAATATATATCGTCTTCTGATCAATTTTGAATTTTGTGGGAGATAACTGTTCAATTTTCTTCTTGAAATACGTCTCTTCGTCGATGGCCAATTGAGCTGTCTCCTTTTTAAATTGGAACCTGATAGGACGGCAATAGCGGACGGACGATGGGCGAGGATTTTTCCAAATTATTTTGGTAATTTGAGCGTCATCTGCTTTTGTTACAAATTGAAGCGGGACATATGACGTAACAAATATGTTGCTATCATCCAAACTATTATTTGCAACTTTCTGTTTATACTCGCTGTGTCCCGAACTGCCATCAAACCCCCATTTTCCTATTAATGTAAGGCCGTTTACAGAGTCATCCAAAACTTCTTTAATAGCATCTCTCTGTAGTTCTAATATCCGAGTAGCGGTATGGTCTAATAGACTTTGAAGCTCAACTTCAGCGTGAGATTCGCTTACTATTATTTTGTTTGGGTAACTTTTCTTTTTTTCTTTCAAAATGTTATCGTTGCAAGGTAAAATTTGACAATTAAGTTTACTGTTTATAAAGCTTCTTATTGTCAAATATTGATGTTTTGTTAAATCTGCTTCAGTTATAAGCGATATAACTTCACTAACATTTGCTTTCAAAAGTGATGAATTATTTTTTAAGCTAGCAAATCGCAAATCATCAGCAGCAGAGACATCCATTTCAGCTATTTCTGCTATTCGTCGTCGCTTTGTCCTGCTTGAACACTCTTCGAAACTTAATCTAGGACGTCCCCGTTCTTCATTCAAGTTAGATGTTTCTGAGTTTAATAAAATCGACTCCATTTGGGCCAGCCAATCTGAATATCTATTTTGAAGTCTTATTTTTATGCGATGGCATTTTTTCCAAAACTCTGATATTTTTTTGCAATTATAATGTAAACATGTTTCTAATTGACTTTCTTCGTATGTGTAGCCCTCATTTCTAATGTAGCTTTTCACAATATCCTTCACTTTCCTAGCTTTTTCAGTATTTCCACCTTTTTCTAAAAGCCAAATGTCAAAAATATATGAGCGCGAAATTGTGCAAGTATAACGTGAGTCTATTGGAAAAACAATTAATAACAAGGAAAAAATTAGGCAAAAATAAAATTAAAAGTCCGTAAAAAACCAACACATTTCTTTGCATGCATAGCAATAACAGAGTAGCACGAACGAACACAAATTCACAAAGCACCACAAAAAAAATTCAAAGTTGGACATAAAAACAAAGAGGACGGTTTGGTCTGTAGGATGTAATAAAAAAAACGGGCAAAAAGGAGCAGCTAATATTGCCAATTTTTTATTCTTGGAGTATTAAGCAATAAACAAAAAAAACCTCGTTGAAGATTTCAGGGGGGAACTCAACTAAAACTCCAGTTGAAATGTATATACATGATTTAACTAGAATGACCAATGACACTACAAATATATTAATTATATAATAAATCCACAAAAAGCAAAACGCATTGTAATTATTTTAAAACTTAGTTAATAACTTTATATTCAATATTCATGCTGATTTTTTTTTAACACAAATGCTTTTTCTTTTGTTGTAATTAATTAAAAGTTACACTTTTTTTCACTTTTTCACACTGCAAAAACCAAACGTTAACTTGCTCTCTTTTTGAAGCTGTTCTTAAAGACTACAGTTAGAATAAAACAAAAACAACTACAGATTTTAAAACCTTGTTTTTATAAGAAACAGTGATGCCACATTTGGTGACAAATTTTTGGCTTTTATTTTTTTATTTTTGGCCAATGGGATCGACCGCTGTGCAATGGACACGAGAAATTTTTAGAGAAATGATTTAAATAACTTTATAATACGTGATCATGATCAAATGTTACATGCTGTTGGTTCTTTCTTGGAGTCACTGCATTCTCATAAAGAAATAAACAGAAACAATAATAAACATTTAGAAGTATTCGAAAAATTCAACACATTACTAGAAAGAAAAAATGTATTCGACAATAACCAAACACTTATAACCCATTTTGATAACTATTTTATAACAAAGGACAAATTAGTTTATATCTTTATTAAATTGAGAGGAAAGTTATCCACAGGTAACGATGGAATTCCAAATAAAGTATGAAAAAACATACCTGACAAATTGATTCTTGTATACTGTTGTCTTTTCAATAATATGTTTAATAATTCATATTTTCCGGACAGATGGAAAACTGCAAAAGTGGTGCTTTAAAAAAAAAGATATAGACGTTAGTGATCCAAGAAATCTACGTGCTCTAAGTTTACTACCCAATGTTTGTAAAATACTTGAAATTTGCATTAACAATAATATAATCAAATTTTGCAACGAGAAACGACATATTAACGAAAAACAATTTGGTTTTATATATGAGCACTCGACGCATTGCCTCCCTTCTAATATTATGTGGAATTGGAACAAAAAAGTAGGTACAGGGGCATGTTTAATAGATATGGAGAAAGCCTTTGACGGCATATGGATCCCGGGATTAAAATATAAATTAATAGAGCTTGAGTTTCCTACTAATTTGTTAATACATATACATATATAATATGATATGTAATAAGCCCTTTATTTTTTTTAATGTTTTCTTTTTAATAAAGCACTAGGTCAGGTTTAAAATAATAAAAATATTGTTTTTTATTTATTTTTTCAATATTTCGCCACACCGTTGGGTGGCATCTTCAGGAAACAGGAAACAAATTTATTAAAATTAAGTTATTATACAAATTATTAATTCATATGAAAAAATTTGTCAAACGAACTCAAAAAATTTTTTCAAAAAACAAAGACAAAAAATTCAAACATGTTATACATAAACATACATATAAAAAATTTTTCAATACTCAAAATACATTGAAACTTTTAAAAATTTTCAAAACATTTAAATTATACAAAAAACAATATACATATGTATACAAACACAAAAATTTTATTTGATAAAAATGTTACAAATAATTAAGTTAGTTACATTGTAACGTTTACTATTTTTTATGAACCAAATGTCTATAACAATGTGCAACATTATCAGTATCAGCTTTAAAGTTTATTCTTTTTGTTGTTGGAAGTTTAATTATTTGTAACATCTCTAACATATACCGACGTTTATAATTATTTTCAATATTTAAAACTGATGCATCTTCAAAGTTAGGATGATGATTTAGACTCGCACAATGGGAAGATAATGCAGTTTTTTGAGTATTATTTACGTCTCTATATCTTTGATCAGATTTATGTCCAGCTATTCTAGTTTTAAGTTTATTCTTTGTTGTACCTACATATACTTTATTACAATTTTCACTATCATTACCATTACAAGGTATTTTATATACTACATTAGACAAGTTCCATTTTTGTATTTTATCTTTTGTTTTACTAAATAATCTGTTTAAAGTATTAAAAGTTTTGTAAGCCATTTTATATTTTTCCGAATCGAAAATTTTTGCTTTTTCTATTCTTTCTGCTAATTCTGGTACATAAATTAAAGACTTGTAAACTTTTGTTTCTATCACACTTCTTGTGTTACATGCTCTTCCGTACCTAATTTGTTTAAACAAACTCTTTATTAATTGTATTGGAAAATTATTATCGGTTAGTATCTTTATAACTTTATCTTTATTTATCTTGTGAAATTCTTTATCACTTATCTTAAATACTTTTTCTATCAAATTTTTGCCTGTATTAATAATTATTCTTTTGTTGTGTTTGGAATAAAAATTAATAATTCTTCCGGAGGCTGTCGGCTTTTGATACCAATCCATTTTTAGTTTATTACCTCTCCTTATTACTAACGTATCTAAATAGGGAAGTTTAAAATCGCGTTCTATTTCTATTGTGAATTTTATGCAACTATTAAATTTATTAAATGTTTCCAGCATATTTTCGATTCCAGTTTCCGAAACAATACAAAACAAATCATCTACATATTTAGTCATTAATCTTGGTTTAATACTAAGTTCTTCAATGCAGATGTCTAATAATTTCTCCATAACAATGTCTGCCACAATTGGAGAGGCTGGGGATCCCATTGGAAGTCCTTTTTGTTGCAAATATATGTTATTATTATATTGAAAATATCTATTATCTACTATGCAAAATTTTAAAATCCGTAAAAATAAACATTTCTCCATTCCAGTATATCCCTGTATCACGTTCCATTTTTCTTCTATTATATTCATCGCTAAGTCAACAGGTATACTCGGAAATAATGATACTACATCAAATGAAACTAACTTTTCCTCATTCTGAATACACTGGTTCCTTATCCTTTCCTTAAATTCTATTGAGTTCTTAACATTATATTTAGAATTCTCTGTAATCTTCTTCAATATTATTGTAATATATTTACACAATTCATAAGATGGAGAATTAATAAAAGAACAAATGGGTCTTAAAGGAAAATTCTCTTTATGAATTTTAGGTAATCCATATAACCTAGGAGCTGTAGCAACATTTGTTTTAAGTCTGTTTTTTTCCAAAATAGTAATAATTTTTTGCTTAAAAAGTTCTTCTACTAAGACATTATTTATTTTTTGCAATTTTGTTGTTGGATCTTTATTTGTTAACTTATAGTTAGTAACATCCCCTACAATATTGTTAATTCTTAAATCATAATCAGTTTTACTTATAGCTACTGTAGTGTTACCTTTATCTGCTTTCAAAATAAGTATGTCTTTATTTCTTCTTAAAAATTTTTCAGCCTTTTCCACATGCTCTAACATGAATCTATCTCTATTAGTTAGTTTTAATTTATTTAAGTGATTATCAATTATTGAAGTTAATTTAGTCCTAGCTATTTCCTGTTCTTCTTTTGTTTTTAATGTTTGTACAAAATCTTCTCCATCCGCTACCATTTTTAAAACGGGAAAATCTTCTCTCTTAATTGGCAAAGCATGCTTATGCCCTAATGAAAAAATCCACTGAACCTCATCTGGAATATCTAACTTAGTCTTATTGACAAACCACTTATTGTTAAATTTAATACCTAACTCTCTCCTTTGTAACTCTCTTAAACAGTCAAATTTCTTTTTATGAATATTATTTACCTTAATTTTAAAAGCAGCTCCTAATCTGTCCTCAAACTGCAAAAATCTTTCCATTTGTTCTCTTGAAAACAGTTTTCTTAATTCATATTCAATCATCATCAGCTCTCTTTGAAAATACCTCAGTAAACTATGTTTTTCCAAAATTGCACATCTTAAAATTTTGTTTCTTAAATCATCCAAATATTTTTCCATTATGTGTTGAATTTTTCTTTTTCCATCCATCTTGAAAATATTAAGAATATTCTTAGTAGAATTCACAATAAATTTTGGTACAATTCCAGAATTTCGACATCGAATTAAAAAGGTTATTGTAGATGTGGTTTTAATAATTTTCTCCCTCAATGTTTTAAAACGATTGACAAGTCCTCTTGCCTTCCGATTTCTTTTAAAAAAGTTATAACTCATAATTATATTATTTATGCGTGCTCACTTTTTAATTAAATTTAAATGTTTTTTTGACCTTTATTCTTTTCTTTAATGTTTTCTTTTTAATAAAGCACTTGGTCAGGTTTAAAATAATAAAAATATTGTTTTTTATTTATTTTTTCAATATTTCGCCACACCGTTGGGTGGCATCTTCAGGAAACAGGAAACAAATTTATTAAAATTAAGTTATTATACAAATTATTAATTCATATGAAAAAATTTGTCAAACGAACTCAAAAAATTTTTTCAAAAAACAAAGACAAAAAATTCAAACATGTTATACATAAACATACATATAAAAAATTTTTCAATACTCAAAATACATTGAAACTTTTAAAAATTTTCAAAACATTTAAATTATACAAAAAACAATATACATATGTATACAAACACAAAAATTTTATTTGATAAAAATGTTACAAATAATTAAGTTAGTTACATTGTAACGTTTACTATTTTTTATGAACCAAATGTCTATAACAATGTGCAACATTATCAGTATCAGCTTTAAAGTTTATTCTTTTTGTTGTTGGAAGTTTAATTATTTGTAACATCTCTAACATATACCGACGTTTATAATTATTTTCAATATTTAAAACTGATGCATCTTCAAAGTTAGGATGATGATTTAGACTCGCACAATGGGAAGATAATGCAGTTTTTTGAGTATTATTTACGTCTCTATATCTTTGATCAGATTTATGTCCAGCTATTCTAGTTTTAAGTTTATTCTTTGTTGTACCTACATATACTTTATTACAATTTTCACTATCATTACCATTACAAGGTATTTTATATACTACATTAGACAAGTTCCATTTTTGTATTTTATCTTTTGTTTTACTAAATAATCTGTTTAAAGTATTAAAAGTTTTGTAAGCCATTTTATATTTTTCCGAATCGAAAATTTTTGCTTTTTCTATTCTTTCTGCTAATTCTGGTACATAAATTAAAGACTTGTAAACTTTTGTTTCTATCACACTTCTTGTGTTACATGCTCTTCCGTACCTAATTTGTTTAAACAAACTCTTTATTAATTGTATTGGAAAATTATTATCGGTTAGTATCTTTATAACTTTATCTTTATTTATCTTGTGAAATTCTTTATCACTTATCTTAAATACTTTTTCTATCAAATTTTTGCCTGTATTAATAATTATTCTTTTGTTGTGTTTGGAATAAAAATTAATAATTCTTCCGGAGGCTGTCGGCTTTTGATACCAATCCATTTTTAGTTTATTACCTCTCCTTATTACTAACGTATCTAAATAGGGAAGTTTAAAATCGCGTTCTATTTCTATTGTGAATTTTATGCAACTATTAAATTTATTAAATGTATCCAGCATATTTTCGATTCCAGTTTCCGAAACAATACAAAACAAATCATCTACATATTTAGTCATTAATCTTGGTTTAATACTAAGTTCTTCAATGCAGATGTCTAATAATTTCTCCATAACAATGTCTGCCACAATTGGAGAGGCTGGGGATCCCATTGGAAGTCCTTTTTGTTGCAAATATATGTTATTATTATATTGAAAATATCTATTATCTACTATGCAAAATTTTAAAATCCGTAAAAATAAACATTTCTCCATTCCAGTATATCCCTGTATCACGTTCCATTTTTCTTCTATTATATTCATCGCTAAGTCAACAGGTATACTCGGAAATAATGATACTACATCAAATGAAACTAACTTTTCCTCATTCTGAATACACTGGTTCCTTATCCTTTCCTTAAATTCTATTGAGTTCTTAACATTATATTTAGAATTCTCTGTAATCTTCTTCAATATTATTGTAATATATTTACACAATTCATAAGATGGAGAATTAATAAAAGAACAAATGGGTCTTAAAGGAAAATTCTCTTTATGAATTTTAGGTAATCCATATAACCTAGGAGCTGTAGCAACATTTGTTTTAAGTCTGTTTTTTTCCAAAATAGTAATAATTTTTTGCTTAAAAAGTTCTTCTACTAAGACATTATTTTTCAGTAAACTATGTTTTTCCAAAATTGCACATCTTAAAATTTTGTTTCTTAAATCATCCAAATATTTTTCCATTATGTGTTGAATTTTTCTTTTTCCATCCATCTTGAAAATATTAAGAATATTCTTAGTAGAATTCACAATAAATTTTGGTACAATTCCAGAATTTCGACATCGAATTAAAAAGGTTATTGTAGATGTGGTTTTAATAATTTTCTCCCTCAATGTTTTAAAACGATTGACAAGTCCTCTTGCCTTCCGATTTCTTTTAAAAAAGTTATAACTCATAATTATATTATTTATGCGTGCTCACTTTTTAATTAAATTTAAATGTTTTTTTGACCTTTATTCTTTTCTTTAATGTTTTCTTTTTAATAAAGCACTAGGTCAGGTTTAAAATAATAAAAATATTGTTTTTTATTTATTTTTTCAATATTTCGCCACACCGTTGGGTGGCATCTTCAGGAAACAGGAAACAAATTTATTAAAATTAAGTTATTATACAAATTATTAATTCATATGAAAAAATTTGTCAAACGAACTCAAAAAATTTTTTCAAAAAACAAAGACAAAAAATTCAAACATGTTATACATAAACATACATATAAAAAATTTTTCAATACTCAAAATACATTGAAACTTTTAAAAATTTTCAAAACATTTAAATTATACAAAAAACAATATACATATGTATACAAACACAAAAATTTTATTTGATAAAAATGTTACAAATAATTAAGTTAGTTACATTGTAACGTTTACTATTTTTTATGAACCAAATGTCTATAACAATGTGCAACATTATCAGTATCAGCTTTAAAGTTTATTCTTTTTGTTGTTGGAAGTTTAATTAACATTTAAATTTAATTAAAAAGTGAGCACGCATAAATAATATAATTATGAGTTATAACTTTTTTAAAAGAAATCGGAAGGCAAGAGGACTTGTCAATCGTTTTAAAACATTGAGGGAGAAAATTATTAAAACCACATCTACAATAACCTTTTTAATTCGATGTCGAAATTCTGGAATTGTACCAAAATTTATTGTGAATTCTACTAAGAATATTCTTAATATTTTCAAGATGGATGGAAAAAGAAAAATTCAACACATAATGGAAAAATATTTGGATGATTTAAGAAACAAAATTTTAAGATGTGCAATTTTGGAAAAACATAGTTTACTGAGGTATTTTCAAAGAGAGCTGATGATGATTGAATATGAATTAAGAAAACTGTTTTCAAGAGAACAAATGGAAAGATTTTTGCAGTTTGAGGACAGATTAGGAGCTGCTTTTAAAATTAAGGTAAATAATATTCATAAAAAGAAATTTGACTGTTTAAGAGAGTTACAAAGGAGAGAGTTAGGTATTAAATTTAACAATAAGTGGTTTGTCAATAAGACTAAGTTAGATATTCCAGATGAGGTTCAGTGGATTTTTTCATTAGGGCATAAGCATGCTTTGCCAATTAAGAGAGAAGATTTTCCCGTTTTAAAAATGGTAGCGGATGGAGAAGATTTTGTACAAACATTAAAAACAAAAGAAGAACAGGAAATAGCTAGGACTAAATTAACTTCAATAATTGATAATCACTTAAATAAATTAAAACTAACTAATAGAGATAGATTCATGTTAGAGCATGTGGAAAAGGCTGAAAAATTTTTAAGAAGAAATAAAGACATACTTATTTTGAAAGCAGATAAAGGTAACACTACAGTAGCTATAAGTAAAACTGATTATGATTTAAGAATTAACAATATTGTAGGGGATGTTACTAACTATAAGTTAACAAATAAAGATCCAACAACAAAATTGCAAAAAATAAATAATGTCTTAGTAGAAGAACTTTTTAAGCAAAAAATTATTACTATTTTGGAAAAAAACAGACTTAAAACAAATGTTGCTACAGCTCCTAGGTTATATGGATTACCTAAAATTCATAAAGAGAATTTTCCTTTAAGACCCATTTGTTCTTTTATTAATTCTCCATCTTATGAATTGTGTAAATATATTACAATAATATTGAAGAAGATTACAGAGAATTCTAAATATAATGTTAAGAACTCAATAGAATTTAAGGAAAGGATAAGGAACCAGTGTATTCAGAATGAGGAAAAGTTAGTTTCATTTGATGTAGTATCATTATTTCCGAGTATACCTGTTGACTTAGCGATGAATATAATAGAAGAAAAATGGAACGTGATACAGGGATATACTGGAATGGAGAAATGTTTATTTTTACGGATTTTAAAATTTTGCATAGTAGATAATAGATATTTTCAATATAATAATAACATATATTTGCAACAAAAAGGACTTCCAATGGGATCCCCAGCCTCTCCAATTGTGGCAGACATTGTTATGGAGAAATTATTAGACATCTGCATTGAAGAACTTAGTATTAAACCAAGATTAATGACTAAATATGTAGATGATTTGTTTTGTATTGTTTCGGAAACTGGAATCGAAAATATGCTGGAAACATTTAATAAATTTAATAGTTGCATAAAATTCACAATAGAAATAGAATAGATTAATATTTTTGGTGAAACGCTCTATATAAAATTTTACATAAAAATGTCATCGGTTAAGCATTTTTAAACAGTTTAAGTATTTTCTGAAAGATCTCTTCAAAACCTTTAAAATGATATCCATATTGATATTTTAAAAATTTTGAAAATTTCAGTGGCCCGTAACTCATAAAATATGGGGTCAGAAATGGATATTGTAGAAATTACAAACGGAATGATGAACTTAGTTATACCCTTTTTCCACCTTTTGTGGTGAAGGGCATAAAAATTAAGTACTACATATATATAATTTAAAAAAAAAACTTAAGTATTTCTTTGAAGATCTCTTCAATAGCTTTAAAATCATGCCCATATTGATATTTTAAAAAATTTGAAATTCACAGAGCACCCTGTCTCAGAAAATATGGGCGAGCGCCAATTTTTTTACTTAGTGCTTTTTTTCTTAGTTTTAAGTTCTCGTTCGCCTATATATTTATTTTTAAACTGGAGTTACGTACACTAACACGGTCGGACAGACGGACAACGCTCAGTCGACTTCGCTATGCATAATGATTCAGAATATGTATTCTTTACGGGGTCGGAAATGGATATTGTAGAAATTACATACGGAATGACAAACTTATTAAACCCTTTTTCCACTTTTGTGGTGAAAGGTATAAAAAAAATTAAATTGTGAAATTTATTCAAATCCGTTTAAAAAATTTTTAATAATCATTAATAACACATTTATTTTAATTATAGAATTTATAAATCTATTATGTGTTTTGACGTAAAATATTTTACAGGTAAGAGGTTTACATTTTAAAAGACATTTGAAAAAAATTTTTTTAACTGAAACCCGAATTAGTTGAAAGACACTAAACTTGTTTGCCTTGACCTAGAAATAGATAATGGTAATAACCTCTCTATAAAAGCGAGGAAAGTGTGTATGTATAAAATATGTAAAGAATAAAAAATTTCATTCACATTAATTTATATGTTTGTATGCATGATTCTATGTAAACATAAACAAATATTTACATTTTTATCTTTGCGTACTATTTTATTTACGAAGTGCGAACAAACAATTAAAAAGTTTCTTAGGAAAGACTAATATTATGAAAGAACATGTAAAATAAAATAAAAACTTTATGACTATAGGTCTGTTCATTTACTAAAAATTGTTACGAATTTGTAACAATTGTTACTGGAAAGTGTTCATTAACCCAAAAAATTTGCAACGAGAGAGAGTAAACAGAGAGAAAAAAATGAGATACAAAAAAAATCTTGCAAATTCTTACTAGTAAAATTTTTACTTGCAAGAATTAGCCAAGCCATTGATGAAACATTCAATGCAATGTACTTTTTTCCGTACAATTTAAAGAAGAGTTGTACAATTTTTATGTTTAATTAAAAATAAGTTATATACATGTTAAAACTATTTCTAATATAATAAGAATGTTTATTAGAACTAACTGCAGAAAAAAAAATTCTATACATGATGAGCTTAAACATCATAAACGCGTTTGCAAATTACCAAATATTTAAAAGACTATTTAAAACAATTTACATATTTTTGCTATTTGGTACTTGGAGTATTCTTTAAAATTTTTTCGTGTGGTTTCCAGTTTGCTGGATTTCAGTGGTCTTTGTTTTATAATTTATTGCACTCTAGTACATTTGCTTATAAAAATAGTACTATTTTGTGTGCATACCGTACAGTTTTTACGTCTTACATCTCACTCCCAAAACCACAACAATTTTCTTTGCTAATTTTTGATAGTAAAGCGTTCATTTACTTTTTTAACTTTTTGAGAGCAATTTTGCAAAATTCTTTCTTACTCTCTCGTTGCAAGTTCCTGCTAGTAAAGTAAATGAACAGAACTTATATGTATATATAATACACATGTTTATATGTATACTCTAAACATGTGGTTATAAGTAAGGTTGTTTGAAAGATTTTCTTTCTTAATGTACAAATAGTTAAAAAGATTTGCCAAAGATATGTATAAATATTATAAAAACAAAAAATAAATAAAATAAGGGACCACAACATTGACCTTAAAAATTTTATTGAAAACTTTCTAAGACTTCTATATATGTTATGTTCAGTTACGAAAAAAAAAACAGCTTCCAGATACAAATACATTTATACATACATACAAATCTATATCGAAAAACTTATCGCAAAATAAAATTCAATAAGTAAGAGTATCTACTATATTTGGCTATGCCGACTTTTATATACCCGTCACCATTTATGTAAATATAGTTAAGTATCTCCAATCAGAAAAACAAATATTAGGGTAACAGAAATTTAAAAAACTGGAAAAATATTAAGTACTATAAATAATAAGCAATTTAAAAAAATTTTAGTATTAATTCTGAAATATAGCTTCAAAAGCTTTTAAATGATACCCATATTCAGAGTAAAAAAAAAACAGTTCACTAACATTGCGTGCTGTTTTAACAACACAAACTCTAAATTTGTTATTATTGTTAATGAATTTGTACGCAAACAAAATACCGTACACAACGAATGTATACTGATAACGTACTGATCTTAATTTTAGTGTACTGATTTTAAAGAATTCAATACGTTACTTTAGTGATCTTTATAGTATTAAATTAAAAAATTTTTTATGAAAAACAATAAATTGTTTAGAAGGTATTTTAAAATTATTAAGGTAATTTTAAATTTGTTGCAATGTTAAAACCAGTAACATTTATTACAGAATGAAAAAGGTTTGGAAAAAATTGTCATTCGTTTGCATTTCGTGGCTATACCGATGGTTGTTGTACAAAAAGAAAAAAACATGTGTACAAGACGTGTTGTAAAAAAAAACAACAAAGAAATGCTTTGAGTTATGTGTGAATTTCGTTCCAACCAAATTAATATTGATTAGTTGGTTACATGGATAATATTTACAATATACACAAGTTAAGGTAGATAGATGCGAAGAATGCTGACGAAGGATTTGGCGGTCCGGAAAATGCGGCATTACATTCTGCCAGCGTCTAATTTTTCTTGTTTTCTTGGGAAAACATCCGCATACATTTGAATAATAACTTTTCTGTCTAAAAATTAAATTAAAAAGAAATGAGCCAAAGCCAAAGAAGTAAATTTTATTCATTTAGGATATTCCGCGGTCCAATCCCTGATTGGGAAAATTTTTTTAAAAACTCTTAATTTGAATATGAAATAACACACAAATTGTTATTGTCCAAATAAAAATTTATTGCCCACAATTTATTAACACAAAAAAAGATATTACAAAGTAGATTTAGGTTCGTTTATTCCCTACCAACTTCATAAAGTTGTAATATATTTATAAAAAAAGTATTAAGTATTTACTGATTTGTTACGAGCATCAAAATGCCCTTTTTGCTTCGAGATTAACTCTGATCTTATTTCCAAAAATATTCTGCTTATATACTTAATTATCCTAATGGTCAGCACACTTTAGTAACATCAAAAATATGATACCTTGGGAACAACATTTGTGAATATCCAAATGATATCCAAAACGAAAACGAAAATAATGTATACCATATTTTACGTTTTCCCATAATTTTTCTTAGTATACTCTTACTATGTAGGAAAATATTGAACTTAAATAAAAGGTTTTAAAATTACTAAAAAAATGTACAAAACGTCACACACATTTGGCGACAGAATATGAAATGCATTCAATAGGGTGAATCTCATTATCATGGAACTAAGTAAACGGTTATGAGGGTGGTATGAATACTTTTGATTTTGGGTATTATTAAAAGTAAAAGTACAGTAAAAATATTTTATATTATTATCTATTAACGGTACTTTTGTTTGTTTTTTTTTCTTGCTATAAATTTTTATAATATCTTAAGAAATAAATTTTTTAGGTTTTTCCCATGTATACTCTTAACTTTTGAATTATCTAATTCTATAATTACATCAAAATCGTCTATGTCTAATATTTTATATGGACCTTTGTATGGAGGCTCAAGTTTTTTCTTATTCTCAGCTTTTAATAAAACTAGGTCTCCTATATTTAGTTCTAATATATTTTGTTTTTCTTTCAGATTCTAATTTTCTTTTGTTTTTTACTTCTAAAATTATGTCTCTTACTTTTATCAGTGAGCAACGAAGTCTAACCTTAAGTTCATTCAAATAATTGTCTAGGTTGTAAATCGTTTTTGGGTTGTTTAATTCTTCACCTGGTAGTCTAGGAAATTTTCTGTATACCAATTTAAAGAGTGTATAATTAGTATCAATGTTAAGAGTTCTGGTAAAAGCAAAAGCAAAGTATGGTATCCATTCATGCCAACTGTTGTCTTCTACGAAATTTAGAAAATATTTATTTAGAACACGGTGATTGCGTTCTACTGTTCCCAAAGTTTCATGATGGTAAGGCGTCAAGAAATTCTGTTTTATTTTTAATAATACACAAATCTTTCTCATTAATTCATTAGTAAATTCGGTACCTCTGTCCATTTTGAGAATGTTAAATAAACCGTATTTTAAAATAACTTCTTTTGATACTATTGGACATGCTATAACATATTTATGTTAATAAACCGTATTTTAAAATAACTTCTTTTGATACTATTGGACATGCTATAACATATTTCGTCAGTTCACACTGCATTGTGAGTATATATCTAAAGTATCCCTTACAACAATGTCAAAACTACGTGATGGTGTATCAGTTACTGAAAGGGGTTCTTTTGTATGTCTTACTTGTTTGTTTTTCTGGCATGATTCACAAGTTCTCACATAGTTTTTAACCATTTTGTTCATAGCTTTCCAAATAAATCCCTGTTTCAGTTAAATCAATGTTTTTCTTGTTCCGAAATGTCCACTATGAAGTGCATTATGAAATTTTTCTACTAGTCTGCATTGTTTTATTGTATCCTTAACTCTTTTTGGCATTTTGTAAATAATTATATCAACGTCTTTATTTTTTAGCTTATTATATTATTCTTTCAATTTTTCTACCGGTATGTATTTAAATATTTCATAATTATCATATAGTACTTACTTTTTATTCCTTAATTTCTTTATTTTCAATAAAAGTTTCTCCACATATGTTTCTGAAAACATTGGATTTTCGCTTTCTTTGCAATACTCGCGTGTAATTTTATCATTATATTTATTCTGCAGATTATTAATATCATTATTTTCATATATAAATTATATTCTTTAAAGCTTCTTTATATCGTTCATTGATATAGATTCCCTCATATGGACGTGATCAGTCTCCTGTTGAGATATGTATTTTTTATTCTTATTGTACCCTTCACCACAAAAAGTGGAGAAAGGTTATGTCATTCCGTGAGTAATTTCTACAAAATCCATTTCCGACCCCATAAAGTATATATATTCTGAATCCCTATGCATAGCGAAGTCGATTGAGCGGTGTCCGTCTTTCCGTGCAAACTTGATTTCACAAAAAAATAAATATGTCAGAAATAGTGTCGAAAAAGGTGCTATTGGAAATCAGCATTATCGGTCCATGTCCTTCGAGGCAGCAGGCAAATCACCACGCCTACCTCTAATTTTTTCATGTCATTTGTAACAATTTAGTAACTCCAATCAAAAAATTAAATTCATGGGGCGATAGAGAGTTTAAAAATAAGAAAAACCAACAAATTTTTTAAAATATCAATATGGGTATAATTTTAAAGCTTTTGAAGAGGTCTTTAAGGAAATACTAACATTTTTTAAAAATGCTTTACCCATTAAGAGCCGATGTCACTTTTATGTAAAATTATATATATGCAGTACCAAATTTTTTTATTTTTTAATTCTCTGTCACCCCAATATTTGCGTTTTTGATTGGAGTTACTTCACTAAACTATATTTACTTGCATAGTGAAGGGTATGTAAGATTCGGCATAGACGAATATTGCACTCTTGTTATATGTAATATTAAAGTCATAATCTGATAATTCAAGTCAAATTCTGGTCAGTTTCGAGAATGGATTCTTAATGGAAAATAATGCAATGAAGAGTCTGTTATTACCGTGAATTTTCTGCCATATAGATATGGTCTAAAAAACTGTGAATTCCTAATAGTTCTTTGTCAATAACCGACTTAATTCTTGTGTGTTTATTTAAAGATTTGCTTGCATATGATGTAGGCAAGTCTTTACCGATTTCGCCTTGTAAGAGTAATGCTCCTAGAGCTACGTTTGAGGCGTCTGTGGTAAGTGTAAAAGGTTTCTCAAAATCATGTTATTGTAATATTTATGGGTTCTTTAGTCTGTCTCTTAATGTATCAAATGATTTAAGACAATCTTCTATCCATTCAAATTTGACTTTCTTTTTCAGTAAGTTATTTAGGCAATTCGTTGTTTTAGCAAAATCCGGAATTAATCTTCTATAGTAATTGCAGAAGGCTATGAATCTTCTTACTTCATTCGAGTTTTCGGAATAGTATACTGTTCAATAATTTCATATTTGTTGGATCGGTCTTTATGCCATCGTTTGTAATAAGATGTCCTAAGTATAGGACTTCTGGCTTTAAAAAGCAACATTTTTTTGCATTTAATTTCAAACTGTTCTGTTTCAGTCTTTCAAATACTTTTATGAGATTTTCATTGTGGTGCTTAAGGCTGCATCTGAAAATTATTATATCATCTACATGTAGGAATGCTTTAGATTCCAAACCAGATATGTTATGATAAGCATCCTCTGAAAACTGCTTGATGATATTTGCAGTCCAAAAGGTAGTCTGTTACATTGATGGTGACCGCTGTTAGTGGAAAGTGCTGTAATTGGTCTTGATGTTATTCTAAGTTCTATCTAATGAAATGAACTCGTCATATCAAGAGTTGAGAAAAATTTTGCTCGTCCTAGTCTTTCTTGAACATCTTCAAGTCTTGTTAGGCGTAATCTACAACTAAGCGCCATTTTGTATGTCATCTTGTCCTTGGAACCAATAATAAAGGGGAGTTGTATGGAATAATTGAGGGTTCTATTACATTTTTTTAATAATTTTTGTACTTTTTTGTCTATTTCATGCAATTGTGTTTGCGGTAAACGATAATTTCTTATGTGTACTGGAGTATTATCGTTTAATTCTGTGGTTTATTTGTAAAAGTTGTTAGTGTTCAAGTGTTCTCCCGCTAGAAATATTTCTTAATATTGTTTTAATATGTCGTATTAGGCTTTCTGTTTTTCGACATCAAAATCCCTAAATTTAACTGTTTTAATAATTTCTGAGATCTGTCTTCTAATAAATGTACGTCACCCAGATGAGTGGTTCTATAAATGTTATAGTATTGTAAAGGTATTGGTATTTCTAATGTATTTGGAATTTTAAGGTGGTTGTTAGTAATAGTAATTTCTTGTGGCTTGTTGCAAATATGAACACAGGCAAACTTGATGAAATTCAGGTATTTCTGTTTTTTTAACACCTAATGTTTTAATTTCTTAAAATAATACATAAAATTAGAATACATATAAAATATATAATTATTAAATTACCTACTTTTTGGTTTTCAATGTTAGAAAGTTCGACACATTTTAGTGTGCAACTATTATTGTAATGGCGATTGCTTGTGATTTACAAAATGTCGAGAATTTATATATAATAAAATTTATACAAGTACATACAATAAGTTGTTGATACAGTATGTGGCGGTAACAGTGGCGATTACCGTTTTTTGGCATTATCGTGTTTGCAACGAAAAGTCCTTTTTCTATTTCTTTATTGCATACTTCACTACCTGCACCTATGCCAATATTGATTTTTACAATTTTTTCACTTCTTGGTAGTATGATGATGTTTGTTAAATGTTTTGTATTGAATTCTATCGGAACTGTAATACTATCTTAAGCACTTAATACTATCTTAAGCACTTAAATTTGTGTATCGTAATTTATTATACAGTTGTATTTATAAAAGAAATCTATTCCTAAAATTCCGTCTGTGTTTATTGGAAAGTCATTCTTTACTAGGTAAAATTTATGTTTTTAGCAATGTTTTCTAAGTATTGCTTCTAATTCAGTCTATCCAGGGGTTCCTGTATAATCTTTGGTTATACCATTCAATCTAAAAATATCTTGTTCAAATACGTTATATCCGTGTATAGCATTTTCTTTGCAAAGGGATATGTCTGAACCAGTATTTATTAAGAAAGAAAGTTGGTACGTCAGGTTTTTGATAGATAAATATATGAAGTTCGAAGTGTTGGGATTTATTGTGTGAATCTGTAACTTTTCCTTTCCGTTTCCCTGGTTATGTATTGTGCGTACATTTGGGTTATTATTTCTTTGATTTGTATGGTTGTTGTTGTTATAGGCGTTCCTATGATTGCTGTTGTAAGCATTATTTGTATTGTATCTACTGTTGGTATTATTTGGATTTTTATTGTAATTAATAAAATTTCTGCTATTCTATGTTGCTGTTATAATTAATGTTATAGTTTCTGTCATTTCTGTAGCTTTAGTGTGTAAATTTTGTCTTTTTTGATTGTTGTATCTATTATTGTTATTGCTGTAATTGTTATTACTGCGTCGATTTCTGTCATTTATATGGAAGATCTTTGTTGTGTTTGTTGCCTGTAATAGGCTTTTTTGTGTGCTAGCTATTTCAAATGTTTGTGCTAATGAATTAGTTTGTGCTGCTCTACTACTATTCTAATGTTTTCTTGTAAACCTTCTTGGAATGTTTCGAGTGCTAATTTTTTGTTCATCATTCTAATTGTAGAAAGTGCTACTTCATTTGAAAAACAATTTTTTTTCTCTAAAACTTGACACATTACCTCTTTGTTTAATATTTCTAATTTCCAAGTGAAGACTACTGGCTGTCTTTGTTGACTTGAAATATTTGGATAGTGATGATTTTAGTTCGTTAAATGTTTTTGGTAGGTCTTGTGTAATTAAGATATATTTTATTAAGAATAAGATATATTTTATTAAGTTCTTTTTCCCTTATTCGTTAAGTTCATCGTAATTCATTTCCGCCATAGATATATATATATCGAGGTATGTACGTTTTCGTCAAATATGGGAATTGTGTCCGCAGGTTTTTTGCTTTCGAAATTCGACATGTTTAAGCTGTCTTAATTGGAGTGTTCTTTTAAAAGTTCAATTGCGGTTGCTTTGAATTATTTAATTATTTGTTGCCTAATTGGATCTACTAAGTTCATTAATTGAATGTTCCTTTTCTTTTATTGTTTCTAGTGTATATTTTCTACCTTTTGAGTTCCTCGCATTTATTATTTTCTTATTAAGTTCTTCTACAAGTTGGTCCATATGTGAAATAGGCTTAAATCTAGTTTACGGGCACTGCTCCAAAATAAGCAAAAAATGTGAAGTAAAATATTTGTCGGTAAGCCTTAGTTTCGGAGTTACGGCCCTCCGAAGTTTTTGTATCTAAAAGGGCGTACATCAAGTAGTCGATGGCGGAATGGGACAATATGGGTATCATTTGAAAGGGAATTTAGGAGCCTATTTATTGAAGCAGGAAAATTAAAAAAAAAAACAAATTAAAAAATCTGGTAAGGAAAAATATTTTTTTTTTTACAAAATAAATTAAGTTATTCGGAATACTTCATTAAAAAAGTTTTATAAAGGTGTAAAATGTAATTTTAAGTAAAAAATGTCAACAGGTAATATCTGGGGAAACCCTTTGTTTCTTAGTTATGAACCTCGAAAGTTTTTATGAATAATGTGGGCTAAAACGAGTATTTTATGGTGGAATGAGACAATATGGGTAGCATTGGAAAGGTAATTAGAATTATTTTTCGAATGCTATGGTGTTTCGCCATAATTTTAATATATTTGCTACGCAGGATACCTTTAGAAGGCGAAGCAGCTATTGGTTATACCATAGAGCAGAAAATCCTTTCGCCCGGCTGGAGGCCGGCTACGCAGGAAACCTTTAGAAAGCGAAGCCGCTGTGGGTTATACCATAGAGGAGAAAATCTTTGCGCCAGGCCGAAGGCCGGCTACGCAAGAAACCTTTTGAAAGCGAAGGCGCTGTTGGTTATACCATAGAGGAGAAAATCTTTGCGCCCGGCCAAAGGCCGGCTACGCAGGAAATCTTTAGAAAGCGAAGCTGCTGTTGGTTAAACCATAGATGAGAAAATATTCCTATTAAATTAAAGATTTTAAGCAAAATTATATTTATATAGAAAAAATCGTTTTTTGGAGCCTTTCCTGATTTTTTATTTTATTTTTACATTTTTCCTATTTAATTGAAAAGGCCCTTGAATTCCCTTTCAAATGATACCCATATTGTTCCATTTTACCATCGAATGCTCGATATATGCCCTATTAGGTACAAAAACTTCGGAGGTCCGTAACCCCGAAACTAACGGTTGCCGCCAATTTTTTCACCTAACATTTTTTGCTTAAAATTGCATTTTACACCCCGTAGGCAACTTTTTTTATTTTAGAGCGGTGCCCGTAAAATAGATTTGTTCCTTTGTTTCTTTATATACTGTTGTAATAATTTTCATATTCATATCACTACTAAAATTGTTAAAAATATTATTACTACTTCTAGACTTAAAGATATCCTATTTTCATTTTTACTCGATTTTCTTGGGTTATTTTAAAAATCTGTACCATTAGTTTTTCCAACTTGTTTTTTTTTTTTTAATGTTATAAATTCTTTAATGAGGCTTTTCTTTTGTTTGCCTTTGCTTATGTTGATTACTCGCTGTATGTCAGCACAGGCTTGTTGGAACTTTCGCTTCTTTCCTCCTCTTTTCTTACGGCTTGTAAGCTTGATTTCCTTCTCTATTGGTTAATTGCTTCTTTTGGCGTTTTGTCTATCTTTGTATTCCTTGATGGTTTTAGGTTTTGGTCCGGCGTTTTTTGGTGATGGCGTGTATGGTAGAGGTATTACTGGTGTACTACTAACTGGAACGTATTCTGTTGATTCTACCCGTTTTTGGAAACTTCTGCCTAATTCTTCCTGCGAGCTCTTGTAGTTGTAAGGATTTGTTAAGTGACTCGAAAGAATTGAAGAAAAAAAATTTTGGCGGGATTCACAAATATTATCCAAAACGAAAACAAAAATAAATTAATTATATATTTCGTTTTCCCATAATTTCTTAAATTACTAAAAAAAAATATAAAACGTCATATACATTTGGCGATAGAGTATGAGATGAATTCATTAGGGTGCATCTCATAATAATGGATCTAAGTAAACGGTTATTAGAGTGGTATGAATATATATAAATATATATATATATATATATATATATATATATATATATATATATATATATATATATATATATCTATATATATAAGAAAGCACAGGGACGATACCCTGGCGAACAGGGTTCGATTTAATGCTCACAAAATCCAGTGCAGTGTGATTTCGCACAAGCGTACTGGTGAACATGCTACCTCATCTGTTATTATGGGTGATGTATATATTAAGGAATCAGAAGCTCTCGATGCTCTTGGCAGCTATTGACTCACTGCAGCATCGACGCAATGTGGGGTGTGTTTCACTGTTTTATCGTTACTACAACGGAATGTGCTCTTATGAAATCCGATTGAAAGAATAAAGAAGCGACGCTACCAAACACCATAAGACTTTTCAATTGTATTTCTTGTACGAATCTGTGACTCATTCTACAATTTTTCGGCTTCTGTCCTCGGATTATCCAAGGGTATCATTTAATATGTTAGTGAATCGTATCCTGTATGCATAGTCCCCATTTCCAAGAATAATTTGGTCACCACGTAATCCAGATTCAAACATAAGCTTTAATCTGCTGTTATTAAATATTGTACTGTCATGGGTTAAACCTTGGCATCGAGCTGCTACATCGATGAAAAGCAACTCAGCATGACACATACCTTGAACGTTATATGAAAAGTAGCCTTTTCGGTTACGAAAAATTTCCGCACAATCACCTCCAGCGTTTTAAACAACAAAAGGAAGAAAAAAATTATATATTTGTGTTCTTTAAGGTTATTAAAATTTGTAATTCAAAATGTTAAAATCAAAGCAAATGTAATTAGAATCAAAAGAACTTCATAAAAAAGAAAGGGAAATACTGATTACTTGGCGACATTATTTTTACATGCGTAAAATCCAACGCACAAACACATCTAGGAAATTTGGCAATTTTATAAAATTTTGATTGTGCACCCAAAATTTCATTTTCCGTTAATGGAAGCTTGATATATAAATCATATAATGATTTAATTACTTCAGAAACCTTTTTAATAATTTTACTTGCAGTTCTTTGATGAACACCTCCAAATTCAGCTACAGCTATTTGAAAGGTTCCAGATGCATAGAGTCGGAGGTAATCAACAGCTGAAGTGTCGGTGACACATTTGTGTTTCTAAAATGTATATATTATCATCCAGATAAAAAAAATTAATTAATTATCTTTTAGCTTGATGGGACAGTTTGGATTCAATTTGTTTTAATATTGTCTCAGCACTCTTCTTTGAAGGACGGAATTTTCTTATAAATTCTATATCCCAACATTTTAATGATCGGTTCTTTTCCTAAATTTATGATCTTTTGAGTTTCGACCAATATAATAACGCAACAATCGTAGCTCTTCCAACTCTAACTCTGAATTCATTTTCTTTTTTAAATTAAATGATTTACCTTATTTGTTCAATTGCAATTTTCTTTAATATTTTTCAATAGTTTGACATACATATGTATGTACATATATAAACAAAAAAACCTTACCTGTAGTGTACGTTACACTACCGTTAAACTGACCGGTAAGTCAAACATAAGCGTTGAAATTATTAGACTTAACTTACACAAGAGTTATCTGTGCACCTATAGATACCGACATGTAGAAATTATGGGCATTATTTATATATTTTATACTCCTTTAATTTATGTAAACGATTAATAAAAATATTACAATAAAGTTAATGCATCAATTATAATACAAATTTTAATCTCAAAACTCACCTTAATGTATTATGTTTGTTATGTTATCACACTTTAAGTACTCTTTACTAATTGTAATAGTCAATATTATTTCAATATATATTATAATCAAAAAATATTAAAAATATTAATCAACATATATTATAATCAAAAATTTCTGGATTTTCGCCAACTTTTGTTAAAATATTAGAAAAAAGAAAAACTTTAAGTCGATTTTATGTTCAAAAGAAGCCGCAATGGTGTAAATACCTTAAAATACCAAAATGCCCTACACCAGTTCAAATGTTTAGGTATATATATTAGGGCTAGCACAATACAAAGGGCAAGCAGCTTGTATGGACGAGTTTTCAGAACAAAACCATACATATCAAATACTAATAAAAAGCAAGGTCTAGGGTAGAATCATTACATCCGAGATCGTCTTAACAAGCGTACGAAAAAAAATTACTTGATACGTTAACCGTATGAATAAATAGCATCATGATGTACGATTGCAAACGGAATGTAATTTTTTGTTTAATTGACCATAGTTTTCAAATTAACAAACTTTTAATGCTTTAAGCATTAAGGCTGGTCGGTATTAAAAATTTCGCTGTCCTCAAAAGTAAAAAAATTGCTTAACGCTTTATTCAATGGCGGCTGTAATGATATACAGTTCTTCACTAAGTGTCTGCAGTTTTTCTTTACACGGGCTTCCTCCAGTCTACAGTTTTTGAACATAATTGACAGAAAGTTTTTTCTTTGCTTGATATTTTTGATCAGCATAAGCCTTAAGAACAAAATTATCATAAATTTTTTGTTTCAAAATATAAATTAATAATTACCATCTTTCACATCTTCACATTAACTGTTGGTGCTAATGCGCTCTGACGCTTCGAAACCTTAGCCCATAATCTGTTAGCAGTAGCTTTTCCTTAGGCGCAATTAGGAGAAATGTTTTTTTTTTCCAAGTTTTTGTGCTCAGTTGTTAACGTGAAATTAAACTTATAGTAACTAGTTGTAGAAAAATAATTTATTTTATCATAAAAGTTCTTTTAGTTAAATCTATTTAATTTACTGTCGTAAAAAAGGTATATTTAATGTATATTAATTAAATATATATTACAATCATCAATATTGTGAATTATTATTAGATAACTTACTTTATAATCCAAGCAACGTGCTTTTACTATATGTACGTGCGGTACGTTTATGGAAAGAGGTATCACCCTTGGATTTTGCTAAAAATTCAGAGAAAAGACTCAAGATGCTCAACAAAACAAAATATTTTAGAAACAATTCAGCTATTTGTGAGCGACAAGGCCAATTAATCCAGAATTTTACATAAGCATAACAGAGGGGCAAAAGTTTTAAAGCATCTAATTTTTCATTCTAAAAAAGGTTTTTAAAAATTAAAAAATGAACTTAAGCCAAAAATAAATTTTAATTGATTTATGTCAATAGTTCAACCCCTAATTTCACAAAAATTAAATTAATAAACGCAAGGCACATCGCATGGTACACAAACAGCATCTGTAATATTATGAGTAAAACAAATAAGAATGAAAAAAATAAATAAATAAAAAGTTGCTTTCGTGAATAACCCATGAATCAAGAAAACAAGATTGCGCATTTCGCAGATCCATTAATTTGTCGTATAGCGTTCTCTCTCTAATGTGTGACGTAGGCATAGATTATTTTTTGTAAACAAACTTCATTTGTGTATGGAAAGTGCAACAGAATTAAAGTAAAAAAGGTGAAAATTTATTAAAAATAAAAATGAAGTGTGCAAATAATAAATGTGAAAATAAAAAAGAAACGAAAACATACAAAATAAGCTTTTTCAATTTTCCTTCCCGCCCTGGTCTATTAAAGCAGTGATTATATTTTTGAGACCGCAAGGGAAACATCAATGTGAAAACACCGCATGTCTTTATGGAACATTTTAAACCGGAGCATTTTGAGAACAACTTGCAATATAGGATGGGTAAGTTTATTATTTAATATTATATAATGGGCTTCCACCTTCGACGACGTAAGTTATAATATCGAGCTTGGTCCTTCGCTGCCTTCATTAGATTTTTCCTTACCAAGCTAAAAATTTGTTTCAGCATTTCCGACGTTGCTAGCGGGCTTCGATCCTCCGTCCCTGTGCCTGGCGTTACTTCGTCATATAGAGTAGCAGGTAGCCGTGGCTCTCTCCCCTGCACGAGGAACGCCGCGCTATACTGCGTGGTGTCAGACTTTGCTGTATTTAGAGCCAGCTGTATTTCCGGAATAGCCTCGTCCCATGTGTTTTGATTCTTTCCCGCGTACTGTGCTATCATCGTTTTCATTGTACGATTGACTCGTTCCGTAGGGTTTTCCTGGGGAGTATAAGGGGCAGTGAGCTGGTGATGCACACCGACCTGCCTTAAGTATTCCCGAAACACTTTGTTAGTAAACTGAGCTCCATTATCCGTAATAAGCATTTTCGGCACCCCGAAATTTGCTAAGATTCTTTGCCGGAAGGCTTTCCGCAGCGCATCCCCGGTGGCCCGCCGTAATGGGACTAACTCCACCCACTTTGAAAACTTATCCGTGAAGACCAACACCATTGTGTTGCCGGGCTTAGATCTTGGTAGTGGGCCTACAAAATCTGCACAGACGATAGCCCATGGCTCCTGCGCAATACGCGACAACATATTCCCCGCGGGCAGCTGCTGGCTTACTTTATGACAGGTCCGACAACTTCGGACATATGTTCGAATTTCTTTAAACATTCCTGGCCAATAGTATTTATTAGTGATTCGAGCGATGGTTTTTCTTATGCCCAGATGGCCGGCTGTCGGATGGTCGTGATTTTCCCCCAGCACCCCTTTCCTCTGAAACGAGGGAACACAAAGTTTCCACGGAGTGCACTCTTCGTCTGTTTCTGCTGAAGGTAGGTGGCGGTAAAGTTGCCCACCGATTATCGTGTAACCGGGATATTTCTCAGGCTCCCTCACTACTGCTTCACACTGTTTTCCCCACCAAGTGTCATCTGGTGAGCAGTTTTGGATAGCCTGGCATACATCCACTGGGTCCCTAGATAAGGCATCTGCCATAACATTCAGTTGACCCCAACGATACTGGATATCAAAATTGTACTGCTGTAGTTCTAAAGCCCATCTCGCTACCCTTCCTGAGGGACTCTCGATCGAGTTAAGCCATTTGAGTGCCAGATGGTCCGTTATAGGTGTAAATTGGTAACCTTCTAGGTAAGGACTATGTTTCCTAACACAATCGCCAAACATTCCTTCTCAGTGGCCGAGTAATTCATTTCGGCCGGATTTAGTCTGCGACTGGCGTATGAAATGACCCTCTCTTGTCCATCGATTTCTTGGGTCAGCACTGCTCCCAGCCCGTAGTCACAGGCGTCTGTCTGAAGCATGAATTTCTTAGTAAAATCTGGGCACGCGAGCACTGATGCTTTGGTTAGCTGCCTCTTGAGGTGTTCAAAGGCTCCCTGCAGTTCTGCGCCCCAACGGAAGTGTTTCCCCTTCTTCAGCAGCACCGTCAGTGGATGCACTATTTCCGTGAACCCTGAAAAAAAACGTCTATACCATGAAGCGATCCCCAGACATCTTCGCAGTTCTCGTAAATTTTTAGGAGGTTGCAGTTTTTGGATAGCTGCAATTTTATCCGGGTCGGTGTGGATTCCGCTCTCATTTACCACGTGGCCTAGATACTTTACCTCCTTTTGGAAAAAATTACATTTTCTTGATTGATGACTAAGCGCGCTGCTCGTAGCCTTCTAAACACTTTTCTCAAGTTGGCTATGTGCTCCTTGAGTGACCCTTCTAGAACTATGATATCGTCTAAATATGCAAACGCGTGTGGTTCCATCTCTGCTCCGATCACACTGTCCAATGTCCTTTGAAAGGCCGCTGAGGCCAACGTAAGCCCAAACGGCATTACCTTCCACTGAAATAACCCTCGTCTAGGTACCGTAAAAGTAGTGTACTCTTTACTGTCGACCGCCATGGGTATCTGCCAATACCCGTTCTTAAGGTCAATACTGCTGATGTACTTTGCATTCCGTAGATGATCTAAAATGGCATTGATACGGGGCAGCGGATAAGCATCGGCAACTGTTTTTGCATTTAACTGTCTATAATCGATGCACAACCTCAGCGTTCCGTTTTTCTTTGGTGCCATCACAATTGGAGAACTGTAAGGGCTCTTTGACGGCTCGATACACCCGTTTCCCAACAACACGTCTATTTCCTCGTTGATTTTCCTTTGTATCTCAGGATTACGCTGGGCATATCTATGCCGAACTGGCCTTTGATCCGTTAAAATGATTCTATGTTCGGCCAGCGTTGTTGGTCCCTTGATAGCACTGAATTTTCCTAGTTCTTCTTCTAAAAACAACTCAATCGCCTTGGTTTCATCTACTGCGATTTTTCCCGTCTCTGAAGACACCTGAACCTCTACAGCTGCCATTACCTGCTGAGTAAAGGGAGTCAACCTTATCCCTTGATCACTACATTGTAGTTGACATTCTGTGGCCCTTAAGAAATCCAGACCCAGCAAAACTTCATCAAACATGCTTGGCATGACACCCACCTCCAGTTGACAGCATTTTCCGCCTAAGCGTACCTCCACCCTGATTGTCTCCTTTACTTCGACCTTCGTACCGTTTGCTAAGCTGATCCGACTCTCTCTAGGACTGATCTCACAGTAGTTTTTTAATTCTTTGGCCACGCTCTCGCTAACATAACTTCTGGAAGCACCTGCATCTATTGCGGCCTCCCTGAGCTGTTTTCCCACTTGAACCTTGGCCAGCAATTTTGTCTCGGACTGGTAGATAACGTTCACTGGGGCAAGGGTTGTCTTCCCTCGGCCGCTACCTCCCCCTGCTGTCGGCGCGGTCCTCTGGCGTTTCCCACTAGTCCGCGGCAGCACTCCCGTGTTCGCACACCTCTCCTTCCACACTGCCAACAGAACAATACACTTTCATTCTGGCAAAACCGATATCCGTGACCCTCTCTGCCACATCTCCTACATGCGGTAACTGGATTGATTGGGCCATCCTCTGCATCACAAACTACCTGCCGGGCCCTGTCTTCATGCCGCTGATGTTGTCGGTTATCGCGGGGCTCGCTCCTTATCTCGGGGTTGTTCGTTCGAATTACTTCGTAATCTTCAGCCATTTGAATTAGTTCTTCCAGTGACTGGAAATCCTTCCTTCTAATGTACATCTGGTACTCCACACGGCTGTTCCTAAATATGCGATCCGTTTGTTGCTCATGACTGTACCTAGCATGTCTCATCATGTTCTGTAACACAATTACGAAGTCCTTAAACTTTTCTCGGGGCTTTTGTTGTCTCCGGCGTACCTCATCATCAATATCCTCAAAGTACCTGGGTGGCAGGAAGAATTTTAGGAAGTCCTCACGGAAGGTCTTCCACTCTTGCCACTGGCGGTTGTTGTTGCGGAACCATAGTAATGCTGATTCTTTCAATAATTCTGGCATCGTCCGTGGTAGCATGTCTTTACTCAGCCCATAGACTGCTATTGGGTCTCTCCCACCGTCGTAACGAAATGACCACTTCCTTACTATGTCGATAACGGCCGGATAAGGTAAATTTGCTGGAGATTCGGCGTTTGTGCTTTGGCTTAGCAAAAGTCGACCGTTGCCGTTCGGTGGTGCCATTTTCGCGGTCGGTATGGTGCGCTGCCATACTTGGTGCTGGCGGGGTCGAACCACGCATCAGTTTGTTTTCCAGCTCCACAAGCCTGGCCACCACCTTTTCTTCATGACTGTTTGAGGCGATTGTCGCTAACCTTTTCCGCATTTCTTCCATGGTGCCACTATTTTCCAACTTAAATTCATCCAAATATTAGACCAGCTCTTCCTTCCGGAGTGTATAGATCCATGATGTGCGTACCATGGCTAGATTTAATTTGTCTTCTTTTTTTTTTTTTTAATTTGGTCCCTGCTTGGGCGCCAATGTAAGAAACCTCCGGTTATCCGGGTTTGAAGCTGGGGTTTACTCAGCTGTCCGGGGTTCTATACATAAAATAATAATCTCGATATTTCTTTTCAAATTTTTTATGAACTTTATTGGTTCTAGAACTCCATTGGTTGTTTCGTTACTTTTATGTTGAGTACACTTAGCTTTTTTTATTTTTTTCTAACTAAGAACAAGAATTTCTGGCGACCTTGTCGTGGTCCTACCAACTCCTACTCTTCACTCCTACTTATTTCTTTCTGGATGACAATCCAGTCCCTGCCTTCTTGATATCAATCAAGCCCTTCGACTTCTGGGTATAAACCTCTTAGAAGTGTCTATGCAAAACAACCCAGATAAAAATCCAGTATCGCGACAAGTCGGATATAAATCCTCCTTGCTCTGCTTTAGTACTCCTCTCTAAGGTTGGTATAAACCTAACCAATTTACTCACTACTCACACGGCCGTCACCACTAGTCAATTCTTGTTCTTTTACAAAATTGTTATTATTCACTTTATATTTTTAATTCACACTTGATTTTTTTTACACGTCTGCTATTGTTCGCTACCACAGGGAAAAGAGAGCGATTTGTTTTCCTCCGCGCCCTTTTATGCTGCTGTTCAACTACAAAACTGCATCTTTTTAGTTAAGTTGTATCAAACCGATTCATTTCATCTTGCCTTTATGCTGTTGCTTGTAGTTGAGTTTATCACGACATAACTTCTCTCTTCACTGTTGTGTTGCTGCCGTTACTCCATTCTCACTTTCTTTGCCGCATCCCACGCAGACTTCTCTGCCGCTGCTTCTGCCTGAAAAGAACATGATTATGTGACGGATGTGTATCCGCCGCTAACAGATGGATATAAATCCTTCTGCTCAGTTGTTTTTATTTTTAGTGTAGTTCAAAATTACTTAAATTTTGGCACCTTACAAACTTACTAGCTTGGTGCACAAATCCGGTGAGCTTTGTAATTTTTGTTAAAATTCTTCCAATTTGAATATATTTGAAAACGGTTCTTAGACAGTACCGACTGCATTTTGGCCTGCTGAAGCCCATTCTGCTAATTTTTTGCGTAAACAACTCGCGTTATCAACATTTTCCTCAAATGCACTTTGTAAATTTTCGTTTACACTTTCTCTTTCCTAAATACGTTCACTGCTACTATTTTCGTCAACAACACTATTATTTTGAATATTACATGCTGGATTTTCTTTTCTTAATTTGTTTGAACGAAGTTTACTTATTATTAATTTGCTTCCTTTTAAGCTTGCTCTTTTCATTATTTTAATTATGTATTATTTTTGTATTTATTATAAAATAACTCACAATTTTGTCTTTATGCGTCAAAAAATATTCAATAATGAATCAATTTGTGTAACTTCTTTCTTATGCTTAGCCGGAATTTACCGTTATCTGACAGCGTGCAGAAATTACTCATAAAAGCATATAAAATCTATCGTTTATGAGCTCAGAAATATGCGCGCAGAAACCAAGCATAAAAAACTCATAAAATTTACCGTTTATGAGCTCAGAAATTTACACGCAAGAAACACTCATAGAAAGTCATAAAATCGATCGTTTATGAGCTCAGAAATATGCACGCAGGAAACACTCACAAAAGCTCATAAAATCGCTCATATATGAGCTCATATATAAGAGCGCTCCGATAATCGTATGCTGGGATTAGCTGATCATTATGTTGTTGCTGTCTTAAAAATAATTATGAAGCTGACTTCAAAGCAGCATTTGAATTTGGCAGCATTTGAAGCCGTGAAGTTGTGAAGTCTGCTGTCGTCTATGTGTTTATAGCTTTAAAACCCACAAACAGTTGTTTTTGACATCTTATTTTTTATCTATTACAAAGCATTTTATTGTCGAATATATAGATAATAGCAAAAATAAAAAATACTAACGACAACGACAAAAGACAAAAAAATTATAGGAATGTTTCCCTCTAAATATTAAGTAGTTCTTGCAAGAAAAAAGCCGACTTCAAAACAGATAAACTTAAAATCATATGTCTTTAGGATGATACCCAGAAAAAAATTAGACATTACCTTAAAAGGTAATTGCCATACAATGACTTACTTATGTAATTACCAAAATTTTTTACTCACTTACAAAACATATTGCATTAGTTCGCAAGTAAGGGAAGTAGTAATTGAACTAGTTCTTTAAGTTAAAAAAGAATACCTTAAAATACCTAATAATGATTATTATTATTTTCTGCAATAATTAATGTAGTCAATTATCAGTAATTGATTATAAAAGTCTCATGCTTTGTTAAAATCATTAGGTTGGTAATCTAGTCAGGAAGTCCTTCCGCTAAAATGCTTAATTCCACATTCGATTACCTTTTTAAAAATTTTTGCTGGGTAATTATACATTTATTATTTTATTGCTGACACAGTAAAACAAAATTTGTTTAAATTTTAATCCTTAATCTATAACTAATCAAAAGATTGGCCATATACATAAAATTAAAATAATTAGGGCAGCCTTTCATTTCTAATTTATAATATTTATTCTTGTTGTTATACTTGATATAGTAATGAACATTCTGTCTAATTTTTTGAGTTTGTCTGTAACGTTTTCAAAGATAGGGCCATATAGGTCAAATTTCATAAGTTATAAGGACACCCTTTAATTTATAATTTCCAGTTTGCTACGTGATATAGCAGACTTTCAATCAACTGGTCATATACATCAAATAACGACAACTATTGTAACATTCTATAATTTTAATATTAATACTTCTTAATATACCAGACAATGTAGTGGACATCCTGTTTAATTTTCAAGTGTTTTTATATAACGGTTCAAACGATAGGGCTATATATATAAATTTAAGACAAATATGGGAACACCCTTTAAATTCTTAATTCAAATTTAATACTCCTTGCTATAGCGGACTAAGCAATGAAGGGGTCTGATGCTGATAGTCGATAGCGAAATAATTGCATATCGCAATTAATTCCGATAGTTCGCAATTTTCTAATTCTGTGAGTCGAAACGTAACGAATCGTTTATGTTTTAGTGTTGTGAAGTAGAAGCAAGAAAAAATTTACCCACACTGTAAATAAACATAAACAAATAACATACGTTTCGTGAAAAATAGAAAAAAAATAAAATGCAAAATTCTTCAAAATTAATAAAAATTGAAATTAAAGAACAAATTTAATGGATCCAGGTTTGTTTTTTTATTCTTCTTCTTCGGATGAAGGGGAATAGTATAATTTAACAGATATTAGAAAACATTGGCAGATGTAGAGTAGGTTAAAAAATTATATCCTAATAAATATTTTGTTTCTTTCTTTTTTCAGATTTGTTAAGCGATTTAGACTTTCAAAAATGACTTCGATTATGTTCTAAAAGAAATAGAATTTAACGGAGTTATTTCAACAAGCGTACCATCAAAAATTCAATTGGCTTCATTTAGCTTTGTCTTTTCTGGCATCTGGAGACTTCCAACATAATGTTGGCAACGATTTTATTATTAGTCTGAGCCAAAGTGCAATAAGTAGACTATAAATTCATTGACGAAGTAGAGACTAAACTGTGCCCGAAATTTTTAACATTCCGTGCTGGAGAAGGTGATGAATGTAAGTAGTGTTTTTTGGGAAAAAAAAAATTCCGGGAGGTTTGTATGCAATAAACCAACCTAAAAATAAGAAAGTGTTTAATGGTTATTTTATTTAGTAATTGGCTATGTTGATGAAACACAATTGGACAGCAGAAGCCAAAAAACAGAGAAAATGTTTGACGATTCTTTCTACGGCTGGGGTATCACCCTCAATTATAGTATAAACAAAACAGAGCTGTTGGTGGAGTCCCGCTGACTACTGTGTTTGAAAAATACTATAACAAACGTAGATTAAGGGAATTGTCTCTAAAGGGGAAGTCAATTATATATATATATATATTAATCTACGTTAGCTATAGTATTTTTCAAACACAGTAGTCAGCGGGACTCCACCAACAGCTCTGTTTTGCTTATACTATAACTGAGGGTCGTAAATTATAAACAGCAGAACACCACCGAATATAATGGTCTTCCCCTTTAGTGATAGAGCTCTAAATACAGTAAATACAGCGAAATACAGTAATCGTTAAACAAAATAATAACCGGGACACTACCAATCAGCTTTGCGTAGCTTTACTCTGAACTCTAGGCAAAAGTAATTGTAAACGGCGAGACACCACCTAACATAATTGTCTTACCTACTTGAACTATGCCTAAAGACTGACTAAAGGCCCAACTATAATGTGCATAAGCTAGCTTGAGCTGATGTCAAAAACCCAACGAAAAGCCTGTCAAATGCTTAGGTAATTCTTTAAAGATTTTTATGTGGCTACAATGTACTTACATAAATTTAAAAATTATTTTTAAATAAATAAAACTTGTAAAGAAAAAGGCATCGAAAAAATATATTATATATATTTAATAACATTGATTTAAATAAATGTACTTTCTTTTACTAGTTTTCAATTAAATTCGATAAAAAATGGCATGTTTTTTCATGTATTTTTGGTCAAAAGTACAAAAAGATGCAACGGTGTCACTGATTTAATTTGAAAGCAATTAAAAAAATTATAGCGAATTGTTATAATAAAAACGCATCATTTTCTCTCATATAGACCCTTCTTTTTTTTACATTTTCTATTTAATTAAAAAAAAATCTTTTTCAATGTCGCTCTCCACTGCAATTTTTTCTTTATTGATTTATGTATGTATACACCAAACGCAATCAGCTTTTTCTGTACGGAATGTACGATCAGCTTCGTACATTGCTTAAGCAAATTACATTTGACGAAACTTGACGAAAAGTTCTCTCAAGTACATTATAGTTTACCACATTTGATTTATATGTATTTGCACAGTTGTATAAGTGGGCATAAACTTGTATATGCATATTATAGTTGGGCCTTAATTATTCATATAGCCCCGCATTATATAGAAGTTTTCGGCTGTTGTAATATTTGGTACTTATCTTATACCAACGTTGTATTTTTCAGTGACGGGATATCATTTAGTACTTTGTTCGACATATAGATAGCGTTGCTTAAAACTACAAAACGTTAAATTCAAATTAAGTGATATTCAGTACAAACAATGATTATAACATTAAATAATTCAGAAGAAACAAATATTAAATTATTCATTAAAAAACGACAAGTAAGTAAACTAATTCGGTATAATAATAATAATAATAATAATAATAATAATAATAATAATAATAATAATAATAATAATAATAATAATAATAATAATAATTATAATAATAATAATAATAATAATAATAAAATAATAATAATAATAATAATAATAATAATAATAATAACAATAATAATAACAATAATAATAATAATAATAATAATAATAATAATAATAATAATAATAATAATAATAATAAT